>CM045463.1:7266496-7612765 GCA_024666655.1 Dascyllus trimaculatus | reverse complement strand
ATTAGAGGCTTATCCCAAAACTGGATACAGAGCTATTTGGAGGACAGGCAACAGTTTGTACATATTAATCAGCATAAATCATCATTTAAAAACATTCTGTGTGGGGTACCTCAAGGCTCTATTTTAGGACCGACCTTGTTCTCACTCTATATTAATGACATTAGTAAAATATCAAATCAGATTAAATTTATTCTTTTCGCAGACGATACAAATATTTTATGTTCGGGAGAGGATTTGCAGAAACTTATCCTTGATATAACACATGAAATGCAAACGTTAATGAACTGGTTTAATGTAAATAAACTATCACTAAACCTCAAAAAGACAAAACTTATGTGTTTTGGATATCAAAAAATCGATATCCCTGTACATATAATGATTAACAACACTAATATTGAAAGAGTACAACAAAATGTGTTTTTAGGGGTAATTATTGATGAAAAGCTTTCATGGAAGCCTCATATAAATTACCTATGTTCCAAAGTGGCAAAGTGTGTTGGTGTGATGAAACGATGTAGCCTTGTACTTAATCAAAAATCTCTTCTTATTTTGTACAATTCTTTTATCATGGCTTATTTAAATTACTGCTTGGAAGTTTGGGGAAATTGTTATAAGACAAATTTATTGGCTCTTATTGTTCTCCAGAAGCGAGCCATTCGAATTGCTCACAAAGTCAAGTACAAGGATCACACCAGCCCACTTTTTTTAATGTCATTTAGCTTGAGATTAGATGACATGGTGAATTATAAAATTGTCCAAATTATGTATAAAGCATCAAAAAAAATCCTGCCTGATAACATACAATGTCTCTTCCACGATAGAGATGCTCACCACAGTTATAATCTGAGAGGAACTAACCAATTTTACCAAGCTTATGCAAGGACAAATCTTAAGTCTAGGAGTACCTCAGAGAGAGGAATAACATTATGGAACAAGCTATCAGAAGAAATAAAAAACTCTAAAAGTCTCACTCACTTTAAAATAATGTTTAAACAACATGTGATGTTGAAGTATCAGAAGGAGTCGAATGACTGATGAACTCGTACACAGACACGTACATAGTGTGTGGGTACGAGCTAAGGTTTGAACGACCATCAACTGGTGCAAAGTTACCAGAGATGTTTTTTTTGTTTATTTACCCATTTTATATTATTTGAACGACTATAAACGATTGTAAACTGGTACAAAGTTACCTGAGATGTTTTTTGTTTATTTACCCATTTTATATTATTTGAACGACCATAAACGATTGTAAACTAAGTGAGACTCACTGAAGAGTATGAAATTACCTGTGAAGCTTATTTACTCATTTTGTATTATCTGAATGATCAAAATGATTAATGTACTTCTGTGTATACTATGAATACTGCAGAATATTGTCTTGTGTATGTGACATCCTAAAATACTTATTATATTGGATGTATGGTGTGGAGAACAAACAATGTTTCAATGTATTTGTTTATCCATTCTATATTTCTACATGCAGTGTATGTGCTATTTTGGAAGCACATACATTGTAAATTTTACAATGCAGGAAGGAGGGGTGTATGAGTCGGAGTAAGTTAGGGTCCGTTTTGTCTGTCTGCTGTCTGTCTTGTCTGTCTTGTCTGTCATGTTTCGTATTAATGTTGGTTGTAAATATCTGTGTTTTTCTTTTTTTTTTCCTGCCATCAATGATGTATGTAAAACTGCTACATGAGGGGTTGGAATATTACAAGCATTGCTTCTTCCATCCCCTTTTCAGGCTGCATAGGTATACTTGAGAAATATTATTTGTATATTGTACATTGTTTATTTTTATACTGTATGCAAGTCTGAAATAAATGAATAACTAACTAACTAACTAAAATTGTTTTGATTTAAATTTGAAAGAAAACGGAACCTTGGTGCCTCGTTGATGTGATGTCATCAAAGCCAATGCCTTTGATGTATCACATGTGATGTCATCAGGGACTGTGAAAGTTATTAAATAGGGGGCAGAGAGACAGCTAGACCATTCCGTTCCAGCACAGTTGAGTATCGTGAATCCTAGACAACAGAGAGACAAGAGTGAAACTTGAAGTTACGACAATGGAGAACGTACATGAAAGCAAGTTCAAAAGAGGACAAAATCCTAAACCCCATCAGACGCCCTACTATTGGCAGCGTCCCGGATATCAACCACCAGGTGGCCACAACTACACTGGACCCACCCAAGGGCCTGTTCAGCACAGAGGTCCAAGGTATCCCCCAGTCAATGACAGGTTTCACTACCATAAACAAGCAGTGGAGCAGAGGGATTATCAGGGACCTCACTATTGGCAGCGCCAAGGTGGACAGTACTCTGGACACACTGAAGGGCCTGTTCAACGCAGGGGTCCAAGGTATCCCCCAGTCAATGACAGGTTTCACTACCAGGGAAAGCCCTACTACAACTCCCAGGATGAGCGAACCATTCACTTCCTGATAGAGGAGTCGAAAAGCATCACAATGCAAATTGGAGACTGTAAGAAGAAGCAGAACCTGTACTACACCAGGATGATTGCTGCTCATGAAAGGGCCGCAGAATACGAGAGCGAGCTGACGGCGCTTCGTGAGAAACTTGCAGAACGTGCTGCTCCACAAAACACCAGTCAGATGGAAGAGGGTCGCAATGACGCTCACAAACCTGAATCTGACGGCACAGAAACTGTTCAGCCTGAAGCCCAGCCCATGGAGCAGCAAGACAACAATGATACAAGTGAACAGCCAATGGAAGTGGAGACTGAACCACAAGCTGCTGAGAAACAATGCAATATTGTTTACACTGACTGGCCTGTTCAGCGCATGGGGCCAAGGTTTCACCCAGCACATGAAAACTTTGAGAGAAAGCCCCATCATCCCTCCCAGAACCAGCAATACATTCGGCATCTGATGTGGGAGAACCACAATGCTAAAGCCCACCTGAGTCACTGCCTTAGGAAGGTAGATGAGTACTACCACAGAATGAAGGCTGCTAACAAAACAGCCTGGCAGTACAAGACCCAGCTGGACCTGCTTCGGAAGCACTATGCAGAATGTACTGCAAAAGACAACGCCAGTCAGGAGGAAGACGGTCTCAGCGACACTCACCAGCCAGAAACTGAGCAACATGACACCAGTGCTTCAACCACAGAAGAGGCAAAAGTCATGTCAAGTGAGCTGGAGATCCAACAAGAGCCTAGTGAGGTCCAGGAGCAGCCCCTGAAGGCTCAGGAAGAGATGGAAGAGCAGGCTGTTCAACATGAGGAGGAAAGAGATGGACTCTGCCAAGAAAATGAGCAGCATGATACCAACAATACAAGTGAACAGCCAACAGAGGTGGAGACTGTTCTACCTCAGGAGGTTGTTGAAGAAACAGAAAAAGAGTCCATCACAAATGCTTCACAAACAGAAGAGGGAAATGTTGCATCAGGTGAGTTGGAGATCCAACATTGCCAGATGCAGCAAGACCCTGATGAGGTCGAGGAGCAGCCCCTGGAAGTTCAGGCTGCCAAACATGAGGAGGAAGAAGGAGATGGTTTCTACAATGAAAGTGAGCAGCTCAAAGCCCAGCTCATGGAGACGAATGATGCAAACAATAGAAGTGTACAGCCCATAGAAGTGGAGACTGTGTCACCTGAAGAGGTTGTTGAGGAGACAGAGATAGAATCCATCACGGTGACTGAGATGGACGAGCATGAAACCACAGAAATGCCTGAGAAAAACACAAAGGCAAAGAAGAAGTGTTGGCTGCTGAAAATGTTCAGCAAATCAAAAACTGTTGACAAACCAGAACAGAAAGAAACCACCACAAAGACCGAGATGGACCAGCCTGAAATGGAAGAAATGCCTCAGTTAGAAGAAAAGACAAAGGCAAAGAAGAAATGTTGGCTGCGGAAGGTGTTCAGCAAGTCTGGAACTGTTGACAAACCAAAACACGAAAGATCCATCACAAAGACCGAGATGGATCAGCCTGAAATGGAAGAAATGCCTCAGTTAGAGGAAGAAACAAAGGCAAAGAAGAAGAAGTGTTGGCTGCGGAGGGTGTTCAGCAAAAGTAAAACTGCTGAAAAACCAGAGCACAAAGAATCCATCACAAAGACCGAGATGGACAAACCAGAAATGGAAGAAATGATTCAGGTGGAGGAAAAGATGGAGCCAAAGAAGAAGAGGTGTTGGCTTCAGAAGTTGTTCAGCAAGTCTGAATAATTTCAATAATGTCTCCAGTCTGCAAAAAAAAAGAAAAAAAAAGAAGAAAAACTGCAGCAGACTGGTGACGAGCAAAATGCAGCAAAAAAAAAACATAAAAAGATTAAGGAGGCTGCAACACAAAACACAGAACACATAACATGACAATAGGTGGTCAAACCTGAGACCAAGAAATGCCTGACAAAAAAAAAGAAGAAGAGGTGTTGGCAATAAAAAAAAAAGAAAGTTAAAGAAGCTGCAACCCTAAACCCAGAACGTATTTAGCAAAGTTCAAGATAACAGGCAACAATTTGATTTGGTTTCTGCAGCAGAAGCACTTTGATTGGCAAATTTTAACCAAATTGCAACCAGCACCTAAAAATTCGGCAAAAAAAAAATTTAAAAATCAAAAAAAAAAAAAAAAAAAATTCCCCCCCGATGAATCGCCACCTTATCGCGGTGGAGGGGTTTGAGTGTCTCTGTGATCCTGAGACCTATGTTGTCCGGGGCAGTAGCCCAGGGCAGATTGGTCCCGGGGGAGAGATGAGACCAAGAGCGATTCAAAATACCTCAATCAAAGCAGATAAAGGCAAAGCCGCCACCTGGCCTGGGGGCCTCCATAGTTCTCCTCTGTCACTTCAATGTAGACATGGAGGGGGGCAACTGGGAGGAACCACCTGCCAGAACTCAACCCGACCCCTGCTTTGTTATTGGACTTCTGTGCTAGTCGTAGATTGGCCGTAACAAACACCCTGTTCAAGCATAAGGTGGCTCATAAGTGTACCTGCTACCAGAGCACCTTAGGCTAAAGGTCGGTGATTGACTTTTTAGTCCTGTCATCAGACCCGGGGTAGACCCAGAACCCGATGAAGGGATTATGCATCTCGTCTGGTCTGGGAAAGATTCGGGATCCCCCAGGAAGAGCTAAACAGCATCGCCGGGGGAGGTAGGTCTGGAACGACCTGCTTCATCTGCTGCCTCCGTGACCCGACCACGGACAAGCAGAAGAAAATCAATGTAAAAGAAAAAATATCTATTTCAGCTGTTAACAGCTTCACTGGAGAGAAAACAGGAGGTTAAATGTTGATTTAGATCTCAAATTAAATGCATTGTGTTGCATTTGATACCATTCATTTCAGCATTTACTTTCTTGTATTCCGTTATATTTTTTGATATTTTGGTTGATGCTAGAGGTCAGAGAAGTCCACAAATATCTGATGCTCACAGACAAACCCTCACACATAGTCTGAGCACCGACCTTTGGCCTCTGATGTCCTGCCTGTGACCCAGAAATGCATTTTAGCGTTTCATCTGAGGATGTTCAGGTGTATCCTTACTGCATCCTGTACACAAGTAAATATGACACTACAATAAAATATCTAAAATAGTATTTTAAAAGATTCTCAGATCTGTCTTTGAAATTAATAACACTGTAGAGTTTTAGCTAAAATGTTTATATTGGTCAGGTTAACTTCTGTAATTTATAATGTAGTGTATGTAACTTCATTAATACATTAGTGAGCTTATAATTAATATAGTTACTAAAAACATTGTAGGGTGTCAGCCTTAATATGTATCATAATCAGGTAATAAGTAGTCAGGTATAATCTGGTGACTGTGGAGGCCGTTGGAGCACAGAGAACTCATTGTCATGTTCCAGAAACCAGTTTGAGATGGTCTGAGCTTTGTGACATGGTCCATTATCCTGCTGTAAGTCGCATCAGAAGATGTTCAGGTGGCTGTGGTGTTTAAATGATGCTCAGTTGTTACTAAGGGGCCCAAAATGTGGCAAGAAAATATCCTCCACAACATTAAACCTCCATCAGCCTGAACCGCTGATACAAGGCAGGATGCTTGTATGCTTCATGCTTTCATGTTGTTTACACCAAATTCAGACGCCATACTTCCCTAAAAAATAACTAGTAAAGTCACAGACTGACATATTTTCCATAAAAAAACAGGCAAAAACTCTAAATAAAGTTCACATAAAAACAATATTTTCACAAATGCAATCCATGAAATTACAAAGTCTTATTGCATTTAAATTAGCTAAGAATGTCCTTATTTTACAGGCTTTTACAGTTTTTAAATGTTGTTGTATTTCACAGTATTTAACATGTATTTTAGGACACCTTTGCTGCAAGATTTTCACCATTTTATTTTTACAGTATTTGTTGATTCCACTGTAGATCAGCAGGTAGTTAACAAGCATGGACAGAAGATGCAGCTGTGCCATGTGTCGTATTTAATTAGTACGTTTGAAGCTGTTTCTAAGTATGAGCAGCATTAGAAGATCATTGCACATGAGTGACAGGCTCTATGAAGGAAATCATTCATCTATAAATGTATGTATTGTAAATATTTGTGTGTTTCTTCCTCCTCTTTGGTTTCTGTTCAGTAGGTGGCATCCTAAGCAACCATCAAGTTCGTATATGTCTGAAAACTGCTCAGTTCAGATGTATGACACCAAAGTTCTAGTTGCATAGTGTCAAATAAAGCCATTCTCTAAATCCTAAACCTTCTGGTTCATATTCAGCATCAGGAAAGAGGTAAATTTGACTAAAAATTCATTCAAATTCTGACAGTTCTTTTCTCCTAAACTTTCTTGTTTGTCTTTGTCAATCCAAGCTTTGATATTTTAACAAAGGAATCACACTGGGCAGTTATCTGGAAGAGCTGGCCTTCACGTTGATGATTTGATACATACTACAAACTCATAATCTGTCTTCTAATGCTAAAATTGTTTTGATTTAAATTTGAAAGAAAACGGAACCTTGGTACCTTGTTGATGTGATGTCATCAAAGCCAACGCCTTTGATGTATCACATGTGATGTCATCAAAGCCAATGCCTTTGATGTATCACATGTGATGTCATCAAAGCCAATGCCTTTGATGTATCACATGTGATGTCATCAGGGACTGTGAAAGTTATTAAATAGGGGGCAGAGAGACAGCTAGACCATTCCGTTCCAGCACAGTTGAGTATCGTGAATCCTAGACAACAGAGAGACAAGAGTATCGTCGTGAAGCCTTGACAACAGAGAGACAAGAGTATCGTCGTGAAGCCTTGACAACAGAAATACAAGAGTATCGTCGTGAAGCCTTGAGAACAGAAAGACAATAGCATCATTGCGAAGTCTTGACAACAGAAAGACAAGAGTGAAACTTGAAGATACGACAATGGAGAACGTACATGAAAGCAAGTTCAAAAGAGGACAAAATCCTAAACCCCATCAGACGCCTTACTATTGGCAGCGTCCCGGATATCAACCACCAGGTGGCCACAACTACACTGGACCCACCCAAGGGCCTGTTCAGCACAGAGCTCCAAGGTATCCCCCAGTCAATGACAGGTTTCACTACCATAAACAAGCAGTGGAGCAGAGGGATTATCAGGGGCCTCACTACTGGCAGCGCCAAGGTGGACAGTACTCTGGACACACTGAAGGGCCTGTTCAACGCAGGGGTCCAAGGTATCCCCCAGTCAATGACAGGTTTCACTACCAGGGAAAGCCCTACTACAACTCCCAGGATGAGCGAACCATTCACTTCCTGATAGAGGAGTCGAAAAGCATCACAATGCAAATCGGAGACTGCAAGAAGAAGCAGAACCTGTACTACACCAGGATGGTTGCTGCTCATGAAAGGGCCGCAGAATACGAGAGCGAGCTGACGGCGCTTCGTGAGAAACTTGCAGAACGTGCTGCTCCAGAAAACACCAGTCAGATGGAAGAGGGTCGCAATGACGCTCACAAACCTGAATCTGACGGCACAGAAACTGTTCAGCCTGAAGCCCAGCCCATGGAGCAGCAAGACAACAATGATACAAGTGAACAGCCAATGGAAGTGGAGACTGAACCACAAGCTGCTGAGAAACAATGCAATATTGTTTACACTGACTGGCCTGTTCAGCGCATGGGGCCAAGGTTTCACCCAGCACATGAAAACTTTGAGAGAAAGCCCCATCATCCCTCCCAGAACCAGCAATACATTCGGCATCTGATGTGGGAGAACCACAATGCCAAAGCCCACCTGAGTCACTGCCTTAGGAAGGTAGATGAGTACTACCACAGAATGAAGGCTGCTAACAAAACAGCCTGGCAGTTCAAGACCCAGCTGGACCTGCTTCGCAAGCACTATGCAGAATGTACTGCAAAAGACAACGCCAGTCAGGAGGAAGAAAGTCTCAGCGACACTCACCAGCCAGAAACTGAGCAACATGACACCAGTGCTTCAACCACAGAAGAGGCAAAAGTCATGTCAAGTGAGCTGGAGATCCAACAAGACCCTAGTGAGCTCCAGGAGCAGCCCCTGAAGGCTCAGGAAGAGACGGAAGAGCAGGCTGTTGAACATGAGGAGGAAGGAGATGGACTCTGCCAAGAAAATGAGCAGCATGATACCAACAATACAAGTGAACAGCCAACAGAAGTGGAGACTGTTCTACCTCAGGAGGCTGTTGAAGAAACAGAAACAGAATCCATCACAAATGCTTCACAAACAGAAGAGGGAAGTGTCGCATCAGGTGAGTTGGAGATCCAACATTGCCAGATGCAGCAAGACCCTGATGAGGTCGAGGAGCAGCCCCTGGAAGTTCAGGCTGCCAAACATGAGGAGGAAGAAGTAGATGGTTTCTACAATGAAAGTGAGCAGCTCAAAGCCCAGCTCATGGAGACGAATGATGACACAAACAACAGAAGTGAACAGCCCATAGAAGTGGAGACTGTGTCACCTGAAGAGGTTGTTGAGGAGACAGAGATAGAATCCATCACGGTGACTGAGATGGACGAGCATGAAGACACAGAAATGCCTGAGAAAAACACAAAGGCAAAGAAGAAGTGTTGGCTGCTGAAAATGTTCAGCAAATCAAAGACTGTTGACGAACCAGAACAGAAAGAATCCGCCACAAAGACCGAGATGGACCAGCCTGAAATGGAAGAAATGCCTCAGCTAGAAGAAAAGACAAAGGCAAAGAAGAAGAAAAAGTGTTGGCTGCGGAAGGTGTTCAGAAAGTCTGGAACTGTTGACAAACCAAAACACGAAAGATCCATCACAAAGAGCGAGATGGACCAGTCTGAAATGGAAGAAATGCCTCAGTTAGAGGAAGAAACAAAGGCAAAGAAGAAGAAGTGTTGGCTGCGGAGGGTGTTCAGCAAAAGTAAAACTGCTGAAAAACCAGAGCACAAAGAATCCATCACAAAGACCGAGATGGACAAACCAGAAATGGAAGAAATGCCTCAGGTGGAGGAAAAGATGGAGCCAAAGAAGAAGAAGAGGTGTTGGCTTCGGAAGTTGTTCAGTAAATCTGAATAATTTCAATAATGTCTCCAGTCTGCAAAAAAAAGAAAAAAAAAGAAAAACTGCAGCAGACTGGTGACGAGCAAAATGCAGCAAAAAAAAAAACATAAAAAGATTAAGGAGGCTGCAACACAAAACACAGAACACATAACATGACAATATGTGGTCAAACCTGACACCAAGAAATGCCTGAGAAAAAAAAAAAGAAGAAGAGGTGTTGGCAAAAAAAAAAGAAAATGAAAGAAGCTGCAACCCTAAACCCAGAACGTATTTAAAAAGTTCAAGATAACAGGCAACAATTTGATTTGATTTCTTTCTGCAGCAGAAGCACTTTGATTGGCAAATTTTAACCAAATTGCAACCAGCACCTAAAAATTCGGTCATAATTAATATGTAAATACTAATGCAACAAAAAAAATTTAAAAATAAAAAAAAAATAAATAAAAAAAAAAAATTCCCCCCCGATGAATCGCCACCTTATCGCGGTGGAGGGGTTTGAGTGTCTCTGTGATCCTGAGACCTATGTTGTCCGGGGCAGTAGCCCAGGGCAGATTGGTCCTGGGGGAGAGATGAGACCAAGAGCGATTCAAAATACCTCAGTCAAAGCAGATAAAGGCAAAGCCGCCACCTGGCCTGGGGGCCTCCATAGTTCTCCTCTGTCACTTCAATGTAGACATGGAGGGGGGCAACTGGGAGGAACCACCTGCCAGAACTCAACCCGACCCCTGCTTTGTTATTGGACTTCTGTGCTAGTCGTAGATTGGCCGTAACAAACACCCTGTTCAAGCATAAGGTGACTCATAAGTGTACCTGCTACCAGAGCACCTTAGGCTAAAGGTCGGTGATTGACTTTGTAGTCTCTCATCAGACTCGGGGTAGACCCAGAACCCGATGGAGGGATTATGCATCTCGTCTGGTCTGGGAACGATTCGGGATCCCCCAGGAAGAGCTAAACAGCATCCCGGGGGAGGTACGTCCGGAGCGACCTGCTTCATCTGCTGCCTCCGTGACCCGACCACGGACAAGCAGAAGAAAATCAATGTAAAAGAAAAAATATCTATTTCAGCTGTTAACAGCTTCACTGGAGAGAAAACAGGAGGTTAAATGTAGTTTTGCATCTCAAATGAAATGCATTGCATTACATTTGATACCATTCATTTCAACATTTACTTTCTTGTATTCCGTTATATTTTTTGATATTTTGGTTGACGCTAGAGGTCAGAGAAGTCCACAAAGATCTTATGTTCACAGACAAACACTCACACATAGTCTGAGCACCGACCTTTGGCCTTTGATGTCCTGCCTGTGACCCAGAAATGCATTTTAGCGTTTCATCTGAGGATGTTCAGGTGTATCCTTACTGCATCCTGTACACAAGTAAATATGACACTACAATAAAATATCTCAAATAATATTTTAAAAGATTCTCATATCTATCTTTGAAATTAATATCACTGTAGAGTTTTAGCTAAAATATGTATATTGGTCAGGTTAACTTCTGTAATTTATAATGTAGTGTATGTAGCATCATTACTACATTAGTGAGCTGATTAATAATATAGTTACTAATAACATTGTAGGGTGTGTCAGCCTTAATATGAATTATAGTCAGGTAAAGAGGTATTTCATATAATTTTTGCAGGGTTTAATCCCTAATATGTGAATTACTCAGGTATATTAACACTATAGAGTCCTAACTGTGTAGGATCAACCAACTCTAATCAACATAAATACACATATATATATATATATATATATATATATGTGTATGCCAGGAGTACAAATATAGAAATGATGCACCACCATGTTGCATTGTTTAGAAATTATAAACTACTAAAAGGTATCTTAACACTGTAACTCTGTGAGAACATCAACCTTCCCTGACAGAAGCTGTGCCAGACCCCCTCCTGAGGTAATGTCTTGCAAAGGTCCCTTTTAAAAGATCATACCTGAAAGCATCACTTTGAGTCCTCCTTTCCAAGAGTCGTCCTTCCCCAGATTCATCTTTCCCTAGAGTCCCACCGAAGTCCTTCCTCAATTCTTCAGCATTGACTTGGAGGCTCCACGCTGTCCACCGCTGTTCCGACCTGCAGCAACAGGCCAACCAGACCATCCATCAACAGAAGCTCAGCCACAGCATCACGACCCCCTATTAATTTTGGGTCAGTCGGTGGCACAACAGGTTAAATGCACGACTTCTGTTTTATTCCTCTGGATCACATCGGTTCGAATCTCCTCACTGTACCGAAAAATATTTCTTTTATTTTGACCACCACGTTTGGTTTTGCTGTCTGTAGATGGTACTGACATAATATAGACTTTATTAACAAGTGATGTTGACATTTTTCGGTGACGTCGTCTTTATCTAGTATCTTTATCTTCACACACGCACGCAGGTCTGGTCTTGACAAATCTGCGAACGGAACATCTGGAGCCTAAATCCACGGCAAATGTCACCAGTTAAACTGGAACACCGGCCGCCGGGGGCCGGGAGTGTTCGCGCCAGCCCCCCGGATATATGCTGCTGCTAAAGTCCACAAACTACATTCGTTCATTCATTCGGCAAAGACAACGTAAAGTGCGTTGCTGTGGTAAAACCGACTTCTTCCCATCTGCGTTCGACTACTTCTGCCTGACGCCAGGCCCCGGATGTGTGGCACAAAAAACTGAATTCAAAATTTGAAATTGAAATGGACAGAAGTCAAACTGAAAAGTAAGACTGAATTAGGAGCTGAATTTTTCAAGTGAATGAAATCCAGTTACAATTTTACATCGATACACATTCAAACCAGTGGATTCAAAGGTAGATTCAAATTAGACCATTCAGATTCAGATTTTAAAAGCAATTATTCAAACCCATCAATTCAGGTTCAAATTGAATGGTTCACATTCAGATATAAAGAATTCAAATTCACTTCCTATAGGCACAAAATTTATCCCATATGATGCAGCTGTGCCTTGTGTCGTATTTAATTAGTACGTTTGAAACTGTTTCTCAGTATGAGCAGCATTGGAAGAGCATTGTACATGAGTGACAGGCTCTATGAATCATCTATAAATGTATGTATTGTAAATATTTGTGTGTTTCTTCCTCCTCTTTGGTTTCTGTTCAGTAGGTGCCATCCTAAGCAACCATCAAATTTGTATATGTCTGAAAACTGCTCAATTCAGATGTATGGCACCAAAGTGCTTGTTGCACAGTGTCAAATAAAGCCATTCTCTAAATTCAAAACCTCCTGGTTCATGTTTAACATCAGGAAAGAGGTAAATATGACAAATAATTCATTTAAATTCTGACAGTTCTTTTCTCCTACACGTTCTTGTTTGTCTTTGCCAATCCAAGCTTTGATATTTTAGCAAAGGATTCACATTGGGCAGATATGTGCCCAATACTACAAACTCATAACCTGTCTACCAATGCTAAAATTGTTTTGATTTAAATTTGAAAGAAAACAGAACCTTGATGCCTTGTTGATGTGATGTCATCAAAGTCAATGCCTTTGATGTATCACATGTGATGTCATCAGGGACTGTAAAAGTTATTAAATAGGGGGCAGAGAGACAGCTAGACCATTCCGTTCCAGCACAGTTGAGTATCGTGAATCCCAGACAACAGAGAGACAAGAGTATCATCGTGAAGCCTTGACAACAGAGAGACAAGAGCATCGTCGTGAAGCCTTGACAACAGAAAGACAAGAGCATCGTCGTGAAGCCTTGACAACAGAAAGACAAGAGCATCGTCTTGAAGCCTTGACAACAGAAAGACAATAGCATCATTGCGAAGTCTTGATAACAGAAAGACAAGAGTGAAACTTGAAGTTACGGCAATGGAGAACGTACATGAAAGCAAGTCCAAAAGAGGACAAAATCCTAAACCCCATCAGACGCCTTACTATTGGCAGCGTCCCGGATATCAGCCTCCAGGTGGCCAGAACTACACTGGACACACCGAAGGACCTGTTCAGCACAGAGGTCCAAGGTATCCCCCAGTCAATGACAGGTTCCACTACCATAAACAAGCAGTGGAGCATAGGGATTATCAGGGGCCTCACTACTGGCAGCGCCCAGGTGGACAGTACACTGGACACACTGAAGGGCCTGTTCAACGCAGGGGTCCAAGGTATCCCCCAGTCAATGACAGGTTTCACTACCAGGGAAAGCCCTACTACAACTCCCAGGATGAGCGAACCATTCAGTTCCTGATAGAGGAGTCTAAGAGCATCACAATGCAAATCGGAGACTGCAAGAAGAAGCAGAACCTGTACTACACCAGGATGATTGCTGCTCATGAAAGGGCCGCGGAATATGAGAACGAGCTGACGGTGCTTCGTGAGAAGTTTGCAGAGCGTGCTGCTCCAGAAAACACCAGTCAGATGGAAGAGGGTCTCAATGACACTAGCAAGCCCACATCTGACAGCACAGAAACTGTGCAGCCTGAAGCCCAGCCCATGGAGCAGCAAGACAAGGATGATACAAGTGAACAGCCAATGGAAGTGGAGACTGAACCACAAGCTGCTGAAAAACAGTGCAATGTCGTATACACTGACTGGCCTGTTCACCGCATGGGGCCAAGGTTTAACCCAGCACATGAAAATGTTCAGAGAAAGCCCCATCATCCCTCCCAGAACCGGCAATACATTCAGCATCTGATGTGGGAGAACCACAATGCCAAAGCCCACCTGAGTCACTGCCTTTCAAAGGTGGATGAGTACTACCACAGAATGAAGGCTGCTAACAAAACAGCCTGGCAGTACAAGACCCAGCTGGACCTGCTTCGGAAGCACTATGCAGAATGTACTGCAAAAGACAACGCCAGTCAGGAGGAAGAAAGTCTCAGCGACACTCACCAGCCAGAAACTGAGCAACATGACACCAGTGCTTCAACCACAGAAGAGGCAAAAGTCATGTCAAGTGAGCTGGAGATCCAACAAGAGCCTAGTGAGGTCCAGGAGCAGCCCCTGAAGGCTCAGGAAGAGATGGAAGAGCAGGCTGTTGAACATGAGGAGGAAAGAGATGGACTCTGCCAAGAAAATGAGCAGCATGATACCAACAATACAAGTGAACAGCCAACAGAAGTGGAGACTGTTCTACCTCAGGAGGCTGTTGAAGAAACAGAAACAGAATCCATCACAAATGCTTCACAAACAGAAGAGGGAAGTGTCGCATCAGGTGAGTTGGAGATCCAACATTGGCAGATGCAGCAAGACCCTGATGAGGTCGAGGAGCAGCCCCTGGAAGTTCAGGCTGCCAAACATGAGGAGGAAGAAGGAGATGGACTCTTCAATGAAAGTGAGCAGCTCAAAGCCCAGCTCATGGAGACGAATGATGCAAACAATAGAAGTGAACAGCCCATAGAAGTGGAGACTGTGTCACGTCAGGAGTTTGTTGAGGACACAGAGATAGAATCCATCACGGTGACCGAGATGGACGAGCATGAAACCACAGAAATGCCTGAGAAAAACACAAAGGCAAAGAAGAAGTGTTGGCTGCTGAAAATGTTCAGCAAATCAAAGACTGTTGACGAACCAGAACAGAAAGAATCCGCCACAAAGACCGAGATGGACCAGCCTGAAATGGAAGAAATGCCTCAGTTAGAAGAAAAGACAAAGGCAAAGAAGAAGAAGTGTTGGCTGCGGAAGGTGTTCAGAAAGTCTGGAACTGTTGACAAACCAAAACACGAAAGATCCATCACAAAGAGCGAGATGGACCAGCCTGAAATGGAAGAAATGCCTCAATTAGAGGAAGAAACAAAGGCAAAGAAGAAGAAGTGTTGGCTGCGGAGGGTGTTCAGCAAAAATAAAACTGCTGAAAAACCAGAGCACAAAGAATCCATCACAAAGACCGAGATGGACAAACCAGAAATGGAAGAAATGCCTCAGGTGGAGGAAAAGATGGAGCCAAAGAAGAAGAAGAGGTGTTGGCTTCGGAAGTTGTTCAGTAAATCTGAATAATTTCAATAACGTCTCCAGTCTGCAAAAAAAAGAAAAAAAAAGAAAAACTGCAGCAGACTGGTGACGAGCAAAATGCAGCAAAAAAAAAACATAAAAAGATTAAGGAGGCTGCAACACAAAACACAGAACACATAACATGACAATATGTGGTCAAACCTGACACCAAGAAATGCCTGAGAAAAAAAAGAAGAAGAAGAGGTGTTGGCAAAAAAAAAAGAAAATGAAAGAGGCTGCAACCCTAAACCCAGAACGTATTTAAAAAGTTCAAGATAACAGGCAACAATTTGATTTGATTTCTGCAGCAGAAGCACTTTGATTGGCAAATTTTAACCAAATTGCAACCAGCACCTAAAAATTCGGTCATAATTAATATGTAAATACTAATGCAACAAAAAAAATTTAAAAATAAAAAAAAAATAAATAAAAAAAAAAAATTCCCCCCCGATGAATCGCCACCTTATCGCGGTGGAGGGGTTTGAGTGTCTCTGTGATCCTGAGACCTATGTTGTCCGGGGCAGTAGCCCAGGGCAGATTGGTCCTGGGGGAGAGATGAGACCAAGAGCGATTCAAAATACCTCAGTCAAAGCAGATAAAGGCAAAGCCGCCACCTGGCCTGGGGGCCTCCATAGTTCTCCTCTGTCACTTCAATGTAGACATGGAGGGGGGCAACTGGGAGGAACCACCTGCCAGAACTCAACCCGACCCCTGTTTTGTTACTGGACTTCTGTGCTAGTCGTAGATTGGCCGTAACAAACACCCTGTTCAAGCATAAGGTGACTCATAAGTGTACCTGCTACCAGAGCACCTTAGGCTAAAGGTCGGTGATTGACTTTGTAGTCTCTCATCAGACTCGGGGTCGACCCAGAACCCGATGGAGGGATTATGCATCTCATCTGGTCTGGGAACGATTCGGGATCGCCCAGGTAGAGCTAAACAGCATTGCCAGGGGGAGGTAGGTCTGGAACGACCTGCTTCATCTGCTGCCTCCGTGACCCGACCACGGACAAGCAGAAGAAAATCAATGTAAAAGAAAAAATATCTATTTCAGCTGTTAACAGCTTCACTGGAGAGAAAACAGGAGGTTAAATGTTGTTTTAGATCTCAAATGAAATGCATTGCGTTACATTTGATACCATTTATTGCAACATTTACTTTCTTGTATTCCATTATATTTTTTGATATTTTGGTTGACGTTAGAGGTCAGAGAAGTCAACAAAGATCTGATGTTCACAGACAAACACTCACACATAGTCTGTGCACCAACCTTTGGCCTTCGATGTCCTGCCTGTGACCCAGAAATGCATTTTAGCGTTTCATCTGAGGATGTTCAGGTGTATCCTTACTGCATCCTGTACACAAGTAAATATGACACTACAATAAAATATCTCAAATAATATTTTAAAAGATTCTCAGATCTATCTTTGAAATTAATAACACTGTAGAGTTTTAGCTAAAATATGTATATTGGTCAGGTTAACTTCTGTAATTTATAATGTAGTGTATGTAGCATCATTACTACATTAGTGAGCTGATTAATAATATAGTTACTAATAACATTGTAGGGTGTGTCAGCCTTAATATGAATTATAGTCAGGTAAAGAGGTATTTCATATAATTTTTGCAGGGTTTAATCCCTAATATGTGAATTACTCAGGTGTAATAACACTATAGAGTCCTAACTGTGTAGGATCAACCAACTATAATCAACATAAATACCCATATATATATGTGTGTATGCCAGGAGTACAAATATAGAAATGATGCACCACCGTGTTGCACTGTTTAGAAATTATAAACTACTAAAAGGTATCTTAACACTGTAACTCTGTGAGAACATCAACCTTCCGTGACAGAAGCTGTGCCAGACCCCCTCCTGAGTTAATGTCTTGCAAAGGTCCCTTTTAAAAGATCATACCTGAAAGCATCACTCTGAGTCCTCCTTTCCAAGAGTCCTCCTTCCCCAGATTCATCTTTCCCTAGAGTCCCACCGAAGTCCTTCCTCAATTCTTCAGCATTGACTTGGAGGCTCCACGCTGTCCACCGCTGTTCCGACCTGCAGCAACAGGCCAACCAGACCATCCATCAACAGAAGCTCAGCCACAGCATCACGACCCCCTATTAATTTTGGGTCAGTCGGTGGCACAACGGGTTAAATGCACGACTTCTGTTTTATTCCTCTGGATCACATCGGTTCGAATCTCCTCACTGTACCGAAAAATATGTCTTTTATTTTGACCAGCACGTTTGGTTTTGCTGTCTGTAGATGGTACTGACATAATATAGACTTTATTAACAAGTGATGTTGACATTTTTCGGCGACGTCGTCTTTATCTAGTATCTTTATCTTCACACACGCACGCAGGTCTGGTCTTGACAAATCTTCGAAAGGAACATCTGGAGCCTAAATCCACGGCAAATGTCACCAGTTAAACTGGAACACCGGCCGCCGGGGGCCGGGAGTGTTCGCGCCAGCCCCCCGGATATATGCTGCTGCTAAAGTCCACAAACTACATTCGTTCATTCATTCGGCAAAGACAACGTAAAGCGCGTTGCTGTGGTTAAACCGAGTTCTTCCCATCTGCGTTCGACTACTTCTGCCTGACGCCAGGCCCCGGATGTGTGGCACAAAAAATGAATTCAAAATTTGAAATTGAAATGGACAGAAGTCAAACTGAAAAGTAAGACTGAATTAGGAGCTGAATTTTTCAAGTGAATGAAATCCAGTTTCAATTTTACATCGATACACATTCAAACCAGTGGATTCAAAGGTAGATTCAAATTAGACCATTCAGATTCAGATTTTAAAAGCAATTATTCAAACCCATCAATTCAGGTTCAAATTGAATGGTTCACATTCAGATATAAAGAATTCAAATTCACTTCCTACTGGCACAAAATTTATCCCATATGATGCAGCTGTGCCTTGTGTCGTATTTAATTAGTACGTTTGAAACTGTTTCTCAGTATGAGCAGCATTGGAAGAGCATTGTACATGAGTGACAGGCTCTATGAATCATCTATAAATGTATGTATTGTAAATATTTGTGTGTTTCTTCCTCCTCTTTGGTTTCTGTTCAGAAGGTGCCATCCTAAGCAACCATCAAATTTGTATATGTCTGAAAACTGCTCAATTCAGATGTATGGCACCAAAGTGCTTGTTGCACAGTGTCAAATAAAGCCATTCTCTAAATTCAAAACCTCCTGGTTCATGTTTAACATCAGGAAAGAGGTACATATGACTAAGAATTCATTCAAATTCTGACAGTTCTTTTCTCCTACACTTTCTTGTTTCTCTATGCCAATCCAAGCTTTGATATTTTAGCAAAAGATTCACATTGGGCAGTTATCTGGAAGAGCTGGCCTTCACATTGATGATTTGGAACATACTACAAACTCATAACCTGTCTACCAATGCTAAAATTGTTTTGATTTAAATTTGAAAGAAAACAGAACCTTGATGCCTCGTTGATGTGATGTCATCAAAGTCAATGCCTTTGATGTATCACATGTGATGTCATCAGGGACTGTAAAAGTTATTAAATAGGGGGCAGAGAGACAGCTAGACCATTCCGTTCCAGCACAGTTGAGTATCGTGAATCCCAGACAACAGAAAGACAAGAGTATCATCGTGAAGCCTTGACAACAGAAAGACAAGAGCATCGTCGTGAAGCCTTGACAACAGAAAGACAAGAGCATCGTCGTGAAGCCTTGACAACAGAAAGACAATAGCATCATTGCGAAGTCTTGACAACAGAAAGACAAGAGTGAAACTTGAAGTTACGGCAATGGAGAACGTACATGAAAGCATGTCCAAAAGAGGACAAAATCCTAAACCCCATCAGACGCCTTACTATTGGCAGCGTCCCGGATATCAGCCTCCAGGTGGCCAGAACTACACTGGACACACCGAAGGGCCTGTTCAGCACAGAGGTCCAAGGTATCCCCCAGTCAATGACAGGTTCCACTACCATAAACAAGCAGTGGAGCATAGGGATTATCAGGGGCCTCACTACTGGCAGCGCCCAGGTGGACAGTACACTGGACACACTGAAGGGCCTGTTCAACGCAGGGGTCCAAGGTATCCCCCAGTCAATGACAGGTTTCACTACCAGGGAAAGCCCTACTACAACTCCCAGGATGAGCGAACCATTCACTTCCTGATAGAGGAGTCGAAAAGCATCACAATGCAAATCGGAGACTGCAAGAAGAAGCAGAACCTGTACTACACCAGGATGGTTGCTGCTCATGAAAGGGCCGCAGAATACGAGAGCGAGCTGACGGCGCTTCGTGAGAAACTTGCAGAACGTGCTGCTCCAGAAAACACCCGTCAGATGGAAGAGGGTCGCAATGACGCTCACAAACCTGAATCTGACAGCACAGAAATTGTGCAGCCTGAAGCCCAGCCCATGGAGCAGCAAGACAAGAGTGATACAAGTGAAGAGCCAATGGAAGTGGAGACTGAACCACAAGCTGCTGAGAAACAATGCAATATTGTTTACACTGACTGGCCTGTTCAGCGCATGGGGCCAAGGTTTCACCCAGCACATGAAAACTTTGAGAGAAAGCCCCATCATCCCTCCCAGAACCAGCAATACATTCGGCATCTGATGTGGGAGAACCACAATGCCAAAGCCCACCTGAGTCACTGCCTTAGGAAGGTAGATGAGTACTACCACAGAATGAAGGCTGCTAACAAAACAGCCTGGCAGTACAAGACCCAGCTGGACCTGCTTCGCAAGCACTATGCAGAATGTACTGCAAAAGACAATGCCAGTCAGAAGGAAGACGGTCTCAGCGACACTCACGAGCCCAACACTCAGCAACATGACACCAGTGCTTCAAAGACAGAAGAGGCAGAAGTCATGTCAAGTGAGCTGAAGATCCAACAAGACCCTAGTGAGCTCCAGGAGCAGCCCCTGATGGCTCAGGAAGAGGCAGAAGAGCAGGCTGCCGAACATGAGGAGGAAGGAGATGGACTCTGCCAAGAAAATGAGCAGGATGACGATACCATCAACACAAGTGAACAGCCAACAGAAGTGGACACTGTGTCACTTCCGGAGGTTGTTGAAGAAACAGAAAAAGAATCCATCACGAATGCTTCACAAACAGAAGAAGCACAAGTCACATCAGGTGAGTTGGAGATCCAACATTGCCAGATGCAGCAAGACCCTGAAGAGGTCCAGGAGCAGCCCCTGAAAGCTCAAGCTGCCAAACATGAGGAGGAAGAAGATGGATTCTACAATGAAAGTGAGCAGCTCAAAGCCCAGCTCATGGAGACTAATGATGATACAAACAATAGAAGGGTACAGCCCATAGAAGTGGAGACTGTATCACCTCAGGAGGTTGTTGATGAAACAGAGATAGAATTCATCACGGTGACCGAGTTGCACAAGCATGAAACCACAGAAATGCCTGAGAAAAACACCAAGGCAAAGAAGAAGTGTTGGCCGCTGAAATGGTTCAGCAAATCTAAAACTGTTGACAAACCAGAACAGAAAGAATCCATCACGAAGACCGAGATGGACCAGCCTGAAATGGAAGAAATGCCTCAGTTAGTAGAAAAGACAAAGGCAAAGAAGAAGAAGTGTTGGCTGCGGAGGGTTTTCAGCAAATCTAAAACTGTTGACAAACCAGAACACGAAGAATCCATCACAAAGACTGAGATGGACAAACCAGAAATCGAAGAATTGCCTCAGTTAGTAGAAAAGACAAAGGCAAAGAAGAAGAAGTGTTGGCTGCGGAGGGTTTTCAGCAAATCTAAAACTGCTGACAAACCACAACAGCAAGAATCCATCACAAAGACCGAGATGGACGAACCAGAAATCGAAGAAATGCCTCAGGTGGAGGAAAAGATGGAGCCAAAAAAGAAGAGGTGTTGGATTCGGAAGTTGTTCAACAAATCCGAATAATTTCAACAGTGTCTTCAGTCTGCAAAAAAAAGAAAAAAAATAGAAAAACTGCAGCAGACTGATGACGAGCAAAATGCAGCAAAAAAAAAAAAAATAAATAAATTAAGGAGGCTGCAACCCAAAACACAGAACAAATAACATGACAATATGTGGTCAAACCTGACACCACAGAAATGCCTGAGAAAAAAAAGAAGAAGAAGAGGTGTTGGCAACAAAAAAAAGCAAAGAGAGGCTGCAACCCTAAACCAAGAACGTATTTAGCAAAGTTCAAGATAACAGGCAACAATTTGATTTTGTATCTGCAGCAAAAGCACTTTGGTTAGCAAATTTTAACCAAATTGCAACCAGCACCTAAACATTCAGTAATATGTAATAATTAATATGTAAATACTAATGCAAAAAAGCAAAACAAATTCGGCCTATAATAATCCAAAAAAAAAAATTAAAAAATCCAAAAAAAAAAAAAAAAAGAAAAAAAAAAAATTCCCCCCCGATGAATCGCCACCTTATCGCGGTGGAGGGGTTTGAGTGTCTCTGTGATCCCGAGAGCTATGTTGTCTGGGGCAGTAGCCCACGGCAAATTGATCCCGGGGGAGAGATGAGACTAAGAGCGATTCAAAATACCTCAATCAAAGCAGGTAAAGGCAAAGCCGCCACCTCGCCTGGTAGCCTCCATAGTTCTCCTCCGTGACTTCAATGTAGGCAACTGGGAGGAACCACCTGCCCGATCTGAGCCCGAGCCGTGCTTTGTTATCGGACTTCTGTGCTAGTCATAGATTGGCCGTGACAAACACCGTGTTCAAGCATAAGGTGGCTCATAAGTGTACCTGGTACCAGAGCACCTTAGGCTAAAGGTCGATGATTGACTTTTTAGTCCTGTCATCAGACCCGGGGTAGACCCAGAACCCGATGGAGGGATTATGCATCTCGTCTGGTCTGGGAACGACTCGGGATCCCCCAGGAAGAGCTAAAAAGCTTCGCCGGGGGAGGTGCGTCTGGAACGGCCTGCTTCATCTGCTGCCTCCGTGACCCGACCACGGACAAGCGGAAGAAAATGAATGTAAAAGAAAAAATATCTATTTCAGTTGTTAACAGCTTTACTGGAGAGAAAATAGGAGGTTAAATGTTGTTTTAGATCTCAAATGAAATGCATTGCGTTACATTTGATACCATTTATTTCAACATTTACTTTCTTGTATTCCATTATATTTTGGTTTACATTAGAGGTCAGAGAAGTCAACAAAGATCTGATGTTCACAGACAAACACTCACACATAGTCTGTGCACCAACCTTTGGCCGTCGATGTCCTGCCTGTGACCCAGAAATGCATTTTAGCGTTTCATCTGAGGATGTTCAGGTGTATCCTTACTGCATCCTGTACACAAGTAAATATGACACCACAATAAAATATCTCAAATAATATTTTAAAAGATTCTCAGATCTATCTTTGAAATTAATAACACTGTAGAGTTTTAGCTAAAATACGTATATTGGTCAGGTTAACTTCTGTAATTTATAATGTAGTGTATGTAGCTTCATTACTACATTAGTGAGCAGATTAATAATATAGTTACTAATAACATTGTAGGGCGTGTCAGCCTTAATATGTATTATAGTCAGGTAAAGAGGTATTTCATATATTTTTTGCAGGGTTTAATCCCTAATATGTGAATTACTCAGGTGTAATAACACTATAGAGTCCTAACTGTGTAGGATCAACCAACTATAATCAACATAAATACCCATATATATATGTGTGTGTATGCCAGGAGTACAAATATAGAAATGATGCACCACCGTGTTGCACTGTTTAGAAATTATAAACAACTAAAAGGTATCTTAACACTGTAACTCTGTGAGAGCATCAACCTTCCCTGACAGAAGCTGTGCCAGACCCCATCCTGAGTTAATGTCATGCAAAGGTCCCTTTTAAAAGATCATACCTGAAAGCATCACTTTGAGTCCTCCTTTCCAAGAGTCGTCCTTCCCCAGATTCATCTTTCCCTAGAGTCCCACCGAAGTCCTTCCTCAATTCTTCAGCATTGACTTGGAGGCTCCACGCTGTCCACTGCTGTTCCGACCTGCAGCAACAGGCCAACCAGACCATCCATCAACAGAAGCTCAGCCACAGCATCACGACCCCCTATTAATTTTGGGTCAGTCGGTGGCACAACAGGTTAAATGCACGACTTCTGTTTTATTCCTCTGGATCACATCGGTTCAAATCTCCTCACTGTACCGAAAAATATGTCTTTTATTTTGACCAGCACGTTTGGTTTTGCTGTCTGTAGATGGTACTGACATAATATAGACTTTATTAACAAGTGATGTTGACATTTTTCGGCGACATCGTCTTTATCTAGTATCTTTATCTTCACACTCGCACGCAGGTCTGGTCTTGAAAAATCTGCGAACAGAACATCTGGAGCCTAAATCCACGGCAAATGTCACCAGTTAAACTGGAACACCAGCCGCTGGGGGCCGGGAGTGTTCGCGCTAGCCCCCCTGATATATGCTGCTGCTAAAGTCCACAAACTACATTCGTTCATTCATTCGGCAAAGACAACGTAAAGTGCGTTGCTGTGGTAAAACCGACTTCTTCCGATCTGCGTTCGACTACTTCTGCCTGACACCAGGCCCCGGATGTGTGGCACAAAAAACGGAATTCAAAATTTGAAATTGAAATGGACAGAAGTGAAACTGAAAAGTAAGACTGAATTAGGAGCTGAATTTTTCAAGTGAATGAAATCCAGTTACAATTTTACATCCATACACATTCAAACCAGTGGATTCAAAGGTAGATTCAAATTAGACCATTCAGATTCAGATTTTAAAAGCAATTATTCAAACCCATCAATTCAGGTTTAAATTAAATGGTTCACATTCAGATATAAAGAATTCAAATTCACTTCCTATAGGCACAAAATTTATCCCATATGATGCAGCTGTGCCTTGTGTCGTATTTAATTAGTACGTTTGAAACTGTTCCTCAGTATGAGCAGCATTGGAAGAACATTGTACATGAGTGACAGGTTCTATGAGTCATCTATAAATGTATGTATTGTAAATATTTGTGTGTTTCTTCCTCCTCTTTGGTTTCTGTTCAGTAGGTGCCATCCTAAGCAACCATCAAATTTGTATATGTCTGAAAACTGCTCAATTCAGATGTATGGCACCAAAGTGCTTGTTGCACAGTGTCAAAAAAAAGCCATTCTCTAAATTCAAAACCTCCTGGTTCATGTTTAACATCAGGAAAGAGGTAAATATGACAAATAATTCATTTAAATTCTGACAGTTCTTTTCTCCTACACTTTCTTGTTTGTCTTTGCCAATCCAAGCTTTGATATTTTAGCAAAGGATTCACATTGGGCAGATATGTGCCCAATACTACAAACTCATAACCTGTCTCGTAATGCTAAAATTGTTTTGATTTAAATTTGAAAGAAAACAGAACCTTGATGCCTTGTTGATGTGATGTCATCAAAGTCAATGCCTTTGATGTATCACATGTGATGTCATCAGGGACTGTAAAAGTTATTAAATAGGGGGCAGAGAGACAGCTAGACCATTCCGTTCCAGCACAGTTGAGTATCGTGAATCCCAGACAACAGAGAGACAAGAGTATCATCGTGAAGCCTTGACAACAGAGAGACAAGAGCATCGTCGTGAAGCCTTGACAACAGAAAGACAAGAGCATCGTCTTGAAGCCTTGACAACAGAAAGACAATAGCATCATTGCGAAGTCTTGATAACAGAACGACAAGAGTGAAACTTGAAGTTACGGCAATGGAGAACGTACATGAAAGCATGTCCAAAAGAGGACAAAATCCTAAACCCCATCAGACGCCTTACTATTGGCAGCGTCCCGGATATCAGCCTCCAGGTGGCCACAACTACACTGGACACACCGAAGGGCCTGTTCAGCACAGAGGTCCAAGGTATCCCCCAGTCAATGACAGGTTCCACTACCATAAACAAGCAGTGGAGCATAGGGATTATCAAGGGCCTCACTACTGGCAGCGCCCAGGTGGACAGTACACTGGACACACTGAAGGGCCTGTTCAACGCAGGGGTCCAAGGTATCCCCCAGTCAATGACAGGCTTCACTACCAGGGAAAGCCCTACTACAACTCCCAGGATGAGCGAACCATTCAGTTCCTGATAGAAGAGTCTAAGAGCATCACAATGCAAATCGGAGACTGCAAGAAGAAGCAGAACCTGTACTACACCAGGATGATTGCTGCTCATGAAAGGGCCGCGGAATATGAGAACGAGCTGACGGTGCTTCGTGAGAAGTTTGCAGAGCGTGCTGCTCCAGAAAACACCAGTCAGATGGAAGAGGGTCTCAATGACACTAGCAAGCCCACATCTGACAGCACAGAAACCGTGCAGCCTGAAGCCCAGCCCATGGAGCAGCAAGACAAGGATGATACAAGTGAACAGCCAATGGAAGTGGAGACTGAACCACAAGCTGCTGAAAAACAGTGCAATGTCGTTTACACTGACTGGCCTGTTCACCGCATGGGGCCAAGGTGTAACCCAGCACATGAAAATGTTCAGAGAAAGCCCCATCATCCCTCCCAGAACCGGCAATACATTCAGCATCTGATGTGGGAGAACCACAATGCCAAAGCCCACCTGAGTCACTGCCTTTCAAAGGTGGATGAGTACTACCACAGAATGAAGGCTGCTAACAAAACAGCCTGGCAGTACAAGACCCAGCTGGACCTGCTTCGCAAGCACTATGCAGAATGTACTGCAAAAGACAATGCCAGTCAGAAGGAAGACGGTCTCAGCGACACTCACGAGCCCAACACTCAGCAACATGACACCAGTGCTTCAAAGACAGAAGAGGCAGAAGTCATGTCAAGTGAGCTGAAGATCCAACAAGACCCTAGTGAGCTCCAGGAGCAGCCCCTGATGGCTCAGGAAGAGGCAGAAGAGCAGGCTGCCGAACATGAGGAGGAAGGAGATGGACTCTGCCAAGAAAATGAGCAGGATGACGATACCATCAACACAAGTGAACAGCCAACAGAAGTGGACACTGTGTCACCTCCGGAGGTTGTTGACGAAACAGAAAACGAATCCATCACGAATTCTTCACAAACAGAAGAAGCACAAGTCACATCAGGTGAGTTGGAGATCCAACATTGCCAGATGCAGCAAGACCCTGAAGAGGTCCAGGAGCAGCCCCTGAAAGCTCAAGCTGCCAAACATGAGGAGGAAGAAGATGGATTCTACACTGAAAGTGAGCAGCTCAAAGCCCAGCTCATGGAGACTAATGATGATACAAACAATAGAAGGGTACAGCCCATAGAAGTGGAGACTGTATCACCTCAGGAGGTTGTTGATGAAACAGAGATAGAATCCATCACGGTGACCGAGTTGGACAAGCATGAAACCACAGAAATGCCTGAAAAAAACACAAAGGCAAAGAAGAAGTGTTGGCCGCTGAAATGGTTCAGCAAATCTAAAACTGTTGACAAACCAGAACAGAAAGAATCCATCACGAAGACCGAGATGGACCAGCCTGAAATGGAAGAAATGCCTCAGTTAGTAGAAAAGACAAAGGCAAAGAAGAAGAAGTGTTGGCTGCGGAGGGTTTTCAGCAAATCTAAAACTGCTGACAAACCACAACAGCAAGAATCCATCACAAAGACCGAGATGGACAAACCAGAAATCGAAGAAATGCCTCAGGTGGAGGAAAAGATGGAGCCAAAAAAGAAGAGGTGTTGGATTCGGAAGTTGTTCAACAAATCCGAATAATTTCAACAGTGTCTTCAGTCTGCAAAAAAAAGAAAAAAAAGAGAAAAACTGCAGCAGACTGATGACGAGCAAAATGCAGCAAAAAAAAAAAAAATAATAATAATTAAGGAGGCTGCAACCCAAAACACAGAACAAATAACATGACAATATGTGGTCAAACCTGACACCACAGAAATGCCTGAGAAAAAAAAGAAGAAGAAGAGGTGTTGGCAAAAAAAAAGCAAAAAGAGGCTGCAACCCTAAACCAAGAACGTATTTAGCAAAGTTCAAGATAACAGGCAACAATTTGATTTCGTATCTGCAGCAAAAGCACTTTGGTTAGCAAATTTTAACCAAATTGCAACCAGCACCTAAACATTCAGTAATATGTAATAATTAATATGTAAATACTAATGCAAAAAAAGCAAAACAAATTCGGCCTATAATAATCCAAAAAAAATCTAAAAAAATCACAAAAAAAAAAAAAAAAAAAAAAATTCCCCCCCGATGAATCGCCACCTTATCGCGGTGGAGGGGTTTGAGTGTCTCTGTGATCCCGAGAGCTATGTTGTCTGGGGCAGTAGCCCACGGCAAATTGATCCCGGGGGAGAGATGAGACTAAGAGCGATTCAAAATACCTCAATCAAAGCAGATAAAGGCAAAGCCGCCACCTCGCCTGGTAGCCTCCATAGTTCTCCTCGGTGACTTCAATGAAGGCAACTGGGAGGAACCACCTGCCCGATCTGAGCCGAGCCGTGCTTTGTTATCGGACTTCTGTGCTAGTCATAGATTGGCCGTAACAAACACCGTGTTCAAGCATAAGGTGGCTCATGAGTGTACCTGGTACCAGAGCACCTTAGGCTAAAGGTCGATGATTGACTTTTTAGTCCTGTCATCAGACCCAGGGTAGACCCAGAACCCGATGGAGGGATTATGCATCTCGTCTGGTCTGGGAACCATTCGGGATCCCCCAGGAAGAGCTAAAAAGCTTTGCCGGGGGAGGTGCGTCTGGAACGACCTGCTTCATCTGCTGCCTCCGTGACCCAACCACGGACAAGCCGAAGAAAATGAATGTAAAAGAAAAAATGTCTATTTCAGTTGTTAACAGCTTTACTGGAGAGAAAATAGGAGGTTAAATGTTGTTTTAGATCTCAAATGAAATGCATTGCGTTACATTTGATACCATATATTGCAACATTTACTGTCTTGTATTCCATTATATTTTGGTTTACATTAGAGGTCAGAGAAGTCAACAAAGATCTGATGTTCACAGACAAACACTCACACATAGTCTGTGCACCAACCTTTGGCCTTCGATGTCCTGCCTGTGACCCAGAAATGCATTTTAGCGTTTCATCTGAGGATGTTCAGGTGTATCCTTGCTGCATCCTGTACACAAGTAAATATGACACTACAATAAAATATCTCAAATAATATTTTAAAAGATTCTCAGATCTATCTTTGAAATTAATAACACTGTAGAGTTTTGCTAAAATATGTATATTGGTCAGGTTAACTTCTGTAATTTATAATGTAGTGTATGTAGCTTCATTACTACATTAGTGAGCTGATAATTAATATAATTACTAATAACATTGTAGGGTGTGTCAGCCTTAATATGTATTATAGTCAGGTAAAGAGGTATTTCATATATTTTTTGCATGGTTTAATCCCTAATATGTGAATTACTCAAGTGTATTAACACTATAGAGTCCTAACTGTGTAGGATCAACCAACTATAATCAACATAAATACACATATATTTGTGTATGTGTATGCTAGGTGTACAAATATAGAAATGATGCACCACCATGTTGCACTGTTTAGAAATTATAAACTACTAAAAGGTATCTTAACACTGTAACTCTGTGAGAACATCAGCCTTCCCTGACAGAAGCTGTGCCAGACCCCCTCCTGAATTAACGTCATGCAAAGGTCCCTTTTAAAAGATCATACCTGAAAGCATCACTTTGAGTCCTCCTTTCCAAGAGCCGTCCTTCCCCAGATTCATCTTTCCCTAGAGTCCCACCAAAGTCCTTCTTCAATTCTTCAGCATTGACTCGGAAGCTCCACACTGTCCACCGCTAGAAGCTCAGCCACAGCATCATGACATGCACACAAGCAACTTTCAGTCACTGAAACTTGGTACAGCTCTAGAAACTCTCTTTTATTGCACAGCAAATGCCCCCAAATTGCTAATTAGCCTACCATCATGTTAACGGCTGCTTTGTTCTTGTTTGGTTACTTTTATAACGCCAATCAAAATCCGTTAGTTTTATGGTAAAGCACTTTTTGCTGCTCATCTCCCAGAGATCATGAAATATGCTGTCTAAAATGAATGCTTTAAAACTGTTTTGACCTGTTATTTTTAAAAACAGTTTACAGGAAGAACGTTTACTAGGAGTTGGAAAAATAGTAAATCCATTAACAACATATAACAAGTTATTTCACAGATTTCAAGATGCAACAAGACTAAGTAATACTAAATGGATAAGATGTAATGAAAGGAAAATAATCAAGAAAGTACAAACCGAAGGAAGGCTACAGTTGAGATTAGAATCTTGTTTTGGACCTTTAGAATCATGTATTTGCATCTGATTATGTTGCCTAGCAACAGGGACTCCGCTTAGTCCAAGTAGAGAACCACAAAAACAGTTATTGTTGTCTTATTGTCTATTTGCTGAAATTATTAAATTAGTATAAACAACAATAATGATTTAACAAAACAGAAATTTATTACAATAGCAGTTGTGGAAATCGACCAATTCAACTAATCACTGTGCAAAGTGCAACTTCTGCCCATTTTGGTTGTATTTTAATATCTTCTTAATATCTTCTTAATTTGTATTTTTAGTAGAGCCCATCTCAAATATTCACATTTTTGAATTTCTGCTGGACCATCCCTGATTGACCAGAGATTTTTAACTACCTGACTAATCATGCTATGTTAGCTTGTTGTAGCAGCAGCAGCTAACTACTTGACTTTACGTTAAGCTGAACATGATGTTATGCTAGCTTGTTGTCCATTAACAATACTTCAGTCCATTTTCAGCTCTTTTCTTCATACACATTACTTTCCATGGTTATTCTATATCAGGATAAATAAAACTAAAACTGAATTGTATTAAAAATCATGTAGCCATTTTTTTTTCCTTCTCAGAGGTGTTTAGTGAGGAGTTTTCATGTGTAGAGAGCGACAGTATGTATGTGAACTGTAACAGAGCTAGCTAGCTAAGCTCTAACAAACTTGTCTTTTCCATTGGTTCATATCTGTATTTTTCCCATCATGTGTCTTATTTTTAACACATGCGAACATTAAAAACGCCGGCAGAGCGATTTAAAAGCGGATATTCTGCAAATATGACCTGCTTACCAATCAACAGCAGGTGTTTGTGACCGGAAACAACGTCTCTGAAGTTTATCCTCACTCCGAAGTTAGCAGGTAAGTTTGTTAGCTTCTTATTAGCTAAATGCTAACGTTTGTTTTGGTGGATGGATAGGGATTTTTTGGCTAGTTCGCCAGCTAGCTGACGAGTTCGCTAACAGCATTGTAACTCCAGTTTATGTTTTTATTTGTTGGGTGGTATAAAGGCATAAACTTGAGCTAACTGAGTATTAGCTAGCAAGATACAACATGTTATGCTACATTTCGTGTATCTTTCGTTATTTAGTGACGACTACGTTTTTCTCTGACTTCTAGGCTAACTCAAACACATCCATTTTCAGCTTTATTATTTATCACAAAGGATATTTGGTTTGCAAGGAGGCAGGCATTAATTAACACTGGGGTTATAGGAATATTGGTGCTAATGAACAGCAACAATATTAAATGTCTTTATAGTAAAATTAAATTAACCATTAAAAAATAATAAATGCACCAACCCAGGTACAGAACCAAGGGGTGGCCCAAGGTGTCCACAACCACCACTGACTAGTCTGACTCACCAAATGGGGTGTACTACGAAGCAAACTCGATATAGCCAGGCTTTCTTTGTGTTAGCTGGCTTGACAAAACCTAAAACATGAGTCTTTCTGCTTCAGATTCTGTGCACATTAACATAAAAGAGGGCATTTAATGCATCATATGACTTTTATTTTGCACAAAATGAACCCATTGTGTGCCGTCTACTTCATTCAGAGGAACAGGTTGTTTCAATGAAGAGCTATGAGGAATATAAACAGTTATTGTGGTAGAAATGCTGCTGCTGCAAATGTTTCAGGAGAGGGATGTTGGCAGAAAATGGTCAGTCATGTGTTAATATACTTATTATTTTAGCTATCAATGGAACTGGCTTATTTCTAACATGACAGCTGCAAATTGCAGCCGATAAACTTTAAACTTAATACTTTTCAACATGATTTTGTGTTGAAGTGCATTAAGTTCTGACACTGTCACATAATTAAGGATATCATTTGTCAGGTTTTGCCAAGTTACAGTAAAATTAATGTTACTGATTGAATATTCTCTGCACACACAAGGCAGCAAATCAGGACCAAGTATAAAAAACATTTATATGATTTCTGCATAACCAACTGAGTGCATGTAGGTTCCTGTGGCCGTGCGACACATACATTGCATGACATTGTAACTTGAGGGCTTGGTTCAGTGGCATTGCTAGTGTACAGCTCAACAGGTTTGACTGAGCACCTGTATCACTCATAGAGAATCGTCAGGAAATGATTTGTTCGAAGGTAGATGTCACAGTCTTCCAAGCATGCCTTGGAGTCCTGGATGAGTTCAGGTACAGGAACTGGAGAGTACAGCTGATCACCTATTTGGCAGACGATGCGCTGCAGTCTGCTCTTGTTCTTGGCAGTGGCAGCCACATACCAGATGGTGATGGAGGAGTTGAGGTTGGACCAAGTGATGGAGGTGTAGAAGTGAACAATCGTTGTCTTTGGCAGGGTAAACTTCTTCAGCTGCTGCAAGAAGTACATCTTCTGCTGTGCTTTCCTGGTGACAGATATGATGTTCAGCTCCCACGTGGATGACTACATGGCTGTGCTGTCTGCATAAGCATAACTTGCTGAAGTATTTTTTGAAAGAGACACGCTGCTACCCAAATGTGAGTAAAGGTCTCGGCCTGGCAACCCATATGAAATCGTCTAGATCTGTCACTGCACTAACTGGCAAAATGTAGTCATGATAAGATGAAGAGCAGATGTGTAAACCTTTATGTTAAATTAACAGGTCACCTTTCAATGACTACATTCAAACAGGAGTACCTCAAGTTCTGTGCCTTTATTTTGAGCATCGTGGTGCACCAAACTGTAGGTCAAACTTCTTATGAAGTGGGTGATTGGGACAGTAAAGAATCAGCTTCACATCACTGTAAACTTTTCTAAAATCAGTGTCTTGTAGTTGGGCTTCCTGGGCCTTTTGCATAATTTTACACAGATAAAGCTTGCAGTGGTTTATCTCTCAGGAAGACAGCGAACAAATATGTTTATCCACAATATCAGAGTATTACTTGAAGAAATCTCTATGTAGGTCCAATGCAAGTAATTAATAGTAAGGCCAAGCTTTCAGTTTCCAGAGCTCCATCAAAGCAGCTCTTCATTTAATATCAGATCTACATGACTTTCTTGCACCTTTAGCTTTATCTTGTTTTGTGCATTCATCTGTGCACCATATGTGATAAAGTCAAATGTAAGCTCAACTGTATAGAGGAAAAGAGAGGCTGTTTCATAGGCATTTTATCAACATTACATGAAAACTGTGGAAAAATATGACAGGATGATATATTACTAACTAAGGATTTTCCTATGATTTAAATACCTAGAAAACCCTACATCATGTTTTGTGTGCCCTGGCTCTAATGGAACATGCTGCCCATTCTTTCAGCCTGTTAATCTGATGCCTGATGGCAAATAGTTGCACCTTTTTCAGTATGCAGCAAAGCGCTTCTCTTCATGTCTTGCCAATGTTGTTCTTTTAAGGTCTCCAAGCCCCAGTGTTTGACGCTGCATCAATCAAGGAAGAAAGAGTGCCTCCTTGTATTGACATGGTGGGACTCCCTCCAGGACCTAGCAGGAAACCACAGGAATGATGTGCTGAGGTAGAGGACACTCAGTGTGTTTATTTGTTTTATTTGTGTAAAAAAAATGTGTGTTTTTAAGGTTTATTTTCACTAGAGGGTTACCCAGAAAGAGTAATCCAATACTTTTTACTCCCCAGAATTGTAAGTAGCAGTTGCATTACCAGGGTTATTACTGTTCTCAGATTGGGCCTTTTGGGGGGCGACTATGCATGACAGTAGGCATGCTTGGGCCACATACAGTCAAGGTAATGAGTCTGCTATTAGACAGAAATCTAGGCATTTCCTACTGACCAACTGATAAACAAAACTGTCTGTTATGCTTGAGTAAATCGAGCCTTAATTACAAAACTGAATAAAGATTATGTTTTTACAGTAATGGAGGTGTCGGTGTAAACAGCCCAATGAGCTGGACTCCCTGATTGTGGATGTTAATACTGTGAGTAAATTTTACAGTTATAATTACCTGGAGAGTCCAGTACAGTCCTAGTTTGGACAATAGCTGCTGAAATGCAAGCTTCACAATCAGCAAACTTAACTGTCTTATCCAGCACCATCCTCATGTGTAAATTACAGCAGCTGTGAATGTGAGGAGAGATCAAAGATGCATTTTAGTTTATGTTCTGCTTGTTCAACAGTTGTAGAATGATTGAGGATTTGAACTGCTGTTTTTTATACCCAAGGTTGGCTTTTGGCATTACCTAAAACCTCTTTGGTAGCACCAAAAATCTCTCTACATAGGACAAACCCTGATGGCCTTATGTCACTTTCACTTTCATGAAAACTCACAGGTCCTTACCTGTCGTTGGTATTTTAATCGGAGTTTGTCGTTGTTTAGTAATTAACTGCTACACACCATGTTTAAAGGAGACGAGGCAAGAGTTGAGGCAGCATTATTTAAAATAGGCTGACATTTTTCCGAGCTTGCTGTGTCTCGTGATTGAGAGCTGTGAGAGATTTTTGTCATTAAAAAACAGCATTAGTCATTTATTCAAGTGGCTGAACAAGTTATTTTTCATTTAAAACTCTTCTGGCTGTACTGATTAGGATTCTTTTTTGTCTCAGAAGCAAAATTGGAAGAGGCATAATGGTTTACAGCAGTACCACAAAACCTCCCAAGGAAGAGGGTTGCATGTCGATTGTGACAGTTGTGACTTTGAGTATGGAGTGATTTAGGGGTTTGAGGTTGAATTTCAACAACAGTCTAAGTAGCAATGTCATAAATCTTTACATTATAGTGTCTAGGAGAGTTACATCTGCCATCAGTCTCAGGTGTATAGAGTCTTTTCATAACTTTTATCATCATATGCAGCACGAAAATATGTCAAAAAGAGACTTTCAAAGACCACTATAGCACCCACTTCAGCTATTTAATTACTTATTCCACTGGGAAGTTTCTGTGTGTTTTGGAAAGAGGAAGCACCAGTAGGCAACATTGCTTCTGAGCATGTGCAGCAGTTCCCTCGGTGCTCTATTAGATCAAGCTTGCAGTCCAGCCCCAAGTTTGCTGAGTACTTCAGAATGGTTGAGAAGAAAAAAGTGACCTCAATACAAAAGAATGCAGTGTGGTCTGTTCTCCCTCCCTGAGCATCCAGCACGGGTAAAAATTACTTCTCTTAACCCACTGTTTAGCAGAGGCAGTGTATACGACTTGAGCCATTTAAATGGCCACAGCCGCCTTCTTCTCCCTCCTCACTCGTCTTCCTCCCTTATTTTCACCTCCTCTTTTCATGGAGAGGATTTGCGTAAAGTTGCCACGTAAAAAGCTTTCTCGCTTTCCCGTTGTGATTGTTCTCACTGTGCAAAGAGATGTTTAAGAAAACAAATAAAGTTGTTGCTGGCAGATGCGTGCGTGAACAAAGAAACTTGGAGTGCTTAGTCACTTTTTCATACAGTGCAGTGAATCTTTTGCTCAGGTATGGTGAAGCTTTGTTGATATTTCAGGCCTCATTTAGTCGTAGCAGAGGTTTTGAGAATGCTTTCGGTCAGATAAACATGCTCTGATCACACGTACTAATAGCAGTTTTTGCTTTCTTGCCTTTCTTTTTTAATAGTGCATTTCTTGCAGTGGTAGGAGTCATTCTTTCCTGTACTGCCTGTTCCTGTTTTGCCAAAAAAAAAAGTGGACAAATTGAAACGAGAGAGCAAGCTGAGTCAAAGTTTATTTGGAATACTTTGCACTGCAAATCTGTTCTCCTAAGTAAAGCTTAATAATTCTTAAAAACATGATTGTATAAAAGAGACAGGAGAAGCAGGGAAGACAATAGAAATCTTCCCCTCTGCCCCAATCCATGTCAGATTGGGAGATTGTGTTATCAGCTGTCTGTTTGCATCTAAGGTCCAAGCTTTACAAGAAATTAACCTCATCCTGACTGTAATTGTGGCTTTAAAGACTCTAAATTGCTGGCAATGTTGAGATTCCAGCCTGTAGGCCTCGGGAGAAGAAATTTCATGCGTGATGCGGTGTCCTGGTGCCAGCCACATGTTCAGAAACCATGGCTGCTGCTGCTGCTGTAGGAGGAGGAGTTAAGATTTATGCTTGCCTCCTGTGTCACCCTGAAAGTGCAGGGCTAACCGCTTTCAGATGTCGACTGGCGAGGAAGTATGGAGATTGGAGTGTTTGCATTGTGCTTTGCAAATTATACTAATGATCCATACTAACGTAGGCATTGACAATTTCATGGATTTACAGTATGCAGAGGTTTGGAAGCAGATGCAGGGCAAAGGAATATTTAGATTGCTGAGTACTTAGTGCAACCAGGACAGTCTTTCAGCCATATATTGCAGTTATAATTGCAGAAATATTTGATTATTACATTTATGCCTTATTAGTCTTAGTCACCAGATACAGACCTCACTTCGGCTATGCATTTCATGTAGCTTTCTACTCCTATTCCCCCATCTGCATGTTAACATTTACAAAGCCCCCTTCAATGTGAGAAACAATAAACGACCTCTGAGAAGCAACCTGCATGCTGAAAATATCAAGTATGGATAGAGATTTTTAGGGCAGGGCTGCTTGGTTCTTTCTGTGAATTAGCCCTTTCAGTGACCGCATTCACCTCCCTGTGTGCAAATCTTCAGCCAAAACCATTCCTGGGATTAGCCCTGTGATTGTAATTTGGTTTAAGGACATACAAACGAGCGCTGTGGAACGCTTCATTCTTAAAGGAGAATGATAATGGTACAGTCAGACCATTCTCCAGCCGTGATACAGAACTGTGGAGATAGGTCTGGTTATGCGAGACTAATATCTTGTATACAAATGGCAAAAACACAGTCTGATCCACATGGCTGTAGACAAGAGTACTTAGGCACAGCTGTGAGCTAAATGCTAACATCAGCATGTTAACATAATCATAATGAAAATGCTGACATGCTGTGAATATGCCTGCTAACATTATCATATTAGCTTGCTGATGTTTGCTTATTAGTATGAAACACAAAATCAGGTAAAGGTATAATGGTTTTTTTTTTGCCAAAAAGTCCAGTTTTTATATATATATATATTTTCCTTGCCTTGCCTTTATAGGATAAGGACAGCAGAAGACCTACAGGAAAGCAGGACAGAGAAAGAATGACATGCATCAAAGGGCGATAAGAACCAGGGCGACCAACATATTGAAATTTCGACCAAATGATAGTGTTATATGAAATGCACCAGCTCCACACTGTGCATTCCACATAAGCACAAAATATACAGTATGTATTAAATGTCATAGCAATCCTTCCAGTGATTGGTGCGACTCGAATGCAAAATGTCATTAAAATTTACCCTCTAGACACCATGAATGTACAACATTTCATGATAATCTAAGTTGAAAAGATATTTCAGGCTGGAAGTTAAGTGGAGGGCCAACTGACAGTGTCATCACTGGAGCCGCTAGCATGGGTAAAAAGTTTATGAGGGCATGAATGTGATAACAGATCCAGGTGTTGTAGCACATTGTGAATTTTGCAGTCTTCATTCATGTTTAGTTTTTTTAAAGCAGACAGCAGTTTACATGAGAGCAACTGCAGATACGAAGATGTCGCTATTTAAAAAGTAGTCAAAACTGAGTTACTGACATGAATCTCACTGTCTGTCAAAGTGAAGTTGGAAACACTTTCTGACAGCTCACATAATGCTTCCTCTCATTATTCACTTTCACTGACAATAAGGGCTCGGGCCATTCCCACACAAGCTGTCTACGGTCATTAAAATGCAAAACTATAATTTTTCACTCCATTTTGTGCACCTGCCTCTGCAGTTATGGGGCATGGACACCTGGATAGTTTTGAAACCAGGTGAGTCTGCTGATCTGAATATAGATTTTCCCTTCTTTTTTACCAGACAATGCAGCAACTGGAATTTTAACAGAAGCTGCATTGCCTCTTGCGATTCTGCATTTAACTGCATCTGTTAAAATGTCAAATAAAGACCAAACAGTCCCTCATTTGGAACCCAAGTTTACTGACATGCTCTGGCTGTCTTAGGTGATACTTTTTCTCTTGTCATGAAAAAAGGACAATGTTTATTTTTCATTCCAGATATCCGCACTCCCTGCAATGCTTGTAATGTTGACCTATTTCAGTCATTTCCCAGAGACTGTTTTCTGTATTCTTTTATCCTACACTAGATTAAACTTCAACACCATGTTTACTTGAAAAAAAACTCCAGCAAAACCATTCTAGTCCAATGTGTCAGTCATAGATGAGTGGAGAAGGCAGTGAGTGAATATCACAGTGAGTCCCAGGCTTTTGGCTTTGCTGTGAGACTTGAGCTCAATAAACTTTCATCCTAAAATACATGCAAAATTAGAGGGTTATAGAATGGTGAAAAAAAGGGCCACTGGGCTTGGTTCTTGGCCCCACGCACTCGGTTGCTGTGGACTTTTCTTTCCTGTCTCCTATTATTCTTGGTCTGCTGCCTGGGTGAGTCAAGAGACAGAGAGAGTGTATGGGAAGGAAGAAGAGAGAGAAGAAGAAAGAGGACAGGGATAGAGGCAGACAGACAGACATGAACAGACAATGAGGCACGAGAAAGATGAGGACGATGGCAGGGAGAGGTGGAGGGAATGATGAAAACTGGCTGCATTGCCTCCTCCTCCGTCTGATCTGGCTTGTGTTTAAAGAAAGATTTGAATGACAGAGTAAGTGTAGAAATTTTGGGATGGTGTTTAAGTGCGACCATTTTGTGAGAACTGTAGTTTCAATCCACACAAGCATTTGATTCTTTTTATATAAAAGCTCAGCTCTCAGGGTAACTAATGTTAATTTAGAAGCAGTTCTTTGGACATAAATAAATCCATTCATGAGTTTTCTTCCACTTATCCCAGTCATGGTGACGTTCCAGACATCCCTTTTCTCAGCAGCATTTTCTAGTTCCTCCTCGGGGATCACAAGGTGTTCCCAGGCCAGATGAGATATGTAATCCCTCCATCGAGCTCTGGGTGTACCCCAGGGTCTTGTGTCCAGAAAACCTCCAAAGTAAGGCTCTCTGGAGGCATCCTAATCAAATGTCCAAACCATCTCAGCTGACTCCTTTTATGCAAAGTGACTCTACTACAACTTCCTCACCCTCCCTCTAAGGCTTTGACCAGCCACCCTACTGAAGAGGCTCATTTTGGCCACTTGTATCCACGATTTTATTCTTTTGGTCACTACTCAGAGCTCATGGCCATATAGTTTAGGGAGCCGAAGAGAGAAAATACAAAGAAGCCTGGAGATCTGAAAATGTTCACGGCTTGCTGGCATGTTAATGGCTAATTATAGCAATGTACCAACTAGCCCTGTAAGTGCAGTTGCCAGGAGGGCCACTTTAAGAGTTGTAGCAAGCTCTAAATTGGAAATTTTGACTTAACATCTCATAGCTGTTGATAAGTTGAGATTTTCATTGATCTAAAGAGTCTAGAAGCCCATTGACAGGCTTGAAGTAAGGCAACAACAAACAGAAGCTGTCTACTACTTCCTTATATAAACCGATTTGTTCCATCGTGAACTAGATATGTTCAAACATCACAACAGAAATCCTCCCAGAACCTTTCCAAACGCTGCCTTCTTTTGCTCCTCAACAGTGTCCTCTCCCTAATTTCTTTTCCAGTCACATCCTAGTAAGATGTGTTTAATGGCTGAGCCACGAATGTGTCCAAGAGTGACAAAACCAGATGTTTTTGGATGCTGGTGTTGCAACCTGAGCGAACATTGTCATTGCAGTAGCCAAGTGGGAGATCGATATTCAGACTGAGAAAACAACTGTCTTGCTGGAAATCTTCCCTCAGGAAAGAGTGATGTGAAATATTCACTGTGTGCTGCCCACAGTTTATCTTTTTGAGTGTGTGACATCTGCTATCTTTTATCATAAAAATATATTTGGGAACTTCTGCCATCAGAACACTACATCAAAGACCAGCTTCTGCTTGTTTGGAGGAAAAAGGACACTTTCACAAAAGTGTTTATTAGAGTAAGTTGAGATTCATATGCAAGGGCCCTCACAGCAGCAAGCTCATGTTTAAAAGAGGCTCCTTTGCTGCCATCATTATTTACTTACTAAGAAGATCAAGGGCCTTTTTTATTCTAGGTGTTTCAGCACCCCTGGGTGTTTTACAATAGCTTTAGGTGCTGCTGTTGTTTAATTAGGGGGCCAAAAACCTGTTCGGGACCCTTGCAAAATATACAGTGTGGGGTTGGGGGTCTCAAAGGCCCCTATTGAGGACTACATGCTGCTGCTTTGTAATGTTTTATGGAAGTGGAACATTAATATGGAAAAATGTAGCCCCTTTCATCGCTGTTGTTGCAGAAGCATTCTCATACAGTGAATGTTCTGCTTTATGAAAAATGAGACATTTCTTTACATAAATACAGGTGTCTTAAACTACATTTCTGTTGCTCAGCAAAATCATTTTATGATTACATTGTTCCTGCATAGTGTGTGTGTGTCATGGTACTCGCCACCTCTTTAGAACAGCATTATTGTCAGGTTATATGTAATCGTTGCTTGTGCAACATAAGGATGCATTTATCTTGTTTCTGTCCACATTAAGAATATATATGTATATGCACTTAGATGTAGGGCTGCACCTAGTGATTATTTCCATTGTTGATGGATCTGTCAACTACTTTCTTATTAAATTGATTAGTTTATTCTAAAAAAGGTCAGAAAACTTTTAAAAAATTATGATCGATGTTTTCAAAATCATAAGATGATGTCCTCAAATGTCTTGTTTTGTCAACAACCCAAAGATATTGAGATCGAAGCGGAGTAAAAATGCCAGATTTTTTTTTACTTCAGAAGCTGGAATCAGAGAATTGGACTTCTTGAAAAATGTACTTAAACAAATAGTTAGTGATTAGATTGATGGGTGACAACTAATCAGTTAATTGTTGCTGCTCTATTAAACATACATATATTTCGATCCAATTTTTACTCTTCTTTTAGCTTTGTTTTTGGTCTACACCAACTCCACAAGGAATATCTATTTCTTTAGCTGCAAATCATCCATTATATTCACCAGCTAGTTGCTAGTTGTTTGGTGCTGGACAGGTAGCAAGCAGATTTTCTGCTTTTTTGCTGAAAAGAATGGAGGGCATAGGAGTAGTGTCAACCACAACAAAGCACTGAAAGACTCTAAAATGTTCCCTTATGGATGAGGGGACATTAGATGTATGTATTTAGTCCTTTTTTAATCCAAAAATATTGATTTTAGCAGCTCTAAATGACGCTGACAAAAAATGGGGCAGTTTTCATTTTCTAAGTCTAAATTAAGCCTCCTGCTTTTAAAGGATTGACTGAGTGAATGTAAACTGACGGCATTAAAGCTAGAACAATGTTTTGAGTCTTTACTACCTGAGCCGCAGTGCTGATTGCTGCCACCGGCCTTTTGCTGGTTATACAGCAGAATAAACTAAGTCTGGATTAGGCGCCCCAGTGACAGAGCTCCATAAGGCAGCCTGCTTCCCCTCAGATAATGGGTAGCATACGGCAGGTAGCGGGGTGAGAGTAACAAAGATGGGGCGACAGGTTTTACACAGGAGATGCTGCCTTTATGAAGCTTTTCGAGGGGAGGGGGCTGCAGTTCCACATGGGGAACACAGTGAGCTCATAATTAGCCTTTATGAGCTGCTGACACCACCGCCTCCTTGCAACCAGGTATATTGTGTGCTTACTTACATATAAGACAGTAGCTTTTCATCATGGCTGCATCCAACTGCATATAAACACCGGAAGCTGAAACGCCTTCTGTCGGCGACCAGGCGAAACACAATTTATGTGACGTTGTCAGGCAGCTGCTCACGTTAACTGAGCAGGGTGCCCAGATTCAACTGGGAGAACTGACCCAGATTTAGCTCCAGTCAGGCCTACCCACATGAAACTTCACATTCAGAGTTAAGACTCCATGTCACAGCTTAGATTGAGCAGTTAGGAATTAAATTTTGACTATGACGATAAGTTAGGAGCTGATTTTTTTGCTGAATTTGGTTTTGGTCTGCAGACAGGAACTGAATTTCTGAGCGTGCAAATCTCATAGAAGTAATTTAGATATAAAGACTTAAGCTACAGGTTTTGTAGATGCTACAGTTGTCAGGATACTGGCTAAGATAGATGCTGGTGTTGTCAGTTGGGCGCAGACACTGGCTGTAGAATATATATGAGAAAAAAAGAGACCAGACGCTCTGAGCCAAGCAGGTTAGGGATGGCAGGAAGAAACAGCAGCTTCTGAGGTCTCCACGTCACATGTTTAACTACAATAAGCCCTGGTAGATGGTTTAGGGTGAGTTGGGAGTGGGTGGGTTTTAATGGATGCACACGCTGTGATTGGCTCCAGCCAGTTGCCCATATTTAGATCAGTGTCATGTCCCTCCCTGGTTTGCGTTCAGCTGTGCTTTGGAATGAGAGGCAAGATGTCTGGTTGCTCTTTCTCTCTCTCTCTCTCTGTGTCCACATCACATAATGGAAACTCACCCGAGAGCTCGTTCACTGGCTCCGAAACTCACCTTGCTCTGTCATTTATTAGCTGTCTCTCTCCTGGATAGTTTTGCATGTCGGAGGATTTGAAAATAAAGGCTGTGAGAGTTGTCAAGAGTCTTTTTTCCTGGCTCACGGTCGGGGCTGTAGATGGAAGTCAAGTGATTTATTGAACAGCTGTTTCTTCTTGTAGCTCCAGAGAGTCAAATAGTAAAGTGAAGTTTAAGTTACAAGGAGAAAAGTTTTGCTAATTTCTGATTAAAATTAGGACATGAGTGTGCAGTTGTACGCCTCTTTGCATCCTTTTTTTCCTCTTAAAAAGTTGCAAACATGTTAAAATGAAATAAAAATGAACAACAGACAGTCTCCTCATGCCTACATGGCTTACGTTTGCTGGCCACCTCTAACCATTTGTTAAACCTGACATTCTATATCATTGTGTTAGCTTCTCAAATTATCTCTTTTTTTCTTCTTCCCTGTCCACGTTTGCAAGCAAAAGAATAAAAAAAAAAAAAGAAAGAAAGAAGAGGAGGCGCTCCACTTTCCCTAACATGAAGCATCAACTCTTCATTTCCCAGGCCTGCCACATCAACAAAGGGAGTATACTTGGCCGAGGCGCAAAGAGGAGGAACAAAAACAGTGTCGAGACAAAAAATGTAAGGATCAACCACAGTGGGGAAAAGAAGGAGGGAGGAGCAGTTCGTTCTGGCAAAATTGAGTGTGTATGGTGATGGTGGAGGAATATGCACTTATTTTACCCTCTGACACCGTTAACATACAGCATATTTAGACCCAGTTTCTTTCAGTGCTGCTGTTGCTTCTGTTACTGTAACTTATGGATGTAAAGCGAAGTATTTATTGGACTAGACTTTGAAATATCATAAAAATAAGGAATCTGAGAATAAGAGCATATTTATATTGTAGGGTAGATTTTTATTACGGAACAAGGTTTGCATAAAAGTGCTTTTTGACTGAGAGAAGGAAACAGTTTTAGAGACAAAGTCTGAACAGAGTGAATCATCTTTGCAGTGCACCAAATATCTGACTTCATTTAAAACAGATGGTCTTAGTTAAAGCACATTGTCTAACCCAGGAAAGAATTTGAAGTTCCCAATATGGAATAAAATCTGCATATCTGCAAAAATATTAAGATCTGATGTTACTGTTCGCACAAGATAAAGAAAGTATAGCTGCACAGGCGTCGGATGTTAGGAGTAGAGGTGGGTAAGTCATCATCGGGTTACTTCGGAATACGACTAGCAATCAGAGAGGAGACGCTTTTCATTAAGTTTAACGGTTATACTTAACCTGATAATGACAGTGGCCACCCACTTTTAAGGCAGGATCCACAGCTTCCTGCCTCTACAGACTCTTTTGACTTTAATGACTGTACTTAAGCTGCAGAGTCACCTGGGTTATTAACATTAGCAACAAATTTAGCTTTTAGGAACTTCTTTTCAGTTTATATACTGTTGGAAACTTTTGCACAACATCAGAAACATCTGGAGGAATCTTGAGATCCAGAAGTGTCACCTATAATGATGAGGAAGGCTCATTTCTCATGCTAAAAGACTATGAAATGCCTTTTTGCGACTTCATATCGACTGCAGAGATTACAGAGGATGTAAACCTCCAGACCTGGACTCCTCTCAGTCCACTGCCTCTCCCTCAACATGTCGAGACACTCAGCAGTCTGCATTCCTCTTTTGCACAGTTTTCCTGGAGCTGAGCCGCTTTACAAGACACCATTACCGAATGCAGTCTGCTTTCTCTATTATCTCCAGTAGAAAAATTGAAGTAGTTTAGTGCAATATGATGCTGCACATGTCAGTGTTCGTGTTTCTGGGCTCACCTGGCAGCTAGAGCAACATAAAAACTACCAAAAGAGACATTTTGTAGCTCAAGATTTTATTGTTTATGATCCATGTGTTGGTCTTTCACTGCCATATCTTCACTCTCTACTTCAATTCTCTCACTGTGCTGTCTCTCCTCTCTCTCTTTTAATTTTTGTCCTGTCTCTACCTGTCTTGCGCATTGCTGACGTTCTTGATTTCTCATTGCACCCCCTCCTGCTTCCCCTTTAACTTCCCTCCGCAGTGGTAGAAAGTGGAAAAGAGTAGCCACCCCGGGGCATCATGAGAGTTCACGGGGTGGGAGTGCAGTGTGCTGGACTCCACCTCCTCCTACCCACTAAACCCAACCCCGGTCCCACCCAGCCTCTCCCTGCCTTGCCTATAGGACTTTTTTTTTCCACAATGAGCCAAATACCACACTGTGAAATCATACAGCTTGTCTTTGCACTGCGAGAAAAGGACTGTCATTCCTTGTGCAGTGTTTTTTGTGTCACGTGCAGAGGTGTTTATTGTGTCGTTCACAGCAGTAAAAGTTTAAGAAAAGATTATAGCCTTGACTTACGCCTAACACTTCTAACCGTCCTGCTGTTTCTTTGTTTTTAAATTTCCGAACCTTTTTGTTCCATTTTCTTGAAATTTGCCATCACAGCTTTAGGGAAAGCATTTTTTGGTACACTTTCACGTACAAATGTAACACAAAACACAGGTAACATTCACTTTTCTTTTTGAGTGAAAGCACTAGAGGAAACGAAAGATGACAACAACAGAGAATAGTTTGGATAGATGAGGGAAAAGGGGAACATCTTTTTGTTCTGTCACCACACATGAGTTCAATTCTGAAAGCATCTGGAATCACTTAAAGCTGCAGTGCTGGCCGCATTATTCTCAGCTCCGCACTGTGACTTCAGCTTCGGAAACAAAACCTTAAGGGGGGGAAAATGAAAACAGGCGCAGGGTTTTTTGGTTAGTCACAGAAACAAGTTTGTATACGCCACCATAGACATACTGTTTGTTTGCCTCATAGAGGTTCTCACATGGCTATTACCCTCCATGTTACTTACATCTTCTGTTTGACTGGCAGCGACGAAAATACTTACAAATAATGAGCCCACCGTTTAAGTCAAACCAGATTACTGTGACAAATGAAATCCAGACACCCACTGTACAATTCTGTGTTTACATATGAATGTACTGTCTAAAAAAAGAGTGGAAGACCCAGCTGAACTACGTAAAGGAAATATGGTTGTTATCCAGTAACCAAATAGACCATAACAAAGCTATTGTTAAACAGTCATCATCAATAATATTGTCTGTTACTAAACCATTGGCTGCATAAATAAGGACAAACCTATCATGATGTCCCTTGTAGGTGTCGGAACACTCATCCTAAATTATGCATAATTTTGGGCCTTAATATAATTTAAACGGCTGAGTTATATAAATATGTACCACTTGTACAGTTGTCATAAACGGGAATATTAGCTACAGAGACCAAAACTATTGTTGTACCGGGCTGTAAATAGATGTACTCTTGCTCTAAAGTTGCTCATTTTAACATGGGGATCTATGGGGATTGAGTCACTTTTGGAGCCAGCCTCAAGTGGCCATTTGAGGAACTGCAGTTGGCGCTTGGACCAAAACCAGTTTTTAGCATCCCAAATCTGTCAGAAAAATGGTTAGGTGTTTTGCCATTTTTAAAACTGAATTAATAACATCTGTGCATTTTGTAGCCTAAAAGACCTTTATTAGTCGGTTTTCTTCAGTTTGCCTTTTTTAAACTTGGGAAGTAACCATGTATATTTTACTCAAACACATTTTTGTGCAACTTTTCCAACATTTCTGCAGAACATTTTTACCAACTACTACTGGTGATTTTGCAAAAAAAAAGAAAAGATTTTTACATAACAATCAGTGCAGATTCACCAAATATAATGCATTACAATAGCCTAAACATTCCCAAAGCAGTTAAAACTACAAGTATTTTGACTGTGTGGCATTGTGAAGTCTGAAGATAGTTCATTCATTCAACCTTTATTTAAACTTGGAATACACTGAAAGTGGAGGCCTTATTTGCAATGTAGATGAGTAAGGAAATAAAAAATGCAGGCAATAAAAATAACAAATGTGGACAAGAACAGTAAAAATGTTAAAAGGCAAAGAGGGTTAAATTATAGGACCATCAGTTAGATATTAGAATAAAAACTGAATGGCCAAAGCATAAAAATGTCCAACTTTAGATTTTTTTTTTTACAGAATACGTCAACAAATTCCTAACTAGTGGTCCACTTCTTAGCTTTTTCAACTTTCAAGTTCTTCATTAGTGAATAGAGTTTCCAAACTAAGTCAACACTGAGTCACCGTTATTTTTGTCAGACTACTAAGTCAATGAATGAACTCCACGAACTCCCGCCACACCTGTTGTGCAGTGGGAAGTGTTGTGTGTTTGTCGTTCTCTGTAAAGTTTCAGAAAAGATTACAGCCCCGAGATGCGCTTCCCACGTCTACCTAGGATTGTTTTATTTTATTATTTCCAAACCGTTTTCTTACATATTCATGAACACTTCTGTGAAGCATCCTGACTCCTACAGTCTGCGCTTGTCTCACCTTTAGGGCAGTACAAGCCATAACAAGCAGCCTACTTCTTTTATATCACCCGTAGCTATGTATATTCCACCCACACACCTCAACTGACTATACAGTGTAATTGTAATGCACTTCTTGTATCTTAATTAAGTTTTTCATTAGTTGAGAAGACATCCATCATACTTTTTTGGTAATTGATTTATTTGGGGCAAATTGTGATGGGCTTTTTCAACATTTTTGAACATTTTATTGACCCAATTGAATAACTAGGAACGCAGTCAACAATCAGCTGGCCTTATGGTGTTGTATAGACTGTTAAAATAGAAATAACTAGCAAACTGAATGTTTGAAGGCAGGAAAAAGCCAGGATGGAATTCACAATACAGCCATCTAATGCAGAAAAGTGAGCAAATACAGTATGCTAAATATGTGTCCAGCTACAGCCATCATTTGGTGACAATGAAAGACACAAGATGACTTGAACTAGCTATGTATAGAAACTACAGACCAGAAGGCAAAAGGTGGAGTCTCTCATTGTGGTCTCAGTGATGTCTTTGTCTGTGGTGCAGCATTTTCACTGGAGAGGTTTAATCACTCAGCCTGCTGGAAGACCAAACATATGAGTTCAATGAGGGTGAATCATGAGCCAGAGAAACTCGTCAGTCAGTAACTGTAACCTCCAGCCCTTTCCTCAGTCTTTATCTCACTTTCTGTCTGATATAGGGCACAACTGAACATCTGTAGAAAGCTGAGAATGAATAGAACAATGAGCATGAAACATTTTCTACAAACTCCACACTTGAAACACTTCACATGTTGTCTAAACTAATCTTGCCTCAGTGCTGAAGTGAAGACATGTAGGTACGACCCCTCTGGGATCATCTCCACCCTGTGGGGTCTTGTCCTCAGACCGGTGGTCGATGAGTAGAGGCCAGAGGAAACAAACCCACACTTCACAGGAGATCAGGACTGAGGAATTAGTGTCAGTCAGCTGGAGACCGAAGCAGAGACAGATGATCCTAAACCACTGGAGTGTGTTACCTCAGAGGAAATAGCATTGGCAGATTGTGTCGTGTTGTCTTTTCTTGTCATTTATTGTGATAGTTGTCCAGTTTGGAAATCTAATGATTACAGGGAGATGTGTCAAGTCAAAAGTGTAGTTTTAGTGCTTCTAGTTCAGGCAGCTCTGAGCAAATTTGAACATCATGTAGGCGTTTACTGAGTATGCCACCTTCTGGTGAAATGTTCCTCATATCTGTGTTAAGTGGAAAAGTAAACATTTGGTGTGTGTGAAGATCAAGACCTTAGCATGTCTCAGCAAACTGTGTAACACACAAAGCTCTAGAAAAACATCTTAAAATGCCAACTGAAAAAAAAGAAATGCTTTGCAGATCAACCGGTTTTGTTCCATTCAAGTTAATCATGTAAAATGTATTGTAAAATGTTTTGCAGCTGCTTGTGGTAGTTTGCTTCTTCTTTTCTGTTGATGCAAAAACTTCATTGAGTTTATTTACATAGCCCAAAATCACAGTTTGCCCCAGACGGCTGCACAGTCTGCACAGCATTTCTATATTTAAAGACTTGAATTAGGAGAGGAAAAACTCCTGTGTGCATCTGAACTGTGTGTTGAAGAGTCATCAGTTGGGCTCCCACCCACAGGAGAGCCCCCTCTAGTGCATACCATCTCCGGCTTTAGACTCACCCCAACTTTACAATCTGCCTCACCATGTAAACACAAGAGCGGTGATGACGAAGGCGGATGCATTAGTGTGATGAGGATTAGTGAGGGTGGGCTTGATTTTAGGGGGAAGGAGGGGGAGTAAATGGTGAAATATGACACTCTGATCCATGTCGGAAGCATCCGCTGGAAGGAGGAGCTGCAGTCACGGAGTGCAGATGGGTGTGAAAGAAAAAAGAGATGAACTCTTTCATTTGGCCACATTAAAGATTGTGCAGTCGTGTCAGTACTAACATGTCCTGTTCTATCAACCATCCATTAACATCTAACTACAGGAATAAATCCAGAGATTCTTATCTTCAGTCCAGCTCAAAACCAATGTAAACTATGATCACCTAAAAGAGTGTGACTTTGTGGTTTAGCAGGTGGTGATTAGTTTTGTTTTCACTAAAACAGTATGCGTCTCCCTCCCCTTCACTCTGCTGCACTGCTTCAAATACACTGACAGAAAGGCTGAGATTAAAGGGGCATCTTCAGGCTATATTTTGGATAAATACGACCTGGATGTCAAAGATCAGCTGTGCAGAGGTGGAGCTTTCCTTCTATATATTCATGATTAAAACTTTTTCTATCCTATTATATGTAGAAGTAGACTGGATGCTTATAATGATGTGTTCATGAGACACGGTGTTTTATACAATGTTAGCTTCAAATGTTTTCCTTTCTCTCGGCCTCCCTATTCCTGTCTCTGTTCTGTTTCTCCGTCATCCAAACGCCAACATGCAACATAATTCACTGATAAATCTGCCGAACAGACGCACAGGAAATATTATAAACAGCTGAAAAGGGAAAGTAGAGGCCTGCCAGGGTTTACTCCTTACACCTAGTTCAGCTGGTAGGCTGAGATGAAAGAATTATGATATAAGGAGTAGTTTAATAAAGGAGGGAACATGATGGATGCAGATCTACAGGATGGGGACAATCATAACATAAAAAGAGTTCTGTGGGGAAAGTGATGATTCTATTGGTTGCAGTTATCAGCTAGTATGTTATTTTCACGTCTCTGAAATAGTGTTATGATTGTTTCTTGATGTTAAAATCGATATAATTGATATTTTAATAGCAGCAGTGTAATAAAAAGCAATGCAAAAATACTGACACTGAAAGGATTTACTCTAATCTGCAGCTCACCTTGACTTTGTGGCGCTTTGCAGCAACTTTCAGTTCATTCTTTAACTGCCAGCCCTTTGATTTGACTGTTCATAGCACTGTTTTTGGCTGCAGTTGACAGTTTTTGTCAGTGAAAAAGTTCTAAAAACCTACTGAACTCTAACTAAACAGCACCTAACAGCAGACGGACACAGTTGGCAAGTAGCTGGTGAAGCATTCATCAACTAAAAGAGCCCAATATTTCACTCAGGAGCTGGTATGCACCTGAAACACAGCTGAAAGAGATAGAATTTTTGACGGTTTTCTCTTCAAGTGGCCAGAAACAGAACGTGGAATGAATTATAATATTGCTTTATAAGCCCTGGGTGTTGCTTACAAGGATGAAGACATCCCTTATGGCAAACTTCGTAACTTGTTTTAGCTGCTCACAAGTCGCTAAAAAACTTATTATTGGTAATTTAAGCTTATAGAAGTTGAAAAATTGTTAGAAATGTTGGAAAAAATGGTCATCACGATCTCTTAAATCAAGGTTATGCTACAAAAATTCGTATTTATTACTCAGTTTAATATTGAAGAATCAAGAAAAGCAGATTTTCCTCACAAGCCTTCAAATATTTTCCATTCATTCAGCAAATAATCAATAATCAAAATAGATGACAGTTAATTATTCAGCAATTTTCAGTTTGTACATAGATCAATGACTGACCAGAGTTCATCGTCTGGTATGTAGAACTAACTTCAGCAGTATGTAAATCTCTAGGTCTGAGCTGTACGTCTGCAGACATGTGGACAAGTCGTGTTTCATATTGCAGTGAGATTTTCAGACAGAAGAAAGAGAACTGGGGAAGCTGCCATTTTCCTTGGATTTTCCATTTAGCTCAACAGAAAGTTGGCCTCAAGCAGTAAGTTTTTGCCGACATCCGATCAGAGGTCCCTGATCTGTGCAGAGCAGAAAAACAGCTTCAGTTTGACTGGGCTGAACAAGAGAAACAGACATGAAGAAGTCAGTTTTGTCAGAGATGTGGACAAAACATTGTACATTTAAGTTAAAAATTCATCTAAGGAATAAAATTGTAGTTGATGTGAACATTTTTATCTATCAAGGGCATCAGACTCTACTTAAAGCTGAAGTAGGAGTGACCTTTAAATCAGCTGATGTTTCTTTTATCACCTTTTCATGCCTTAAAGCCCAGTCTGATCCTGGTTGCTACCTTCAGACCGGGCCTTCCTCTCATCTGTGTCGTCTGAAACTCTCTTATGAGCGTCGTCAGATTGGTAGCAGCTGTGGTTGTTGGCTGGGTTCAAGCTGTGGGAGGCTGCGGCAGGCCAGCGGGGAGGAGCTCCAACATCTGGAAAAGAGGGAAAGCTGGCTGAAGCACAGAGACGAGAGCCCAGCAACATGAATACTCGCTGAGCCAATCCTGCTGCTACACTGTTTTCGAGTTTATTGTCGGCTTTGTGTAAAGTTCTAGTATCATTTAAGGTTCCAGTGTTGATAGATTAGGACTTAACTACAGCTTCTTCAGTATTCATTTTATGTGACGGTGTGCATCTGCAGGGTAGAGAGGGTAAAACAAAGTAGTGGAGACGGTGGAAAGAGTGGACTGCTTTTGTTAAGATCCGACCCTCTGGGCCTCTCCTGATGTAAGAGCATGTCTAAACATGTGGGAGCCGCCTGCAAAGGAAAAAGAGGAAGGGGGTCGAGGTGGTGCTGGTCAATAAGAACCTAAATTCCTCTTCGTTTCAGTTTATGCGATTTGCTTTTATATTGAGGACATGGAGGCTTTTTTCTAGTTAGTGAAAAAAGAGGTCAGATCCCCCTCTAGTTTTTCTTCTCTGTACTTAATCTTTGCAGTTAAACAAGCTCTACAAAGTTGGAAGTTTCACATTGTTGTTGTGATCTAAAGGTTTAAAAAGTGTCAAATTACACTGCCAAAGTTTGAGTTTTTGTGGAAATGTAAATCATTTTAACTTCTTGTTGCACAGAACCTAAAATGAGAGAGATCCATTTTGGTAAACAAACAAAAACAAGTCAGAAATGGTAACTCTAGACTCTGGTCATGAGCCCCTAACCCTTAATCACTACATAGGCGATCCTCGAGATGGAAATTGATAGCAGTAAGGTAAATGCTTTATAGATCACTAACCAGGTCGTGAAAGAAATTGCATTTGGTGATCTAGTTTGTCTTATTATGTTGTTCTAAAAGTCATCAGAATACTCCTCCATTGGACAGTTTGACCCAGTCTCTCGAAGATTACATTCCTATACAGCTAAACTGCATTTTCAGTTATGTTTTGAATGAAACATATCCTCCGACAAGGTAACAGTGGGTTAAAATATAACCCTTTAACAACATAGCTGAAGCATGTCTTTCAATGTCTAGGTTACTAAAGGTTCCAATGATGGAAAGCAATCCAACACATTGCAGATATGTTGGTTTGAAATGTATTTTTGATATGCCACCAACAAGCGTATTCCTAAGTTTGATTCAAAACATAATTAGAAAGCAGTTAAGTTTAAAACCTGCCTATCAGAAGCACTGTGGTGATAATCTACTGAATGGTATAGTGGATACATACTGAAGATATTGTCCAAAACAACTTCACATCAATTGAACTTCAATAAATTTGTGTGCAGTTTGCGTTTAGCAAAACAATATGGTAATCTTACACAAAGGAGGTTGCACCCCTTACATTAGCATTGTAAACTCGGCTTTTATTAGCTACTTTTGGAAACTTACGTAATGAAGGTTCTCTTGGAGAATCCATGCTTTGACTGGGTGCAGCCATCTTGGACATGCCATTGTGGTAGTTCATGACATAGTTGATATTTCTTTTTATGTTGCTTGAGAACCCCTTATCCAAACTAGTCTTCACTTGACATTGCACTTCCTTGAGTCACCACCAGTACACTCAGAAAGTTTGAAGTGGATCAGATGAATGGTTGCAGAGAAGTGCGAAGAACAGACACACACTCATACCAAGACTCCGTCATTTATTAGTGAGATAAACACTTTATAAAATATATACTATTCTCTAATATTCTGTTTTTTATTTTACTGACATCAGTATGACTACATATACTATAAAATATGGAGTAAATTCAAATTAAACAAGTTAAAAAATTACATCATGCTAGCAGCTCCATGAAGTTATGACATAGATGCTAACATTAGCATGTTAACATGTCAAAAGATCACGTGTTAAAAAGGTCACAATGACACTACAAGTTTGCTGATGTTTAGCAAGCAATGGTCACCACCTGAGTTCATTGTGTTAGCATGCTAACATTTGCTAATTAGCACTAAATACAGAGTGCAACAGAGGTTGATGGGGGTGTCATTAGTTTTGTACACATTAGATCATAAAATAAGTTTGAGTTGAGAATGAAAAATAAGAGTATCAATAAAGTTATTACAAGTCATCCTGAAGGGTACATAAATCAGCAAACCAAATTTCAAGGTAGACCATCCACCAGTTGTTGTCATGAAAAACAACAAAAACAAGTATGCTAGAGGAAGAGTCAGTGAGTCATTAAAGTCAGTAGGCGTCATCCTCTGGGTCCTGTGAAATTCAATCCATCCAATAAGCTGCCGAGACCCCACCGTGGGGCGAATTATTGGACAGCCCAGCCAGCCGGCAGACTGACTCCTAGAGCCACATCACTTGGAAAAAAGGATGGGCAAACTTGATTCCTATAGTCAAACTAAACCGAGTTTAGGTGGGTCTGTTTATAGCTTTGTGAGTCAGAGCACAAAGTAAGAGTTTCTGTCACGTTTATTTCTGGTGAAGCAGTGCTTTTTATCGTGCCATAGTAATTATATATATTATGGTCTACTGAACTTCCAGCCAGGCAAAGGCAGTATAATTAACTCCTTCATTTCATTTTGCTCATCATTCCTTGAACTTATCTTAGTTTTAGTCTTTTTTCATCGTAAAACATTAAGAGAAACACCAGAAACTAGTTCATTAGAGCTTCAGCTGCAGTGACAGCTTTCCCTGAGTTTGTACAGCAGAGGGATGGAGGAGCGAGAGCGGTACTGGCATCCCACCGTCTGGCTGGACAGAGAGGGCATTCTTCTCCTCGGATCCCCCCGGTCGTCTCCTACAGACCACAGTTTGTCAGCCAATCTGCCCACCGTTTACTGAGGAAATGTTCACTTAGTGCAGGAAGTCTGAGGTTTCCCCCCATACGTTTGATTTAAACAGTTAGCCAAACAGCACCAGGGGTATAAGTCAGGTCAGATCAACATAGGTGGGAACTAAACCCACAGGGGCCTTATAATCTCAGTTCACCTGTGTGGGATACTGAAACGATGGGAAAAGTAGTCACTCTTTTGACCTGATGCTGCTCTGTACTTGTTCTTGATAGATTAGTAACGTATTAAAGGCAATATTTGATTTAATGATTTGATCACATCCATAACATTAGACTACAAGAAGACAGATTTCTTATTTAATACCGTGAAAATTATTTATTAGCATTTCACAATAACTTCGCAAACAGATCATAGTATTGTTCTGACTTTCAGCCTAAGTTGTTGAGCTTTTAATTAAATTATTCCATGTTTATTGTACAGTCTTTCTTTGGTCTACCAATATACAGCAAAAAAATAAAATCTATTTTTCATAATGCGACAAACAAAAGATACCCTACATTAAAATATGTACATCACAATCAGAGGCTTTAGAAAATCTTTAAAAACCACAGCAGTTGTTTTAATCTTTCATTGAATTGATAATTAAACATTAGTTGTTTTTTTTTTTAGTTTTAGACAATGTGGAAATACCATGAGGTAAAACAGACAATACAATAAACTTCTAACCCTAACCTCAATGCAACTGAGTTAAAGAGCACATTAAAACAAGGTTTAAAACCCACCCAAAAAAACAGAACAACAGCATTTACCTACATAACAGTAAATAAAACTATAAAATAAAGAGAAAAAAAACTTCCTCATGCTTTATCTGAATGTGCATACAATCAATATAAAAATATATACACACTATTTCCCTTAAAATGAAAGACTCATGTTGAGTAGTACAGTGATTGGTGAATATGGTCATTATAGTAGAGTCAGGTTATTGTGCAGTATGAGCATTTAGGCACTTTGTGGTTACCTGTTGCGACCTCTGTGATGTGGAATACCTCTGCATTTATTTATACGTATATATATATTTATATCTTTTTCAGCAACCCTACTAAAACCATTCCCAAGAAATATCAGTTCAAATACTGTAATATTGCCATTTTCTGCATTTGAAAAAATCTCATTAAATGCTAAGACTTGTTTATATCAGTCAACACAACAACCACAACCAAAATCATCTGCATCTCCATGTTAACTCAAACATATTTACATGTTGATCTATAGGTGATTGTGATAAAATAAGATACTGACTGTAGATGAGTGAACCAGCAGTTTCTGTAATTAGTACCAGCAGGACATCACATCTGTTTCTTGTAACTGTCAGAAAAAGTGCTACGGCCGTTAGTATGGGTAGACTTCATAATATTCTAGCCTTATAGGGTGGAGTAGGGACACGGTGGTTTTGTGTTCCTTCAGGATTCCCACAACAATCAAGGGCCCTTTTGCACTGGATTTGTGCGGTGTCACCATTGTCCTGCAGGGGGCGCACAAAGCACACTCACTGCAGCTTCTTCTTTGCCAGCTCGGCCAGCTCTTTGGCTTTCCTCCTCTTCAGCTTCTTCTTGAGGAGGAGCAAGTCGATGTAGACGATGTGGTCCAACACCGTCGAGGCGCAGAGGAGTCCACCATGTAGAGCTCCTGCTATCCCACAGCTGAACACATCCTGGCCTGGAACACAGACACATGGAACGCATTGAATAAGGCACAACTATTTTGAAGTCTAGATTCTTGTCTACCGCCTTACAAATTATGATTTTCCTATAAAGCCTCAAATATGGTACAGCTTCATACAACTATTTTGGTGTAAAACAAGAAAGTCTCACACTTAAAAGCACCATTAACCCTCCCTCCATTAGTCTAAGAGGATGTTGAGACACATCTATGCCTGTGACAACTTCACCCATCCACAAAACACAATGCTTTAACACAACATCTTGCAAATTTTGCAAATTTCCATACCTGTGATGTAGAGGTTTTTGATGGGGGTGTTGCACCTGTTCCTGGCCACTGCCTCGGCATGGAAACGCTCCAGGTTGTGCTCAGCGGAGTACATGGCTCCACGCTGAGCACCCAGGTAGTGCATGTTGGTCAGTGGGGTCGCCACATCCTGGAAAACCAACTGAAAAACAAGTCATACAGATGTCATAAAGGTGTTTTTTATTGATATCAACCTGCAAGCATGTATGAAACAACCTATGCAAGAATATATTTTGACAGAAAATGACAGTTCCTACCTTGTCTTTGATTTTAGGGAACAACGTGCAGGCCCAGTCAAAGAGGTTGTTAGCAAATCTCATTTTGTAGTTGTAGTATTCATCACCCCTTTTGCGCACAGTTGTGTCCTTCCATTCTTCGAACCATTCATACTGAACCATGGTCAGTATCGTCATGCAAGATTTTCCTGTTGACATAGCACACAATACATCACATCTAATCCAACTGGACACTCCGATGTGATATTTTCTTTGTATGAGTACATCCTTAAAACATAACATGTTTGATTTAGTCACAACACTTTAATCTTTACTTGTACCAAACCTTTCTTTCCTATAAATTCTATTTTTGGCTACAGTAGAAAAAAAACAAGTGGTTTTGCATACCAGGATGTCTGATTTTTGCTTCAGGGTCCTTGGAAGATGGGATTGTGATGAACATCATGGGGATGTTATCAGGTGCTTCCTCTTTGCTCAGTGCAAAGAAGTCATCCATCCTAAAAAGCACATAAAAAAGTCAAACTGACATTAGCCTCCCCAAGTCTGAGCTTTATTAGCAGTGTGGCCACATATAAAAAGTCCTGGAGCTGAATCCTGACTGATCCTTTACTCCATCTAGCGGACAAGAAAGAACTTCTCACTTGAGTAACTTTGAAGAAGCAACATCATGTACAAGTTGTTTATTTGTGTAAAATGTTGAGTTAATCTTGAGTTACTCCGTTTTTTGGTTCTTCTTGAAGAAGTAAAAGTAGAAGAAACCTTCCTGGCAGCTGTATGACACTAAAGAGCAAATTTTACCTCTAAGGTTTTACTTGTTTTCCGTCTTCTTATACAACAGCACCCCATTGTGGCTGCCAAATAGTACTTCTGTGTCCACTGCATACTTACGACTTGTCCATGTCATTGTTCTTGAAGAGCCAGAAGTTAGTGGACACCAGACCCAAGTCCTCTGCAGTTCCATCAAAGCCAGAGAAGACCAGGAATGATCCTCTGCCGTGTTTCATCATGTTCAGTCTTTCCTGAACATCTGCAATATGGGAAAGTTTACAGTCACCTTTAAACATCTTCACTTGCCTCATTATGAAAACTCTACCTCTGAATCATATGGGTTTCTTACCATGTTTGACCTGAATCTCAGGTGGAAGAAGTTTCTGGAAGGTGGTGAAGATGCCACAGTTTGATACAACCACAGGAGCATGGATCTCCACTTCATCTTGACCTTTCCTCACCTTCACACCTGTCACATCAAAAAATAAAGTCTTGAGACTGCCTCACCTTAGATCCAGTCTTTATTTGGCAAGTGTAAAATGAGCTGGAATCAGTTCTCACCATAAGCTGCCCCCTTGTCATTAACCAGAATCTGGGAGACCGGAGCTCTGACCAGGCAGTTCCCTCCATATTTCTGAATGGTACGGATGATGTGGAAGGCGATCTCGCTGGCTCCACCTTTAGGGTAGTAGGCACCTCGTTTGTAGTGATGAACCAGGAGGGCATTGATCAGAATACTGGACTCTTTTGGAGGCACACCTGAATGTAGACAGAAGAAGGGTTTGATTAGTAAGCTCACAGGGTGGCTTTCTACTACCGGAACTCGAGTCAGATGATCAGTTTCTATTGGAGTATACTATGTGATACTTCCATCATGACATCACCTCCGAGTACACCTAAAAAAACAGCTAATCTTGGTTACTGGACATAAATCCAGTTATTCGAGCAGACAGGAAAAAGAACAATGGAGACTTGTGTTAGCCTACATGGTGAATTTTATGTTGTTGATGATGTTAGAGAGGAAAGACTGCTAAAAGACAGTTTCGATGGTGTTTACATCCAGTGTTTAACCTCTGTTCAATTTCGCAACCTTTATGTTGAAGTACATATTTTCCATTTTAGACAGCTTTTTGAAGACTTACCATAGAAAAGATAAGAGAAGATGACCTGGAGGTCCTTGTTGCTGGTCAGGGTGTTCGCCAAATCTGTTGCATTTGTCCCAGATAGGCGGAAAACTTCGGAGACGAGGTTTGCGATGCCAGATTTTAGAAGGAACAAAGACACCCACTGAGGGATCAGCTTCAGAGTTGCCAGATAGTGAGTCTTCTTAGCTGAGACCTGTTGGAAAGCAGGGGGGACGTTTGAAAGAATTTTGAATGCATAGTTTTGGATCAATGACAGTTTGAATTATGCGTCAAACAGCAGTACCTTCATGATTTTGAAGAACTTTTCGATGGCTTCTGTGTCGTCGGGGAATTGCTTCAACAGGTGGGCTTTCATCTCGGTTTTACCGGAGAAGACGGTGTACTCTCGCTTCTCTTCGCCCAGGCCGATCTGGATGGTGTCAAAGTGCTGATTCAGCTCCTGAAACTCCAGCTGGCCCTCAGAGATCTGGTCAAAGGCAATTCGTAACAGACTGTTCTCATGGACCTGGCCAATGTAGTGAAGCCCTGGAGACAAAAGAGAAGAAAATATGAACACGGTGTCTGGTTATTTTATGTCGATAATAAATAACAACCCTTTTCAAAAGCCACGCAGAGGGGATAAATAGTCTCCACAACATTTTTCTAGTACCCATGTGTATTGCTTTGCTTGTTTTGATAGAAGATACCCGTCCTTGCCCCAAAGCTGATCAGTAATAAATTATGCTTGGGCGCCATCTATGGTTCTCCAGTTGGACTTGTTCTTCCTTCTATCTAACCCTATGCATTTTAAAATCCATCTTTGTGTGTGTAAATTTATCGCAATATCATCCATCTTAGTCAGTAACTATGTTCCCACAATGTTTCAATTTAAAGTTAAAATAAAACTTTAACTGTAAATGAGATGTATTCCTCAAGTGATCCTTTCTCCACATACTGTTTCCTCATTCAAACATGAATGTCACATTATAACAAGTCGTCATGTTTTATTGTGGAAGGTTTCATGTTGCAGCAAGATAAAAATGTATTGTTATAAAAAAAGGTTTGTTGTTATAAGTTTGTATGTTAACATGAAAAACGTCATGATATAGTGCTAACTTTTCACGTTATAATGTGAAATGAATTGGCTTTTCTTTCTCTGGTGTGGCTGTAACACAGTTCCATGCAGGGCAGTAAATATTTACCACAGAACAGATTGACTGACTTGCTCTTGGTGGCTAGTTACAGTCATTTTTCCCTAATCACATTGACTGTTGTGGCTGTTTTTCCAGTGTCAGATTCATGATGAACATTTAAAACAGAGAGAGGTCTTCTTACCAACATCAAACTCGAAGCCTTTCTCGATGTATGTGTGGCAGCAGCCTCCAGCCTGGTCGTGTTGTTCCAGCACCAGAACTTTCTTCCCTGCTTTGGCCAGTGTGGCTCCAGCTGTCAGCCCACCGATACCGCTGCCGATGACAATGACGTCCAGGTTCTGGGGCACTTTGTCAACACTGAAACCTTGCACAGAAACATACAGAACTCAGGATCGTAAAATGTATAGCTCAACTAGTTCACACAGTTATCGTAAAGGTGCATCATAAATGTTATCACAACCAAGTGCTGAAACTGAGACATGGAATTTTGTTACATAAATGTGTTATATAACACAGTCTGAAGGTTGCATCACACACCTTTACTGCCATAAATGATGAACTAATCCCTGCATCTTTGTTCTTCTGTTGGCAACGAACAGATTAGCGGTAAACAGCATCCTGATCTAATTTAGATAAAACACACATGAATAACAGTTGTTGTTCTTCTGCTAATTTAGGCTTAATCTAGGATCTGAGTTATGGTGTAGTAAACAGATCATTTAGATAACTGTATCAGCACAAATCAGCCGAGTAGATTGGTTGAATGTAAAGTATCTTCTTTAAAAATCTAATTTAGAGCTTATGTTTATTGGTTTTTAACTATCTTTTCTCTACTACTTGGCTGTTTTAGAAATAATTTCAGTGTCACAGAGAACTAGGGCTGAAGGAAGGGGAACATACCTAAATTGTGTTTTTTCTGACAGATATCGCAATTTGATTTCCTTCAGTTCAATATTCACTGTGTAATAAATTTAAAACATGATGGAGCTTTATTAAATATCATCAAAAGCATGAGTGTCATGCAAGGAGGATGACAGGAATTTATAAAACCATTAACATCAGATGCTCTGCTTAGCAAATACCCCTAATTGCATTCTTTCAAATTGCAATTTAAATTTGAAATTAATGAATTGTTCAGTGCTATAGAGAACCAAACTGAGTGCAATTTAGAGATGTTAGATATGCTCAGATCTGAAAACTCATTGGTTTACATGGTGCAGTTGACTTTTCAGAGAGGCTTTCAGTATACACAAGCTTTTATGCTAAACCGACTTGAATTTGAAATGAGCTAAAAACATATCAGGCTACCAGCCATCAGTCAGTGTAATTGTAGCTTAGCATTAAGTTAAAACAGGGAAGACAGGTAGCTTAACTCAGTCCGAAGGTAAAGAAAAGTGGCCTTCTGCGATGTCTGAAGAAATCTTGCTGATTAGAGTGTTTCCTCTGATCAGTTTGTACAGACACCGAGGTGTAACAGTCAAAGGCACAGGCGTCCTTTAGAATTCCATCAGTAATGTTCACAAAATAGAATGAATTAATTAATTGACCTTTTTAACAGCAACCACAATGATTTATTCCTCATCGGATTAAAAACACAGGTGCAACTGACATGCTGCATTTATAAATGTTTCACCGCTTTGATTGTAGTTATGTTGACTTAATAGGACATATGAATTCAATGCATCAGCTGTTAACGTTAGCAGTGAAACCTATGTTTTGCCTGCTATTAAAAATGAAACTTTATGCAGTGAAAAAAAAGATATATTTTAGTTTATTATTAAGTTTGTTGTGGTTTTCTGTACTTTGTGCAGCGCAGTGGTGATAACATGAAAAATAAATGTATTATAGCTAAAGATATATTTATTTGTGGAAAGAATATAGTGAGTATGTTGTTACTATGTTTTTTTGCAATTTTATTTTTACTAGTTATTCTTATTTTTTTATTTAGTTTTTTTTGTTGTTGTTGGAGTGGTCACTTTTGGCCAAAACAATAATGAAAACTTACATTTTTTTCTCGAAGGAATAAACAGGGCTAAAGATAATCTGGCTGTAACTTGATTCTTTAGACAGAATTTGTGTTTTTAAGTATGCATCCCTGGAAAAATGGGTTATTGTTGTTTCAAATCATACCATACTATTTTAATATGCTATCACAACTACTGCATGTTAAATAATGTATCCACAGAGCTCAAAGGGCTCAGCTGATTCTTTATCAAAGCATCACAATGCCTATTTGTTCTGGTGCTGCATGCAGGCATTTTTATCTGCAGTAACGTTACCTTGCTTGATGACTTTGTCGCGCTTCTTCTGGTCAAACTCTCGAGGTCCAGGCGGTCTCACTGACTCCAGGGAAAACGGGCTCTTTTTGCCAAACAGGTACCAGTATGTACCACCGGCCCACATGACCACCCACACTAAGAAAATCAGGAGCCACATCTCGGAGACAAATCACAGTTTCTGGATTCGGCGTCGGTCTGCAGCAGTGGTGGCGGTTTATTCTGAACACTAATCGCTTTGTGAGGCTCCTTTTATTGTGCCGAGTGACAAAGGTCTGAGGGGTAGGAGTTTGACATGTAACACTGCTCATGTCAGGTCAGGCTGTAAAGATAAAGTGTGAAAGACCCAGTTTTTCTTGCGCTGGCAGAATGTGCAGCTACATTTAGATACACCGTAATTACTGAGCCATCATTTCGTGCACAGACAAACACATTAAAGGCAGAATATGAGTCTTTTTTCTGGTCATTCTACTGATATCATGACATTTCACTTGTCTTTGGAGAACTTCTTCTTAAATTACCAACAGCTGCACCATTCTTCAAATGTGAACTGTGTGAGAAATCTGCACAATATTTGAAATTCACTCTTTTACAGAAAATCAAAAGGTGCATTATGTGTTCAGTTATCAAGAATTCAAGTTACAACCCCTAAGATTACAATTTGAAAGTAGTATATTCAGTCATTTCAAAGAGCTTATAGCAAACCTAGATAGATTAGAGATGTTCATAATTATTCTTATCTGATAAGACAATTAAGATAACACACTATGGTCGAGTCATCTTAGACTTTATACGTATAGTGTTGGGTTTTATGTCTTTACGACAGTGCATCTGAGTGAAATTACTGAGTTTCAGCATTTCAGGTCTGATAACTGCAGAGTTGGTGTCCTTGATGTTGAGTCAGACAAAGGTGGAAAAAATAGTGACATTTCACTGGAAAAAACATTCTAATAATACTGAAAGCAGTCCTCCTGTATCCACAATGTAACTCCTGAAAGAGGATAATAAGCATAAATCCAATGTTATGTAATTTGTCTGTACATATTATCATTTCATGGACTCTATACACGAACTTTGCACTCAGGCTTTAAACTAATGCAGTTGACTTTGATCCATAGATTTAATCTGCAGCCACAGACAACATGAACCACAACACCTCCAGACTTCCTACAGCCCATTGTGATCAAGCATCAACAGGATGCAGTGGAACAAGTTTGATGGACAGAGGCCCCACTGCACAATCCAGAGGACCCAAAGGATCCAGTGCCAACGTAAAATTTCAGAAAACCATGATAAATGTTGATCAGTGCTTCCTAAAGCTCACAATGACATTTTCAAATATCTTGTTTTGTTCACAACCCAGAAATATTCAGTTTACTGTCAAAGAGGAGTCGAGAAACTGAGAACAAAATAGATCAAGTTTGTTTTTAAAATATTAAAGTTTGAGCAGCTGGAATCTGAGAAATTTTACTCTTTTATTAATGAATAAATCAAAACGGATAATCGTTTATCAATATAGCTAGTGATTAATTTCATGGTTGACATACTCAGTCAGTTGTTGCAGCTCTGTATATACGCTGAAAATTAACCTACTGAATTGTGTTAATTCAGATAACATTCATCAGCTTTGTTGCTTTAATCCATAAATACTAGTTATACATGTTAGTGAGCAATTTCTAAAGTCTATCGCAGAAGACATGAAACCAGATTTCTATAGTCTGCACTGCTGTGACTTTCTCCCTCAATATTCTTACAGTCTTAGAAATTTAAAAGCCAGATTCGTAGCTGTAGCTGCAGTTGTTGACCAAATGATGTGTTTTTTTTGTTGACGCTCGGATTGAAAACGACACTAATTGGATGGAGAGCTCGAAACGGAAGCCGGGATGAAGTGTGCAATAAGATTAAAGACTTGGATACAGGAAGCCGCTCTGGGTCAACAGGCCCGTGTGACCGACTGTGCTGCAGCAAAGAAATCCTATTAGAAATTACACTAAGCAGTAGCTGCACAACTCCTGTGACTTTGCCCTGCTTTGTGTAGCTGTGCAGTTTGAGGCCAAGTTGATTTGTGCTGTCGGATGCCAGCTGAGTCGTTGCTATTTAATATTAAGCAATGTGATGAAACTCGATGAAAGTGCAGCAGGAGTTCGATAAAAGTGAGATAGGCTAACGTAGATCAATAATCAGAGCAGGCAGGTCTGGTTGAAGCTTTGTACAGCTATTTGCATTTAATTACAAATTGACAAAGAAACATTTTCATATCCACAAGTACATACAGTCTCTCTCCTGGTAGCCTTACACATCTTAAGTTTTCTTTTCTACTGCACGTTTTATCCACGAGACTTCTACAAGGAAAATCACAATCAACGTAGCCGGCTCTCATAAAAAACAGCGTGACTTTTCCACGGGTGTCGATGTGCTATGTTACTACGCAGCCTCCCTTGTCTCCCTTGTAGGGGTTCTTGTCATCTGGGACTCCCTTGATCAGCGGGTCATTTGGTAGCAGTCCCTCAACGAAAGCAATAGTGTCTGCGCAGTTTGCACTCACCTGTTCAGAGAAATCAAAACACATGTAAGAACGATGGAAAGATTCGAATTAGCATGCACAAATTCATTTAACATATATTTTCCCTGATTATTTTCCTTTTTTTTAAAAAAATACAATACAATACATAGTAAGATTATTTACTTACTGCTGTCCTAGGTGTGCTAACTTCCTTCTTCAACTGGTCCAGCTCCATTTTCAGGATTTCCTTATCTGACATATCCCGAGCCATCCTGGCTGTAAGAACAGATCAAGGTCCTCATTTCAAAACATGTTAATGTCACAAAATGCAGTTTAGCTTGTAGGTTTCTTTAGGTTATTTAGATATTCAACAAAACACGAGATGAAAGCAGATCCAGCAAAGGCAAATACCTGTTGAATGGCGGGATCACCCAACGATCTGAGAAGTGTATCTGCTCCTAAGAGCTCATCGACTGTTCCCTTCCTCTCGGTCCTGTCGCTTCCTCGCACTGACTGATCTGTGCCGTCCCACTGCTCTTCATCCCAGCTCATCCCCTCCCCGCTGCAGGATTGGACCTGATGTCACCAATCCGCCCTGATGAGATTAAACAATCAGGAGCCGTAACCCCTGAACAGGAAGGAGGAAGGGAAGAGGGCTCAGGTACAATCTGCAGACGGCATGTTGGAGAAAGTAAAAACACTGAAACAGAACTGATAGACGTATGAGCTTCACATCACCGTTTACTCTCTGTTAACTGCAGTGCGCATGCAAAAATATATGCTTCTTGGTTGCTTTTTCATTAGTTTTCCCTCTGTAGTTGATCAAAACATACAAATTAAAGTCACAACAGTGGGTTTACTTGGCAAATATACAACATTAGTAGGGAATATGCTCACTGACATGGAGCATTAGCTATAAATGTGGACATATGAAAGTTCATCGTGTTCATACATCATCAGCTCAACACAGGAAGCAGGCCAAGTCTTGATCACTTTGATTTGATTATTTACGTTAATCTCGCCATCTATCCAATCTGTCGCTTAGTGTCCAGACGTCACACAAATCAGCAAATTGTGGACACAAAGCCAGACGCTCATATATTTTGGGAATGAATTGATCAGTCTGATTGCACTTTTGGCTCTTTTACAGACACTTTATGCTTTATTGTGTTAATAACTGGGATTTGGTGTAGACATTTCAACAGCTGCATGTGGTTTCTCAGTCATGTTGCACTATGGTTGTGTTTTCTGTAGCACTAAAGCCATTTTTTCTCTTGATACTGGATCTGTGCATGAGCTTTTTGTCTAAGAAAACACTGTCACCTCATTAAAAATGAACTATAATTTCATTAAAAGTGGCAATGTAGTTCAAGGCGACTCATCCACAATCGAAACTAAACCTCTTCTTATAAAATTTTACCCTCCAACTGACATTTCATCTGAGACATCCCGAGCTACTGATCCTTAACTAAACCTTCAGCAGGACTCACACTAAGCCATTTTCAGGATCTGGGTTAGTCTCATCCACTCCAGATTAACCTCGGCAACGTCATTGTGGATTAACAGCAGTGTGGAGACGCTCCTTAACGTTATGTGGGCCTGGTATGTTGCTGAGCACCTGAGGAAAAAAAGAAATCACCTTCCAGTTTCCTGTTTTAAATCGTGTTCAATTCCCTTTTAACTGTAAAAATCTTAGACTAAATGTCAGCAGTCTACAAGAAGTTTGATTTCTGTTTGAAGCCTTTTTTTTTGCTGTTTCTAATAAGCTAACATTACTTCTGGCATCATCCCTACACTTCCTAAAATGGTACTATTAAGTCATTAACTATGTGATTTTATTATAAATTGTATTAATTGAACATCTTTTGAAGTGTTGTTGGGGAAAAAATGAATAAGACATCTCCCTAAGCTCTGAAAACATGGTATGATCAGAGCTTTACCTGCCATTGAGGAGACCAGGATGTTCTTAGCCCTGTTTCAGGGACTCGTGATTTGTGATGGTAATCTTGCGAGCTGGTTAAAGGTGGAGTCCAGTTCACTTATTTACATAGTTAGCATGTACCAGATTTACCACCTCTCTTGCTTCCACTGCCCCCATTTCTTCCCTGCACCTCCCTGTCCTGCGCACGAGCACACAAGTTCATGCTTGAGCATGCTAGAACAATCTTTTATGGGTTTGTTCCCCATTGACAGAGCCAAAACTGTGTACAAACACACAGAAGAGACATCTGGTGGACTGTGAGCAGATATTTGCTTAGTTTGTTAAAGCTGTATTAGATTAGACACACATACTTCAGCTATAAATCAAGAAGGTTCAGGAGACCCAGATGACTTTAGCAGGGTTATTCCATCTCAAGTCATCAGGGGCTATTGCTCGACCATGTCTGATTCATTTAATTTTTTTTTATCATAAACTCTGGGTATGCAAAATGATATCTGTGAAATTTAGATTAATATACCAGATCTTTCCAAAAAACAATTGTTCTTCAACTAGGGATAGACTGATGATCAGCCTGGCTGATTAAGATGGCCGATATTTGGCATTTTTCAGATTATCGGTATCTATATTTTAATTATTGATAAATTAAATGCATTACTTCAGGTCTGATGCAGCTCCTTTCTCTCTGTGTCCCTCAGAAATGTCCCTCAAGCAGCAAAAACTGAACAAGAAATACAAGCCGTTGCCACAAACCAGGAAATTAGCTACTTTCACAGTGGCTAAGGCTATGCTAATGGCTAGCAGCTTGCGGCTAAGTTAGAATAAACTGAAACGGACTCTGGAAAACAATAATTAATAATGCTTTAAGATATGAATCTTAGTGGGAAATAAAAATGAAAGATTGAGAAAATAAAGAAGAACATCAGACGTAACTGCAGGAAAAAAACTGATCAATCTCAGTCGATCGATTTTTCGCACATTGAAAATCACTCTCTTTGAACGACAACATCTCAGGAACTATTAAAGATAAAAGCCTGAAATCTTCACTGTTCTAGTGGGATTTTTCTTGTGGGAAATTTTCTTGCCTTGACATATATTTAATGGTTATCTGATGTAGTTATATGAAGTTCTCTCTGTTTTTCAAACCTGCAAAATAAATGTAAGTTTGAACCAAAAACCGATTTTAAAGAAGTGTAATGACACAGAGAGTCCCACCCTGTGAGTTGAAAGGATTGGTTTCTTGGGTTTGCTATGTATAAAACCCCAGAAGTCTGACTCTGGGCTGCTCAGACTCTCGTCAGTACACTACAGACTCAAGGTGAAAACACTCATCCGTGTCATTGACTGCTTATTTCTGTCATGATGTATCGTCAAGCATATAAAAAACACACAATGTGTTTTTTCATGTAATACTTTCCCAAGGTCACTTTCCTGAAGTCATAACACAGCCCCTGTTGCAGCTGTTTACTCACTTGACAAGAGGCTCAGTCCATTATATCTTTATGACCTTGTTGATTATGGTAACTGAAGACAAGATCAGCTGGACTCTGTCACAGATAGCTGTATCTTCACAGTTATCCCTGATTATTAACAACCTGATGAGTTTACATTTTACTATCACACATTACATTAATCATATTAATTAGAAAATAATAAAATATAAAAAAATACTTACCGCTATAGCCACAACTCTACACATAAACTAAAATAATGTGATTTTATTCTTATTGGCAACATTGCACAACATTGGCAATAATGTATGAATATTTAAATTTGCTGCAGGTGTATATATTTACAGTTACATTAATGTAGAAATTGCAAAAAAGAAAATATTTTCGTGTAGTTTGAGAGTTGTATTGGGAGACTTTTTGTCCTTAAAAATAGTTAAATTAGTTTACAACTAATCAGTTAATCAATAAATCATTGAAGATCTAGTAGTTATTTTTCGCTTTTCTTTTTTTGACAAAATCACTTTTCACTTTCATGAATAATCAATAGACCTGGACATTTGAGGCTAAAGCCCTGAATATTTGATAAACAACCCCGATCTATTGATCTGTCATCATGATTATCCATCAAACCTCTCAAAAATAAGTCAATATTGCTGATCAGAAATGCAGGTAGCCTCCATTTTGAGTCCTCTGTCTGTCAATCAAGCAGCAGATCAACATTCACAGTACTTTACATTTGCAAAATGTGTATGAGCATGTATGAGAGACAGCAGCAGTTACAGGGCTTGTCATTTTTGGCATTTATGGATACATTTTTCCCTCACCAGAACCTGCATCTCTTCTTCAGGAATATTTAAAGGATCAGTCACAGAGCATTAGTAACCTGTAAAACAACATACCAATGTCACTCCAACTGGAAGCTTAAACTGGAAACTTTGGTGGAGCTCAGTGATTCAGAAACATTTTTTATGTCATAAGGCACATCTTTACTTATGATTATAACTCTCTAATGCATACTGTGTGTATATACCGAACCTGTGCCTATAATTATTACTGCACCTTGTATATACATTACCTTTGCTATTCCTATAATATCTATATCTATGATAAGCCACTGCATTTGTGTATATGTTCGTCAGTGTGCAGTATCGAGAAGAGAAAAATCGGTTACACTACTGTTTTTATACTTTTTTAATACTACAATCAATAGATCTTTTTTAAACAGAAGAAGCTCTGCTTTCTATAAAATAAGGTCAAGTAGCAGCCACAGGCACGTTTTCCTCCAATGACCTCTAACAATTTCAGTAATGATCCATTTTATCCTCTAGATGGCGCTGTCTGACCTATTTCATGTTCTTGCTGTTACAATGAGTGAACCTGAATTTTATATACAGCATGTAGCCCCGCCCCTTGAGCACTATCAGCCAATAGATAGGCGTTTTTGCGCTTGACTAGAGCTTCTTTTCAAAATAAGAGTTTCATCGTGACCGTTTGTATTAAATCTGCCTTCTTTGAAAGGTGCGGACTTTTAATTTGACACGTGACGGTGTTCTTACCCGGCAGTCAATGGGGCAGCTGGAGTTTCGCTGGCGCACAGATGAGCAGCAGCGAACATGGCAGGTCCCAGTAGGAAGCAGATGATGAGGTTTCTCAGCCAGCTAGGGGCGTTTATTCTGACCCGGTTCGGGTTTTGGAACTGCTTCTGTATGTTGATGCTGTTTGCCGAACGAGCGGACTCGAAAAGGTAAATATGGCGCACTTTGAGGCAGCTAGCTAAGCTTAGCTAACAGGCTAACGACACTCTTAAGATAACTTGGAGTCAAACTTGTACACAACATAGTCCTTTATTCAGATTTAATTTTGAAAAGGCTACAGCAGGAAACGTGTAGTTAAGGATACAAGGGTAATAAAGTTAGTTTGCCTAGCTTTTAGTGTCTGAACATGAAAACTTAACAGCTAGCTAGCGGGGTTTGTATCCCAGCAGTTACACTAAACCTCAAACACTAAGAAGGTTGTGGCCATATGGAGATGTTTAAATTAAAATGGCCAGTTATGGCTTGCTTGGTCTGTAATTTTGAGTCGGACAGCAGGTTGGCAGTAGTTTTTCCTGTTCAAACGCGGTTTTAATCTAGACTGGGTGTGTATTGTTTCAGTCTGTGGTGGGCTCGTCCCATTTGGGCAACCACACCCCTCCTGATGATCCTGTAATCACAGCAGCTGTAGGGAAAATCTGCACATCATTTGTCATACCTGCCTGCTTGGCTTAGTTTGGTTAATGTCCCTCTCAGCCTTCAATAGTAGCTTTCAAAACACGAGTATTTCAAATGGTATTGTTTGCAGTGTTACAGTAGCAACAGGAATAGTGCAAAAACGCAGGGAGAATCAGTAAAAACATAAAATTAACACAAAATATATGTAAGTACTGTTGATATTGTACACATTCTTAGACATGTACAAGAGGTAGATTCCTCTGATATTCTGAAATTGCACATATCCCTCCATGAGTTGGGAAATGAATGAACGAGGAAGATTGTCTCACTATAAAACTAATAATTTTATGTTTAAATCTTAATTATCATGAATATTTACTGCATATAGCTTCACGAATGCATATAGTTGCTTGTGATGCTCTATTCTACACCATTAAACACAGTTAACCCCATCAGGGTTTTTATTGATGGTCTGATGTTTTGGGACACTTAGGTATTGACTTGGGTTGGATGATGTGATCAGTGTGAAAACACAGCCGGTATCTTTTTTTAACAACACAATAAATGCAGCATGTAACATTTTATTAAATTATTTTCATTCTTTTCAACATAGGCTAATATGTATTTGTAGTTTTAACACATGGCATCTCCACAATAGAAGTTACGTCATGAAACAACCAAGTAGGCACTATATTGGACGTGATAATGGGTAGAGAGTGGGTTCATCTGTGACACATAGAGTTAAAGCTAATTTGAAATATCGTCACACTGTTCCTTAAGAGTAGCTTATTACCTGTTGTATCATGCACTCTGAAATAATTTCTTGGACAACAAATAGAGGAGTTGTAGACGTTCAAGTTCCTGGTTATGGCCCTAAGTGACCTTTTAGCAGTCAACACTCTGTTCTTGTCTTTCTCTTATCATCTGTGGTATCATTTTAATAAAGCTGCCTTTTAAGGTGACCATTTGGTTAAAGGCGTGTCTGTGTACTTGTCACATTATCTGATCATTCCTAAAAGCCAACACCTGACCAGAGTGTGAATTAAGAGGCTGAGAATTTGTCACCAGTTCAACAGCTCAAAAGCTTTTGGCACACTGTTGACTCAGTTGAACCATTTTCTAACCCCAACAATAGAAGTGAGATGTTTTACTTTTTATCTAAGACAGAAAAGAAGACCATGTGCGTGATGTATTTATATTGTTGTTCAGTGTAGTGTAGGTGTGTTAAGGCTAAACGATGTGGACAAAATATATAATTGTGATTTTTCTGACATTGTGATTTGCATTAGAATTTTTTAAAGTCAAATGTTAGTTGAAGATTCTCTGTGTAATAGGTTTAAATCATGCAATGTAGCACTATTACTTGATAGTGTAAGTCAACTTCATGACTGACACAGAAGGATGACAGCATGAGTTTGTTGACATAACAGTTTAAACTCTGGGTCATACGTGCTCTAACATGTTGTGTTAGATAGTGAGACAGAGCTCATGTCAGTTCAAACACAGCGTAAATGTCTGAACCATATACTAGACATTGATCGAAAGTGCTACAAAAAAAACAAGCCCTGTAAGTTTCAGTCCACTCGATTTAAATAAAATGAGATTACAGAACAAGTCCCATCATTTAATAGACACACCTCACATATATCTAAAATGACAGCCTTTGCGATTTGCTAATTGCTTCGTTTCAAACTGTGATTTTGATTTGAAATAGATTAATTGTTCAGCTGTATGTCTGTATCTTGATGAAAGGCCAGTTTGATTTTGAAATGTGTTTCTCACTGTAACAGAAGAAGTGAGTCCTTAAAATCTCACACAACTGAGTAATCACACCTACATGTGATAAGAGGTTAATCAGTATTAAAAATGAACACTAGTCGTAGCCAAAGTCCAAAACAAGTGTAATGTTAATGTATTAAAGGTAGTGCATTCCAGTGCAAAAAACGCCTTGTATTTCTGGCCCCATGCCTACAATACACTTGTGCACATACGCAAATAATGTATTGAAAACTGTAAATCAGTTCATGATGTTGGATTTGACACTCTTTTGATTCATTGTCATGTCCAGGAAGCCAGACATCCATGTACCGTACCTGTATGTGGACATGGGGGCTGCGGTCCTCTGTGCCAGCTTCATGTCATTTGGTGTGAAGAGGAGGTGGTTCGCTATGGCTGCTGCTGTACAGCTAGCCGTCAGTACCTACGCATCATACGTCGGGGAACAGGTGTATTATGGGGACTGGCTTAAGGTAAGTGACACTCAGTTAGTCATTTGCTTCCCTTTTCATTAGGATTGCTGTTTTCTGATGAGTAAATGATGCTGCAGGTAGATTTTTCTCTCAAATTCACTCGATGTGAAGTGATGTTGTAAGCAATAGTAGAGTTTTGAGCAGGGTAGACTGATGTGGCTACATGGAGGAATAATTAAATGTAACGCTTCAACAAATTAAAAAATACGAATTTATTTGGCCACATGAACACAAAATTTCAGCATCTTCACCTTAACAGTGTTTATTGGTAATTGTTATATTAACTTTTCCAACACATAGAGAGAGTAGCGGACGTGTGAAAGTAGATAATTCAAATATTAAATTTGACAAACCCATAAATACATTTAATATATCCTTCTGTAAAAACAATAGAAATATGCATTGCCTATTATTTATGCTATGAAAGTTTTCTTGAAATTCTTTTTCCTGTGATCAGGGACCTAAAAGAGCCTATGTCTATCAATAATTTAATAATTATTTTTAATATTATTGGGACAGACACAGCATGCATAAATAAATTAATGAATGAATTTAAATATCTATGTTTACAATACATGCTATTTTTCCAACACCTGTCCCTAGAAAGGGTTTTTTTTTTTAGACTAAGAGGTTAAAATGATGTGATACTTTTAATTATTCTTTTCCAAAAAGAGGCAAAACATTAGAAAAAGGAGCTTTTCAGCAATTTGGGAAGATACCTGTTTGACTTTTACACTTTTAGCTATCATTCTAATCTATGTTCCAAACTTAACTGGCATATAGTGATACCCGAGTATTTATTATAATATTGTTATACCCATTTATCCACTGTATCTCTAATTGATTAAATAGTATTTGCCACTATGTTTTTTCCATTAGTCTCTTATGTTTGAACTGAAATTCATATTCTTCAAGTTATGTTCTGAGGATTTTGGATATTTTTGCTTTGGACATTAATCAGTATTATTAATAATGCCAATATTGAATACCAGTGTGAAGAAGTGATCATATAGTGTGTTGTGCATGGTGATGTAGTGTCTCAGTAGCTGTCTGAAATATGATGTAGCATAAATTATAGATGTCATCCAGCTCTGGCTGCTTTTTAGTTCTGCTTTAAGGTTTTTTCATTGGTTTATCAAACATGAAACAAGTACTTTTCAAGCTTGTGTCATGTCTGATTTTCTGTTCAGTTACAGCTGATGGTAACCTTTCAGACTGCTGTCTCTTACCTGCTGAGCTGTGACTGTTCAGATAGAAGGTTAAACTGCTGCCAAAATGGAGCAAATAGAAAAGTGGCCCAGATTAGTGTTGGAGTATTAATTAAAAGGCAGATCTGTGTCACACGTGAAGGTAAAAACTGGATCTGGGTCACCACTACGAGTCTGAAAGTAGACTGCTGTATATCAGAGACACCGGAGTAGAAACTCACACCGTTCGAACCTTGTTGTCCTGCAGGTTCGAATGTACTCCAGAGCTCTGGCCATTATTGGAGGCTTCTTGATTCTGGCCAGTGGGGCGGGGGAGGTGTACCGACAGAAACCTCGCAGCAGATCCATGCAGTCTACTGGACAAGTGTTTCTGGGAGTCTATCTCATCTGCATGGTAAGACTGATGCCAGTTTTATATTGCCTGTATCTTGATGTGAATCTTATCCAAGCTGTCATAAAAGTATTTTATTAAGAGAACATAGCAGAGACTCGAGAGCATGACTCGGTCTTAAAGATTAGCCAACTATTCAATTAGTTGAGCATATTAACAGGCAGTTATCTAGATTAATGATCTTTAATTTTTTTTCAAGCAAAAACCTCATTTATGGTTTCGGTTTGTTAAATGTGAAAATGCGTTTTTCATGGTTTTGGATCTTTACAAACTGAATCTCTTTGAGCTTTGGACTGAGCTTTTCCAAAACACAGTATTTGAAGACACCATCATAAACTTTAATAATCTCTCATGAATAATTTTTCAGCATTTCCAGAGATTTTATAGATATAAGATTGATCAGTTGTAAATTTGGTGTAGATTTAATAATATTTTTAACGCATCGTCTTGATATTCTTAATCAAGGAAACATAAACTGCTAACATCTCTCTGGTCCCACCTCATGAAGTGCAAAGTTTTGCTGCTTTTTTGTCTGTTTTGTAACTTTATCAACTAAACATCTTCAGGTTTAAAGTATTGATCAGACAAAACAAGCCTTGGAAAAGCTTTGATGGATCATTTTAGTTCAGTTTGTAGTAATTTGGATTCACAGTATCAAACAAAGACTGTCTTCCATGTGCATCTTCTTGTGATCATTCAAAATCATAAAAAGAGCTGCAGGATTTCAATTTGTACAAACCAGATCACAATAATTTACATAAACAGATGTGAAATTTCATGCTCTAAATTTCTAAATTTCTGTAAATGTCAGTTTAATCACAGTTTTCACTTTAATGTTAAAGGAGTTCAGAGTGTTCAAACCAAAGCTTATTGTGCTTTATTGATTGTAAATACCAGCACAATTTGAACATTACTTTGCACATTATTTCCTTATTTTTCTTATATATACTCAAGTATCTATCTATCTTAGTGTTGTATTAAATGCTGCAGTACCACCCTCTCCCCTCTAGGTGTACTCCCTCCAGCACAGCAAAGAGGACCGGCAGGCCTATCTGAACCACATCGTCGGGGGAGAGATCACCCTGATGCTGCTGGAGGTGATGTTTGGGGTTCTGGCCCTGGCCTTCCTCTCCGGCTGCTACATCCGTCTGGCCGCTCAGATCCTGGCCACCGTCCTCCCTCTGGTCATCCTGCTCATCGACGGCAACGTGGGCTACTGGCACCACACCCGCAAGGTGGAGTTCTGGAACCAGGTGAAGCTGATCGGACACAACGTCGGCATCTTCGGCGCCATGCTCATCCTGGCCACCGACGGTTGAACCCTCTAGGTTTTCACAGACGACTTTCGCAGACCGAGGTGTCTTGCACAGGATGAGATTGCTGACTCTGTACTCTCAAAGCTGCCGTTACCCGGTGACGCCTCAGGATTCAATCACCCACTGAGCTGAGACCGTTGGATGTAAGCTGCATCGAATGTCCTTGCCTAGTAGCTGGTAACTTTGCTTTTGCAGGAAAAAAGAGAAACACAACCTTTCCTTTTTTTGCAATTTTAATTATTTATTTAAATTCATGTTTACATTTTTTTTGTTTCTGTTATGACACTGAGAATTGGTGGTACTGTAAATCTACAGGGAACTTTTACTCCAAGAAGAAAGTCTTAAACAGTGTAAATCACTTTTTACAGTATAACTGTTTCAGTATTTTACAAATAAAGGGAAACGTACACTCACCGGCCACTTCATGAGGTACACTTGTGAAATTTAATGCAACCACACAAAGGAGCTCTGCCATAAATTGTATTTTTTTAAGGTTTGTGTATTTTCAGTTTTTGTTTATGTTGTCAAAAAGGTGATTATTCTACTTTATTATCGAGGTCAAAGCTGTTGGTGGTGGTGGTGGATTGTATTAGGTTTAGAAGTGTTAATATGTTCTCCACCCAATTACCATACAAATATTAGGTAAAACTTAAACACCCTGCAGTCCAGTACACCACCCCCTCCCATTATGGCCCCAGTAATCAGGTAGAATCATCACCTTTCTGACACAGTAAAGAAAATCATAGAAGTAGAATTCATGGCAGAGCTGTAGTGTTGGATTTCAGGCCACGACGGATCACAGACCTCACGCTTCAGATTGCTTCGCTGCTTCTGAGTCATGGAAATATTGCCTTTAATGTTCACTGTCAGCTGTTTTCAACACAGAACTGCTCTGTACTTGTAACTCTGCTTTGAGATTCGGGGAATTGTTTCTCGCTTAAGCGGAGGTATGTTCGCGGTACATTTTGTCTGGAAGAGGGATTACGCAAAAAGTACCAGGTCAGATTTCCTGACACTTGGAGCAGGTGGAGCACGGGCAGTTACATTTTGCAGATCCGGATCTTTCTGTTTAAAATCGTCAGAGTGGCCACTACAATGGTATTTGTTATTAATTCATTAGTAGTTTACATGCGTGACAAATCCGTAAAGGTCGACTACCGTCCCTGACACCACTAATTGGATTGCATTAGATTCCACAGGTGTACTTAATAAAGCTACCGGCGAGTGTATGTCGTATTGCTAATGAAACAGGAGGGCTATGCTTGATGCGTTGCTTTTAACTTGTGCGTACATGACTCTTAAGTAGGTTTTCATTCCGTTTAATAAACTCAGCTTTTGTATCTTCTGTGTGATATTCACATTTTATATCCAATCATTAGGTTTATGAGAATTTACAGAATTTTTAGCTGCTTAGTTTCACTGAAATGTGCAGGTAAACTCTTTATTATGATAAGAACCACCTCAACTCTACATAAAGCAAACAGTGTTGCTCAGGATTAAACACTGAATGTAACTGAGGCAGCTCTTACCAGGATGTCTAATTAAATATGCGGACAGCCTTCTCAGATGTTTTGTACCGACTGTGGACTCTATCAATGTCTGACGAGACTTGTAGCTCACCTCTGAGCTTTTACTTCCAATTAAGGCCAAGAAATTATATGTAGGTCATGCAGTTCATTTGCAAATTCTGCAGGCTCAGGGCAGGACAGAATTAGCATATTAATGCAGTTGTTACAGTATTGTAAGTGAAAGCTTTATGCTAAGATGCTAATCTCGCTGAACTAACTGAAACCTGCCAGACTGGTCAGTTTCTGTTTCTTTGTTTGCAGAGAGTTTGACACATTAGTTCGGTTTGTGGTCATTGTTGTGATAATAAAGCTTCCACAGGTGCTGCTAGTATGAGACTTAAAGAGCAGCAACAAAACACAGAAACTAGGCTGATGTGACCTTAACATCACATCACATCACGGCCAAAAATAGAAAATGTTGTAGGTTAGCATGTAGAGTGACGTTGAAGCTCTCACTTTAATAAGATCATCGGCTTAAAGAAAGATCAGATATTGGAGCACGACTAGTTCTCCACATGCCAAAGCACGTGATTAGAGGAGACAGAGACGTGACTATCATAGTCATAGATAGGTTTCAGAGACCTGAATGAGTGATGGGAATTTTAAAAATGTTTGCAAACTGAAGCGTACGCTTACTTTCATACAGTTCAGTTTTTTATGTTTTTGAAAAGCTAATTTCTGTTTTGAAATGTGAAGCAGTGATGGGGATTTTAAAAGTGTCTGGATGCTAGTTGAAGTCTGAACTCACTTACATAGAGATTAGTTTATGATTTTAAGCAGCTTAATTCAGTTTTGTTATAATATACAGCGTGCATGTTGCTGTAGAAATTGTTTTCATATTTAGGTCTACTTCAGGCCTTTCAGTCAACTTTTCAAAATAAAAGTTTGTGAGCCAGAAAGGAGGATAATCATGGACCTATACGTACGTTCCACCTGTACTTTGGATCCTTTACTGCAGAACTGCATCAATAATCCAGTAATACTCTTAATTCGACCCATTTCTGGTTTTCTGAAGAGTCATTCTGAACGTTCTTTCCTCTTTTTCCTCAAGTGGTTGCCATAAAGCTAGAAAAAGTTGCAAAAGGACAGCAGATGGTTGCAGTGGACAACAAGCTATTCAGCAGCAGCATCCATACGAGGCCACAAGTCGATCATAGAGCCTCTGCTCATGATTAATACCCGTCATTCTTTTTGTCTTGTGACTCTGCGTCATTCATCAACTGTTTGTTCTTACGGTTGCGCTCTGCTTTGACCAGCGTCCCGACCACGGCGAGCATCACCGTGATGGTGATGATGAGCACTGAGGCCGTCTCCACCATACACAGCTGGCTGTCCAGGGAGGCCAGGGAGCCTCCAGCTTGCTGAGCAGGAGAATGACAGATGATGTCCTTGTAGTCCTCCACATGTAGATGTCGAACGTACTGGATCTTGCCGAAGACTCGCTGCAGCTCGCAGTCGCAGGTCCAGGGGTTCAGGGACATCAGGAGGTGGGTGCGGGTGGTCTGGAGCTTCAGGAAGGTCTTGAACCTGATGTGCTTGAACTTGTTTCCCTGCAGACCCAGCACAGTGAGGCTTCTGAGAGGAGTCAGAGCTTCGGACTCTATCACTGAGATGTTGTTGTGGCTCAGCAGCAGTACCTCCAGGCTTTGCTGTCGGCTCAGCAGGCCGTCACGAAGCACGTTCAGCTTGTTTCCCTCCAGGTTGAGGAGGCTCAGGCGAGACAGGCTGTTGAAGGCCTTGATGTCCAGGCTTCGGATGCGGTTGTAGCTGAGGTCCAGTTTCCTCAGGTTGTCGGAGTCTTGCAGTGCAGTGGAGTCTACGTGCTGCAGCAGGTTGTGGTCGAGCCGGAGCTCCCGGAGGGAGGAAAGACTCTGAGAGAAGTCCTGAGGAAGCCAACGGAGCCGGTTAAAACTCAGGTCCAGCCTCTCCAGAAACTGCAGCGACGACAGAGACTGAAACACAGGAAGACATCAGAAGCAACACATCACTCTGACCAGCTGATTTAAAAAAGCATTACAAGAACAGGCAGTGGAAAGTACAGTGCCTACAAAAAGTATTCTCACCCCTTGGAAGTATTCCACTTTAATTGCTTTATAGTGGTGAATTTAATTTGGCTTTTTCGACAAGAATTTACAAAGAAAGGCTCTTTCATGTCAAAGTGAAGACAGATTTCTACACAGTAATACCAATTAATTAAAAATATAAAATACATGGTTGCATAAGTACTCCCCACCTTTAAAGTGACTCTCCTATTTCATTACAGGCGCAGCCAACTGGTGCTAGAAGTCACACAATTAGTGAAATAAAGATCATCCGAGTGCAGTAAAAGTGACTGTAGTATAAAGACACCTGTATCTGGAAGGTCCAGTAACTGGTGAATCAGTAATCCTGGATATAACGACACCATGAAGACCAAAGAACACTCCAAGCAACTCTGTGAAAAGGTCAGAGGAGGAGTCAAGAAAACTTGTGTGTCACTGAATATCCCTTGGAGTCTAGTTAAATCCATCATTGAGAAATAGAAGGACTATGGTACGTGTAAATCAATGGAAAAAAAGAAGAGACTGGTAGGGGAGGTCACCAAGACACCTAGGACTCCTCTGAAGGAGTTACAAGCTTCAGTGGCTGAGGTGGGACAGACTGTGACTACTGTTCTTCACCAGTCAAAGTTTTATGGGAAAGTGACAAAGAGAAAGCCGCTCTTTAAAAAAGCTCGTTAAATGTCAACCAGAGTTCACCAGAAGACATGTGGGAGACTCTGAAGTCAACTGGAATGAGGTTCTTTGTTATGATGACACCAAAATGGAGTGTTTAGCCTTCAGACTAAATGCAGCACATCATCACAAACACTCCATGCAGCTATGAAAAATAGTGGTGAACACTAACTTGCAACTCCTTCAGAGGAGTCATAGGTGTCTTGGTGGCCTCCTTCACTAGCCTCACTCTTGCACAGTCGCTTAGTTTTTGAGGATGCCCTGTTTTAAGTAGATTTACTCATGCGCCATATTACTCCAATTTCTTAATGATGGATTTAACAGTTGTCCAAGGGATATTCAGTGACTTGGAAATGTTCTTGTATCCATCCTCTGACTAATGCTTTTCAGTAACATGTTCACCGAGCCGCTTGGAGAGTTTTTTGTCTTCTAGTAACTGGACCTTCCACACACAGGAGTCTTTATACTACAATCACTTCACTCAGATAATCTCCATTTTACCACTTGTGTGACTTCTAGCACCAGCTGACTGCACCTGTGTTGAAAGAGGCGAGTCAATCTAAAGAGGGTTGGAAACTTATCAAAGAGTCTTTTTGTACGTTCTCGGCCATGATTTAAGGTTGAAAAGCAATAAAAATAGAACATTTCCAAGTGGAGTGGATACATTTTAGAGGAACTGTAACTGGGTACATTTACTAAACAATTGTACTTTTGGAGGTATTTGTATTGTACTTGAGTATTAGCATTAAAGATTAATCAACCACAACATTAAAACCATGACAGGCAAAGTGGATGACGTTATTTTGATCATTACAGTGCAATTTCCTGTTGGGAAACTTTGGATCCCGGGATTTGTGACACAAGAGCAAAAAGGCATTGACTCGGCCTCCAAACTCCCCAGATCCCAATCCGATTGAGAACCAGGAAGCACTGAATCAAGCCTCATCCACAGAAGTCCCTCCGCATCACCCACAGGATGCAAAACATCCTGATAAGGTTCCATCTCCATACCAGGATGATTCAGAGCTGTTTAGGCTCCAACACTATCCTAGGCAGGTGGTTTTAATGTTGTATACTTCTACTCCAGTATGTAATTTAGACTGATCATGTAGGTTTAACGCTACATTTATGGTGCAGTAGAGCTCAAACTATTAACTGATGAGCAACGATCATTGATCAACAACGAATGCTGAACTTTTTTTTGTTTGTTTCATTTGTGATGAATTGCTGCTTTTCTCTGTTTTATAAATAGCACGGGTCTTTGTTTCTGGACTGTCGATCAAATAAAAAGAGCAGCGGTAGAGGAAGTGTTCTGATTTTCCCCCCTACTTAAGTAGCAAAGTCCCGCAATCGTAAAAGCACAAAAGCATTGGCATCAAAATATACCTAACAGTACCAAACATTAAATTTCTCGACATGCCTATATGACAGTCATATTATCGGATTATATCTATTGATGAATGATTGTGTTTATCACTTTAATATTGCAGCTGGTGCAGGTAGGGCTGATTTTTATTGCTGTAAATGCTGCTGGGTTGTTGGTATCTATAATAATACATCACTTCTCTCAGATTATGTACGTTTTCTATTTATGTTAATTTAGATGATTACTATTAAAGCTGTCAAATAATTACAGTGGAATGAAAAGTACAGTATTCCCACCTGAATTTATGTGTAGTAGAGGTATAAAGTATAGAAAAAAGTAGAAATACTTAAGAAAAAGTACCTCACAATTGTATTTAAGTACAGTAGTTGACTAAATGCACTTTCCACCACTGACGAATAGCAAACTAAAGATGTCAGACTGGGCAGGCATGTGTGACACAGTACAGATGAAGAGAAATGTTTAATTTATAATAGTCAATAGATTTACTGGGTTTAAAGACACAAATGTGACATGCAAGAATCAACTTAACTACAACTTAGATAAAAAATATGCATTTTTAAAGCATATGAAGTATAAATTAGTCTGACCTCTTCATGTCTTTTCATTGATGCATATATTTTTGCAAAAGTACTTTCAGTTTGCAGTACTCTCATCAATCGTGTACTTTTTATCCATTTTAAAACTGTGGTATTCTCACCTTAAGGATCCAAATACTTCCTCCACCACTGGTCTAAAATAAAGTATTAAATGCACCATAAGCTGCTCTTATTTTTGTACCTGTGGCTGCACAACATGGATGCTGTTGTTGGACATCAGCAGGATCTTCAGCGACCACAGTCCAATGAAGGATCTGGTGCGCACTTCTGTCAGCTTGTTGGCGCTGAGGTCCAGCAGCCAGGAGCTGTGGGGGACGCTGGAGGGGACCCGGTCCAGGCCTCGGGACTTGCAGTCCACCAGATCCGAGGACTCGTAGCACAGGCAGGTGCTGGGGCACAGCCTGAATCCCAACGCGGCGTTCAGCAGAAGAGGCATCACACCGAGCATTGCGCAGCCTCTGGCAGACATCTTGTTTGGATCAAAGTGTGTTCACCCCTGCTGAAAGGCAGGCAGCAAATTCTCAGACAGACATCCAATATTCCTGATTAGAGCGGGATTATGGGCTTAAACAGATGACCACATAGCAGAACCATATCAGGGAGCAAACCTGGTCTCTTTTGGAGCCTTTCCTAAAATAAGGATTTGCATCTGCTGCTGCTGTATCTGGATATATTAAGACCTTTTTCATGATAGCAGTTATTTAATCCCGTCACTTCCCCATCACATTACATAAGATGGTATGGATTTTTTTTCTGGACTAAATCTTTAACCAGCGAGGGAGTCAACTTGTAATCCACTATGGTTCAGATGGCACCGATACTAAAATTGCTGAGGTCTTTTTGGGCTTAAATCTGAACCTCTTCTTTCAAATTCTCATGAAAATAAACAGCACAGGCCTCATTAATCACAATGTAAAAACCACAGGACTATTAGATCTTCAGCACAGAGGATCATTCTGCAAAAAGAATCACTGCTTTGATAATATTCCAGTATCAACCAGCCATCACAAATCTCCAAAAACTCTCTGGTACAAGCTTCTAACAAGTGAAAATGGATAATAATGCTACTAAATCCAACATTTTGAGGTTTGTACTGCAAGAATGAGCATCCATCACTGTTTTCTGACAATTTAAAGAGCACATTTCTTCAATTAATCAAGAAAACACTCTACAGATGACCAGATTATTGAAACTGCAGCCGTCAAACAAGGACAAGTCATCAGCGCACAACCAACCAACAGTAAACCAAACCACCCTACCTGAATATTTAGCTCTACTTCCACTCAAAAGCATCTTTAAAACCCCCGTAAATCGCAGCTCCTCGGCGAGTATTTCCCACACAAGTTCAGCAGCATTAGCGGTGTTCGTTTAACTCAGATTTGCCGTCAAGTGGTCGCCGATGCCCAGAGGACTGAAGCAAATGTCATCAGGCAGCATTAGAGAAAACCAGCGGCTTAAAACATTTAAATAATTAATCCGAAAGACTCGTGGCATCAGTTGCCTGTAATTAAAAGGATTACAAGGCCACCAAACGGTGCTGAAAGAGAAACCTCAGCGTTTCTCATACAAACGTGCCCTGATGGAAAACATGATCAGTCACCTCGGGGCAGTTAAGGACGACTGTGGAGGAGTTTTCAAGCAGACAAATTTGCCCTTAAATATGCCCCGCAGTTGACAAAAATTCAGGGATTCCCATTATCTGTGAGTTAAACCAAGAAAGCAATAGTACAGTCTGTTAATTAAAGTCATTGTTTTGCAAAGGCTCTCAAAAAGTTGTTGAAAATTACAGTCAGAATTTTTGTTACTTTTATTTTAGAAAATGTCCTTTAAAGTGTGGCGTTTCAAGTCACATTTTGTTTAAAATACAGAAAATACAGACAGTAGAACATGGATACAGCAAAAAAGGAAACAATGACAGAAAATAAAGCTAACAAGCCTTTCTGACTGCTCTAGTTTTCTCTTTTTGAAATGGAACTGAAGGCAAAGGAAGGAGGGCGGAAAAAAGAAAAAGGCTTCAGGGACAGGAGGGGAGGAGTGGGGGCAGAATGAGACAAGTTAGTTAAGGAAACTATGGTTGCTTTATGGTTCATGTTTTAAATTATTCTTTATAAAGTCTAATTTAAGATTTAATCTTTCCTCTTTCTTTTTTGTCTTTTTCATTTAATGGTATTTTGATCTTCAGGATCCAGGGCCCTCAGCGCTCCTCCTTGTGGTCTCAGACTGAGGACAAGGAATGCCGACTTAGTCTGGCAGTGGGAACAAAACCACCTGCGTCGCCTTCCCCGGCCGACCCACACTGCCAACTCAAGAAGATAAAGTGGAGTCCTTCTGTGTTTGCTGTGCTTGTGAACGTTGCATGGACTTCTGACTTTCCACGTCTCTAAAATGTTTCTCAACCTGCAGAGAAAAAACAAAAAATCGATGAGTACTGTGGAGAACAATGCAGAGAAAACTCAACCTGACTGCACAATATATCACCTCAAACTTCCCCACTAGACTTTTCTTTTGTCTGCATCATTGCACACATGAAAGACGGGATGACAGTTTGACAAATTACTTTGACAAAACTCCTTTTACAGACATTGTTTTGGCTCAAAAACCACAAGGGCATAAAATATATAAAACAGCTGAGCTAATGAACCACGCATTACCTGGGATATGTCATGAAGAAATAAGCAAATATAAAAATACACTTGTCTTTAAATAATAAATGAAGGCTATTGATGGGAACTGGCATCTAACATTCACGCTGCAATCGCCCAGCTGCAATCGCCCAGCTGCAATCGCCCAGCTATCTGAACATTTCTCTCCAATCATTTTCCTATTATTCTCACAATTCTATTTGTTTTCATGTAAGCATACAGGTGCAACTGCATGAATGCTTCCAGGAAAGATTTGTCTCCAAGTTTAAGGCATTTTCTCCCATATTTAAATGAACTACACATCCCACCTTTAATAGGGCTGTTTTGACCAACAGAACGGCTTCTACATGCACCTTGTTTTATGGGGTGCAGCCTTTAAGCTTCTGCTGTATTTCAGCACACGTTCAAATTGTCACTAAAAGTCGAGTTTGTTTGGATGACCAGGTAACACACCTTTTCAATTTACGTTTGTTTTCATGGACTGCGTTTACGCAAGTTTATGATACACATATCGTCATGACTCCTGTTCGGATTACACTAAAATCTGGTTTACTGGAAACCAATGTTTTATGTTCAGAGTAAACTTGTTTTTCGTTAAAATGCCTGAAACTTTGGTTCTGAACAAGAACCAAAGCAGCTCTGTCAAAAAAAAGCCGTCTCAGTGTGACTTATCGGCTAGAACACTGTTGTACCAACTACTTTGTTTCAAGCATCCCCCGTGAACACAAATGTTGCATTTTAAAAAAGCATATTATGGCAATCTTTTCTGTTTTATGCTTCCATCCAAGTAAAGCCTACCCTAGTAAGACGTGAGTCTTTTTAAAATTTGGGTTTTCCTTTCATGCTCTCACAAGATTACAGTCCACATGGAAACACAAAAAGACAATTTAGGTGCTGTCAAGTTCATGTCAAACCAAGACGAGGTGATTTTAACCCCATAGACATGTTGGCCAAGCAGAAGCCTGTGAAAAAAGCTATTACTGGTTACCAGGAAGTTGTCAACAATAGTGTACTGAGCAAGAATCTTATGTGTGGACTAACACTGATGTCTCTGTTCCGAAAAAAAGTGCAGAAAGTAACAGTACATTTATGTGTAAACATGTAAGAAACTGTGTTAGTAATGGTGCAATAATGATGCTACAAGCCAAAACTCACTTTTCCTTATATAAAAACAAAAAACGTGAGTGTGTAGACTATAATTTCTACCCCTGAAAAACAAAAACTTTCTACAAAGTGGTTGTTCTTAAAAAGGTCTTGGGCTGGTGTCCAAGGAGTGGTGCTAAAGCCTTGCACACCTTTTGTTGTCCAGGCTGATAAGAGCACAGCTCAGGTAGATGAACATTAGCCTAACTTCGTCATGGCAACAAGGGCGGGAAAACCCAGTGAGCTGAAGTGCGGACGTGATATAACGAGCTAATAATCAAACAGCAGCAGATGAGGAGATAAACTTTACTTTGATCTTCTCATTGTACTTGTGGTGTTTCATTTTCTTGCTGCATAAAGTCAACGGAAATGTCTGTGTGGCACCAGAACAAGACAGAGAAGAGATTTATCCGACTTTCTTCTAGACTGAAGTTTAGTAAAAATTAGTTACTCAACACGAGCAACTACAGTGTCCTCAGTGGACCTTTAAGTTCAGTTTTTTTCTTCCTAAATGCAGAAAAGACATCAAATCCTCCATCCAAGAAAAGCCTGAAGCTCTTAAAGCAAGAAGGGAAGCAAAAGTACTTTACTAAGAGCAGCTAAAGAAGAGCTTTGGAAAAAATAAACTAAATCCTTTTATCTTTCGGTAAGAAAACAACATGATTTAAAGAGCGTACATGAATCACGCGTGCCATCTGTGTTTGCAATCAACTTCCGAAACTTTTTTCTAAAACGTAATCTATTGATGTGACCTGCATCATGGAAATAGGTGAGGTCACAGAGGTCATTGGATTTAGAGATTTATTACATTTTATCCAAACTTGCATGCATGGCAGACACACACACACTCACAAAGACAATTTCAAACTGTCACTATAGGGTACTTCTTACAATTCATTTCAATGACACATGCATCGTAGAGATAGAAGGCGTACTTACTATTTTGCGTACATGACTTAAAGCGCTTCCCTCTTTGCCTTTGCAGTTCTCAACCTGGTAAGGCGGTGAGATTACGACGTCGTCCATCACAATAATGTTCTTCTCCTGCCATTTACAGTCTTTGATGCTGTAAAGAAAAGGAAACGGCATTACTGCAGCTAGAACGACGACTTATTTCATTCAAGAAACAAATATTTTCAGACTGGTTTTCAATACATTCAACCCTCCATTTCTCAGGGAGATAATTTAGGGGAATGATTGGGTCTGTCTATGTTTAGTTCACTGAGATGACTTGTGAACTGGTGGCTTCTAAACAGAAATGAACCGAATTAATTAATTTAAGCAGGAAAACAATCAGGATGTTTGTCATGCAGAGTGGAACTGCCTGAAAGTGAAACGGTAAATTAATCATTTGGAGTCATGAATTTTTTCCATGGTTTAAAGACCTTGAAATATCTAATAAAACAGAGCAGCAACAAAGATTATGATGGCAGTCATTAAATCATGGTGTGACCTTTAACCGAGGTTACATTTGCTCCTCAAAGCAGGAAAACACCCACACAGGTGTCCAGTAGCTGCCTAATACAGCGCTGAAACCGTCTGAGATCAGATATCCGAGACTAAAATGTGATACCATCAAATGCGTCACAAAACGGAACATCTACATTTGACACAGGGATCATTAATTTCCTACGGAGAGCCACAGAGCACATGAAGGGAAAATATTGGAATGTTTGGTTGTTTCCAAAATTAAAAAAAGGATCTACGACCATCAAGATTTTCCAGCTACCGCAAAAAAAGTTTGACAGTTTCCATCGAGATTGTGTAACAACAGTGTTTTTACTACAAGATATTCTGTGATCAACATAAAATGTGGTTTAAATCGGCAGTATGCATCCCTTCCTTTAAAACTGATCCTGAGTAAGCTCTATTTAGTCAAACGTAAATATGTAAGAGAATTTATCTGAGTTGATCAAACAAACAAGAGAAGCTTACAGACTTGTTTCCACTGCCACGCACGAATCATGTTGAAGATATCTGAAGTAGGATTTTATCTCTATGAATGGAGGACAGGTGAGGCACTTTTATCAAAACAAATGATTGTTGTCATAGTTACACATGCAGGAAATGTCTTGTATTTTTTCTCTGTGACAATATATCTAACATTTTACTTTCTATTTGCTTTGAAATCTATTATTTTTATGGGCATCTCCTATCCACATAGTATCTATCAAAAGAGTGCTGGGCTTGAGTATATAGGCCTTCTGAAAGACTGGGAGATTTAACAGAAAACGCTCAGAGCTGCTGCACAAAAAATCTGAAACAAAGATGCTTGGTGTGGTGCTTTTCCTCTGAGTGGCCACATACACTCTCTCCTCATTGTGAACTGAGATAATGCTGCTATGTGGAAACCTAGCCTAAACCAGCAGCATGTTCCTGCTGAACTTTCGCTTTCACTTTTACAGACTTCTCTACAAGTTCTCTGGAATTTTGTTTGGACTTCTTCATTCTGACACAGGATGACGCCGGTAGGAGAGTTAAAAGTCTTCATGGGTCCATTCTGCTCTCGGCACCCAAAACAACACCCAGGACTTGCGTCAGACCGAGTCCAGATTCTGTCTCAATGAACAGGGTCCTTCCTCACTGCAGAGATAATTACTATCTGCTTTAATTCTGCAGTGTAGCATCATTTATGTAAGAGTAAAATGTGTTTTTTGGAAGCAGGTGGCAAGAACAGAATATTTGAGGGAAACTTGAATAAAATAGAATCGAGTAGAATAGAACAGAATATACTTTATTAATCCCCTAAGGGAAATTCAGGTGTCTGGCAAAGAAAAATGAGATAATTCACAACAAGTCAAATTTAAGTGTCAACAGTTCATCTCCCATTGTTTAGAGAATTACGAAGCCTAATGGCTGTAGGGATGAATGATTTCCTAAATCTCTCAGTCCTGCAGCGCAGAGAGATGAGCCGTGTGATACATGGCTACATGATACACATCATGTATCATGTAGCCATGATAAATGACATGTATCATCCATAGAAACACTATTTTGCTACCCATACTTATGAGGTAATGTTGCAAATATAGCTGCAATTTGTGAGTGACAATCATTTGTGAAAGGGATGCAGGCACCGTCACCAATGTGCATGCAAGTATTGGCACAAACGAGCTTCGATCAACCACATTTTTCTAGTGTCTGTTTCAGTCTGTGCCTGAATGTCCTCTGGTTTCTTACAGAGTGCATCAGTAGGCTCAGGTAGGAGGTCCATAGGTTGCTTTAGATTGGAACAGAAAGACCTTTGAGGTGAAGTGAGTCAATAATTGATGGAATAAAGTACTTCAGGTCAACGTTGACCCTGTTGACCTGATGAGCAGCAGAATGGAGTTCTTACGTTTTGTGAATAGTCTGGAATAGCTGTTGGCCCTCCACAGAAACCCCAGCACTGATTGCATAGGCTTGGGACAGCTTGTCCTCCTTTTCTGTCCGTGCTCGATTGGCAAGCTGTGAAGATTTGAACAGAACAAAAAGGCATTCTTAACATCAAATATCTGCTTTGAAACCGACACGGCTTCTTAGTTTCTACTGTAGTGGGAAAAATTCAGGAGCTTTTCAGTGCAGCTTTGTTTTTAAGGCTTGGACTCAAGCAGTTATTGCTCAGAATACTGGCTCCACAGACAATACTCTATAAAATGGACACTTAAATAACATACATAGTTTTCAGAACAGTGACTCAACTATATAAATGTACATTTTACACGTTGACTTACTTGCATTGACACTTATTCCCACATATGATCAGAGAGGGCAGAGTTTATTTCAGCGTTAAAACACCTTAAACACATCAACAGTTACTCACAGGGCTAAGTTTATGCCAACAATTGATTTTACTTATATTAAAAGAACATCTATAAACACTGACGTCTTTTAAAAATGACTACTGTGTCCAAGTTCAGGGGCTGGATCCTTGGTTGTCTGGATTTCTAGACTAAATATGTCACCGCAGGCTGACTAGGCCAGTCGCATCTGACGGCCTCTTCAAAGTTAAGCTTCAAATTGTAAATCCATCTTGGCCTTCAGTCTACCAAAATCCACTGATTCGGGACAATTTATGTATTTCTAGGAGCACTGAGGTGGTTCTCGACTACTTGTAAAGTCAGAAAACATCACACGAAAACAAGGCATCTACTAGGTTTTTGAATTCATGTCATCAGTCACTGGCAAACTGTACCTGAACTGAATAGATGTAAAGACACTGTAAGATGTGTTTTTTTAAGTTTGAGAATATGTGCTGTGGTGAAAACTTCACAACCCACCTTACTGATCATGCGCATGGAAATTTATAATACAGATACTTTTAAATGAGGAGATGATGAGGCGTAGAGGTGTAGATTTCAGGAGGGTTGCAGAGGATAAATCCTTCTTGATATTTAAAACTAGTGCACTGGTCCCGCTCAAAATGAAAAAAGGATCAATCGTGGCCCACAATCTTGTGAAGGTTAAGCTTTTGTGAGCCACTTCTTTTGAAGGATCCAAGCCTTAAAGTGAGTCACAGCCCAGACAAACTTAAAAGCTTTCAGTTCAATCAAACATTCAGCTCCTCTGTAATGTTTGATTACAGAGGAGCTGTACACATGTAAAGAAAACAAACAGGACTTACCTTGCTCACATTCAGTGATGCTAGTGGGGGTGGAGTCTCAGTGCGGTCATTTATTATGTCCACATCAGAAACATAGGCTAAGTTGATCAGGATGACGTCGTTGAGGTTTGGCTTACCACTGGAGGAAGCACATTCTGTGGAGTCACTCAAGTCAAGGCATTTACAGAACAAAAATGATTATTGTCACCAGACAGCTGAAGGACTTGAACGCTGCACAGAGACGCTTACAGAGAGCACTGGCTGCCCAGCACTGACAGTGAAAGGTAGTGCCAGTTACAGCATGTGACTACCAAAGGCAGTGCTGCCACCTGTAGTATCCACAGATGAATGAATGGAGGCCTGTTAAAATCATATGGATATATACAGCCACGGAGCAAGAGTTCACTTTCTGCGACTGTGAATAATTTTCTCAGCTGAGTACATCACTAAATCAGTTGTGGCAGCTTTACTAGCTTGGCCTCCATCCACAATTAATTGTGACTTATTTTATGAAGTGCCCCATTAATAAATTAAACGCAGCCACAGGTTCTGGATCATAAAGCACAGTGGTAACGAGTGAAATCCTACGTCAGTGTCCCAGGATGACATTTTTGAGATGCATAAATTGCAAAATTCACTTGCATACCAACACAAACATGAAGAAACTATTGCAAAAGTAGTTTTCAGAAACACAGATGGTCCATGACCCCAAACATCCCATTTTTCCTGTTAGAACGATTCTGATGAACAACAGCTTTTCCATATATATCAGCTGCCAAACCGCTCTGTTTTTTTGGGAAACCAATAAAAACACAGAAGACACAAGTACATTATGACAATAATACGAGACAGGAAATTTTGTCTAAATTTTAAAAATTAATTTAACCAACTTTCAACATCCAGTGTAACATGAAAAGAGGAAGACGAGTCTGAGTTTTTGTTTCACTTTAAGCTCTACGCCACACATCATGCTGCAACTTGCTACTTATTGGAAAAAGAAACTTGCTCAGTTCTAATTTTCCATGACTAATACGCAAGACAAGTCTGTCTGATTGAATGTAATTCACTCCAATTTAAGGGCTCTTGGATATACAGTTTTTTAAACTATACTTAAAGGACGTGGAGTTTGTTGACATGCAGGCTTCTCATATAAAAAGGAGGATTTTGTTTCAAAACAAGAAAAGCAACATCCAATGCATGTGAATCATTCAGCTACAGAAAGTATGACATATACCAAAAACAGGTTCTCCATGTGCAGTATCTTGCAAACAACACAACTAACTTGTTCGACCATTTAAAATGAGCACCACAAAGCTCTGCATGACAAATGCAAGCCAGATCTGAAAGCCATCCACAGCAAAAAACAGAGGCCTTTGCCAGTGTTATACCATATGAGAAAGGCTCCAAACTGCTATTTATTCAATTTCTTTTTATTTCCAAAGAATATGTACTCCTCTATAAAATAACCCCTATCATTCTAGAATAATTCATTCATTCAAAATAGAGTAATTCAGTAAAAATCCTCTATTTTTTTTACACAATGTCAGTTTTCCCTAATATCGTGCAGCCCTAATGTAAAATACAGCTTTAGGTGACTGTCCAGGCTTTTCCAATGTGCAGCATAATGATTGTGACACTAATAAAGCCTAATTTTAGTGTCAAGTAACTTAAATACAAAATTAGACAAACTGATCTGTCAAAAGGGTTAATACAAACCCAAAGGCCTGCACACCCAACAGTCAAAAATCCTCTCTGTAACAACTTCATTCATTTGATATCCACACTTTGACCACATTAAACGAGATCTCACATCATGATCTCAAGTCCTGAGATGATCCCGAAACCTAAAATCCTACAACCTTCATCCACACACGCTCCCTATGAATGGGTGTAGACATGTTCACCAGCAAGCTAACGTCGGTTGTAATTAACACAAGATGCTGCTGCCCCAACCGAATCACGTTGAAACGAAACCAGCACATGTGGCACAATTCATCCAGTAATTCCAGTGTCACCAGATTCACATGGGACAGAGGAGAAAGCCCAGCTGATAAGCCCGAGAATGCTAATACCGTTAATTGAGCGAGTTAGCAGCGCCAGCAGTGTGGGGTTGACCGAAACTTAGCATGCTAGCAAGGGAGCTAACAGCAAGTTGAACGTAGCGTGGACGGGCACTCGGTGTCCATTCATCCCCGGCTTTTGAAAAAATAACCGTTAGCACCTCCAAGTAACGGCACCGCAAACTACGGGAGGTAAATATGCGCGCAAGAGCCCGGGCGGGATGCGCTGCATGTCAGTTAGCTTGCTAACTAGCAACGGTTTGTGCCTGTTGAGAGCACACAGCCATGATGCCCTTACTAGGATCCGTTGCCAGATAGTGATCCATGTTGAGGTCTGGCAATACAATGAGTGGATTCAAAACACATGCACTTCCCAGCAGATAACGTGAAGCCGCTAAATGACCGGGCGACACCAACAGCCTCCTTAACAGATGGGAGATGGATGGGCAGTTAGCGCGTAAATTAAAAACATTTTAAACGGACAAAGATATGTAACTCAGCTACCACCAATTACGCCTGCGCGGATCACTATTTGACATATTTTCGGTTACCCTACGGGCCCTTGCAGCCAGGCAGGCCAGCGAGCCATCCGCGGCCCGAAACCGACAAAGGATACTCAGAGTTAACATCTTGGACTGGTAGTCAAACGCGACCACTTCTCCTTGCAGACGTTGGCCCAAGCAGGTGAGGCAAGAGACATGGCTCCCGACGCTGAAATACTCCCCCGGTCCAGGAGCCGCCATCTTCTCCGCCAGGAAACCGGAGCGCCTGCCTTACGTAAAGCGACGCGATGTCGTAGGGAGACGGAACCTGGGCGTGTCGAAGTACGTCGCGTTTGTGGTCGTTTAGTCAGATACGATGAATCATTCTCACATTTACGTCAGTTTAACCTCTTTTTATATCACCAGTCTATCCTCAAAATGTTTTAACTGCAAATTAACTGCACGCCTATTTTTACTCGTCGATTTTTAAAGGTGTGGCTTTGTCTCCAATTTAACCGCCGTACAATCAGACAGCGCCCCCCACTGGAGAGATGCCGGAACTGCATGTTTCTCTGCCGCTCATCCGCATGTACACAACATCCAGGGTTTCATTTTGATTTCCCTCCCCACGTCTTCGTTCATGTGTTGGGAGAAAACGTAGGAATGGAGGCGGTTTATACTCAAGGCATCTGGATGGCCGAGAGTCTCCAGGAGAGTACGAGGAGCCAGGAGAAGTTCTGGCTCGTTGTGACTCACATTGGAGACCCCAAAGCAGCCTTTCTGCTCGTCTTTCCTTTCACATATTTCATCAACAAACGAGCCGGAGTGGCGGTGCTTTGGGTCGCAGCCGTATCGGAGTGGTTGAACCTGGTGTTTAAATGGTAAGGCTGAAAGTAGCAGGAGGGTTTTTAATGTGCAACCTAGCATTTACACTGTTAGCATGTAGCTAAGTCAGCTGTATCTATTAAAACTAGCCAGTGTATAGGTTTAGATATAATGTCATGAATGTGTTCTGCTTCTAGTTATTATTTACAACAATGAAACTGGACATAGTTTTGAGTTTTATCCTGTTGACGTTGTAACTTCCGGGAATAGCGGTGGAAGTCCAACCCGCTATCGTGTCCGAGGTGAAACCGACATCAGCGGAACCTTTTAGCTACAGTTCAATAAAGCAGATTTTAGCATTTTCCCAGGAAACAAGGACTGAACAATGAATCGAAATGTTGTTATATAGCAATATCGCTGAGTGTATTATCAAAATCACTGGTGGTGTATTTAAAAAAATAAATAAATGTAAATTTCCGAACAGACTTCCGGTGACATTGCCTCTCTCCACTCACCCCCCGCCATAACATTAACAATACTAGCGCTTCAGCTTTTAGGATATGATTAATATTATTATCTTTTTGAACATTTGGAGTTGTTTACACCACATTGTCTGAGATCTTGTACAAATAATTTGCACATTCCTGCAAAAACTGTACAGATGTCCCACTGAAATGTCATTATAAAGATTTTTATTGCTTTTATAATGCTTTTAATTTGGTATACTTACTTTTTATTTTAATTATATGACTTGAATTTATTTGTTACAGTTGCTTTTTTTTTTTACATTGTTTACCCTTCTTTATTTTTTTGTAATTGTCAGTGTTTGCCCCCAAAAACACCAAATCAAATTCCTTGACTGTCAAAACCTACTGAATAATCAATAAAATAGATTCTGATGTGTCAAAATACCATTAGAAATAGAGAATTGTGGTTCTACAGAGATTCCCTGGCTTACAAATCATATTTTTTAGACATACAGGAATACGCTTGTTCGGTATAGATTGCAGCAAAAATTCCATCATCATTTAAAATAAAACAAGAAAAATCTCTGTTACAATAATCACAATATAATTTTGTTTTGCAAACCGCTTAGTGATTCACTTCCAGTACACTAAAACCCTGACATAAGAAGTGTAAATAACATGTATGCTTACATACCGCCATGTTTAAAGAAGAGCAATCAAGATCACTTGCATACATTTAGCTCGACTAATGAACGTGTTAAGTGTTGTTAAAACAGTACTTTCACGTACAACAGCTCAACTGTTATTATCATCAATCTACAATGGATAGAGACAGATTAAACTTAAAATATCACAGATGAAATGCGCACTTATTGAAGTGGCACTAATCTTCTGATTTTATTTGTTTCCTATTGTTACCGCCTTCAGACTCTACATATTTTAATACCGGTCCCTGTGGGAGTAAATGGAGACGAGGTTGTAAATAAACTGGCAAAGAAAAAAAACTATTTTGTACCATCTTTTGGTAGAACTGAAGCAAAACCATTTAGACACCACAAAATAATGAAATCTTGGTTGGAAATATGGGATAAAGATAATAAACATGGGGAATAGTGCAGATGTAAAACTAACAGAAAAAAAGTATTGATGTAGAAAAATGCATAAGGGCTGAAAGACATGCAAGAAAAAGTCCTATTGTGATTATTTTGACAGATATGATGGATATGAGTAATTTTTGTGTTTCTTTTCCACTGGAAAAAAGAGGAAAGAATGATGATGTGATTTTTGCTGCTGTCTGCACCAAACAGTAATGTTCCCTTATGCCTGGAGAACATGATTTATAGGCCGGGGCATCTCTGTAGCACCACAATACTTCATTTAAAATGGTCTGCTGTGGCATATTTTACCTTTACCAGAAACCTGCAGTTCCTGAGATTTGGATTCTGCACTTGCAACAAACAAACAAAAATAGGTTTAATATCTAAAATCTAAACAGCACATGAAGTCATGACTTTACAAGCTGCTCATGGTGCTCTGTACCTTCATTACAGTTACCACAAATACATCTGTTGCTATTTGGTGTGAATCTTTTTCTTTCCCAGGATGCTGTTTGGAGAAAGACCGTTCTGGTGGATTGGTGAATCACGCCTGTTCGTCAACAAGCAACCCAAAGTCCACCAGTTTTCATCCACCTGCGAAACCGGCCCAGGTGAGAGGTCCTCTGAGACTGGCAAATAAAACCAGTATGAGTCACAGACAGTACACTTGATTCATCGTACAGTCAGAGCTCCAAAGTTGGCGTCTGTCTCTCAGGCAGTCCGTCGGGACATGCGATGGTGTCGGGAGCAGTGTGGTGGGTGGTGGTGTCCTCACTGGGGTCATTCCTCTACTCCCGAACTCACAGGTAGGTCCCTTTAAAGAAAGCATATATGCTATTTTAGTTAAGAATTTATTCATGACTCTCTGTTTCTCTGTGCCATCAGTGTGGTGCTATCAGCTGCTCCCTACCTGCTGTACGTGGTGATGCTGGTTGCAGTTGGAATTTCCAGGATCTTCATTCTCGCCCACTTCCCTCACCAGGTCGTCGCTGGATCCTTTACAGGTCAGAAAACAGCATCGTGTACAGACAGGCTCCTCTGTCTATGTATATGTAAATTTACACAACAAACGCTTCTTAAGAAGTGATGCAAGAATCATATTAATCCTAAACTACCTGAAGACTTCATGCTGATTAATTTGCAGCATCTTCCAAGGTAGCCTCAAACATTTAGAGGTGTTAACCATGGCTTAGATGCTTTTTCTCTGACAAACAAAACAAAAAAAAAGTATTTTTATTGCAAATGACTGAATATTTCTCCTCAGGGCTCATTCTGGGGATTGTTCTGAGCCGCTCAGTCCCAGAACGTCGCCCCCTGCTGTTCTTCTTCAGCCTCAGCATTGGTCTGCTGCTCGGTGCTCTGATGTTCTATGCCGGATTAGAGCGGCTGGGAGTAGACGTCACCTGGTAAAGTGTTTTTACTGTATGAGTGCACAACAAGCTCTGTGAAGTGAAAAAAGCTTCCCCGCCTCGACTGGTTGTATTCTATTCATCCTACAGGTCCATTGCTTTGGCCAAGAAGTGGTGCAGCCATGCGGAGTGGATTCGTTTGGAGACGCTGCCGTTCTCCTCTCTGACTCGAGACTGCGGGGCCCTCCTGGGTTTGGGGTTGGCTCAGTACTGGAAGCCCGGTGGATGGTCGCTGGCCTGGGCTCCGAGGGCTCTGTCTCTGGCCTTTTCATCCATGGGGCTGTACCACGTGAACCGCCTGCCGCTGCCGGTCCAACCGCAAGGCCTCTTCTACGGCCTGTTCTTCGTCAAATTCGTCATGGTGCCTCAGATTGTGATGGTGCTCGTGCCCGGGCTGGTGCACCTCATCACGCACAAGAAGAAAAAGGACTAGAGAGGAATACATGTTAGAGATGTCTTTCACACTTCCAAGAACTCTTGATTCCTTCTGAGTTTCACTTTAAAATGTTTCTTTAATGTTTTCTGGGGCTGCTCTTGTGGGTGAAGGCGGTTTTTAGTTACTCCAAGTTGATGTATTAGAATTTCTTTTTGAGTTTACATGGGCCTTAAGTGTTGTGATAGAATTTCAATGTACTCCACGTCTGCAGTCGTACTAAGTGTTATTGTAAATTCTACAGTATTTTTGCAATGTTGCAAGCTTATAACTAGGGATTCTTTGTAAGAAAAGTGCCGCTTTGAAGCTTTGTGCGTCAGACAATATGATATAATACTGGAATAAAAGATGCTTGAAGCGGGAGCTGTCTTTCAGCACAAGAAAAAGATGAATGTCGCGCAATGTCAATCATTTGTAGGCACTTCATTGAGAATGTTTCAAACCTCAGACTTCTGTCAGGTAAAATATGAAAGAAAATGCACTTAATGAAGGTCTGAGGACTCGAACATTGTTAATAAAGTGAGAATGAGTGCTCAACGTTGTGCAGAATTCTTGCATTATATTGTACAGATGTTTGATAATCTGTCGACACACTGTTATTTTGTTTCTTGCGTTTTACACAAACCGGTACAATAAACGACGGACATGCAGGACGTGTTTCAGTTGATAACCATTTATAAATATGTCCTCTTTTTCCCCCAATACATGTTCGACTGTACAGATTACAATCAGTTATCATGAGATAAAAACACATTCTTTTTTATTGTTTTTAATTAAACTTTTTATCACAGCGATCTGAAAGCTCACATTTACAGACAAGAGAACTCTGCTCAGCAAGCAAATACATTAAAATAAAATAAAAGAACCTTTTCGTCTGGTGAGGTTGAAGGAAAATGATAAGGATAGTTCAGGGATAGCAGTCTCCTTATCTTGATCCAAACGTCGTATCACGCACCAGACACACTGCTATACATGTTTCTGCTTGAGCTCATGGAAAGAATAGAACATGCATCAGACTATTTACAGCAAACTAATATACACAGACAGCTTTTGAAACCATACACCCTCAAATATCCTCAACTGAAAAAGTTGTTTTTAAATTAAGTATAATACAGTTTATACCTTCATTTCTGTAAAGATAAGTAGGGCATCTCTCTGGTAGCAGGTGAGGATGAGCAGGAGACGGTCGGGAAGAACCGTCTCTCTTTAGATATTCTTAATCAGACTTTCAAAATAAAATGTTACAGACAAATGGTCTATAACCTTTCCCACATATATATAAATAACTTGAATATTCTCATTATTCCACATCTCTGTGACCCAAACTCTGTGTCTGGATACTAAAATCTCAGTCTTTGTAGATTTATTTTCAAGATGTGTGCAAAACCAGTGGATTAGACTGGCTGATTTATAGGACTTTAATGGACATTTCTTTTAATAATGTGAAATACTTGAATATGAATATGATTGGCTTCTTGAAACAGACTTGCTTATCTAACGAACCCGAGCTGGACGGAGCGGAATATCTGAGCCAGTATATACAACTTGTGCTAGAAAGTCTATACATCTTCGCCGGTTTTTAAAAACATTGTTTGCTCTTCATCTTGTCATTCATCACTGCGTTTGCAAATCATATAGTAATAATAGTGTCTATGATAGTCTGGCATCAGCGGTCACACGTCTGACCGTTCGCACACCCACGTTCTCCAAATTTCAACAATCGTAACAACAAAGTAAGTAAAATACATAAAGTGCACCCTTAGTTTTAAGAACTTAACAGGCATTTTTAGTGCAGAAGTGGCTGAATAGAAATGGTGAAAAGGAAACAAAATAATGCAGGAGAAAAACGTCTGTAACAGTGGTCGTGTATGCATTTGCTTGCTTTTAGTCGCTGAGCACATCTAGTTTAACCCATCACTAGCATGAAGGAGGGACAAAGGCCAACTTTGACGTTCGTGTGCCGCATGATAAAATCACCTGCCGCAGGATTTATCTGTTTATTACTGATCTGCAACATTCAGCCAAAGACGATTTCAGCCAAAGATTCGAGCTCGAAAGAAACCGTCTTGTGCAAAACTGGAACAACTGATGCTTTAAGCTTTTTATAGAATCAGATGTATGAGCAAGTGATGTGTTTACTGGCAAAGAGGGTTAAGGCGTTGACAGATTGTTTAACATCCAACACAGCACAGCATATATAAGTTCTGTGAGACATTAATGAGAAAATAGGTACAGAAAATCATAAATTACGTATCTAAACCTCAGGAATTTGGTTAAGTGACTGGATTAAATCAACAAAAAACTACGTGTAGCGGTTGGATTTTCAGACTTTAAAAGGTGCATAGACATGAAATTGATATTCTCTGTAAGATTTGAAGCTATATGTGTGTTTAAGTTGAGTTTTCAAGCATAAATGACAAACATTCTGTGGTTCTAGCGCTTCCAGTGTGAGGATTTGCTGTTTTTTTTACGTTTTATGTTACTGTAAACTGAAGATCTTTGGACGGTTAGTTGAACAAAGCAAGACATAAAAAAAGGAAATTATATCGGGCGTATTTGACCATTTTCAGAAAAAAAATCTATCAAAAAATAATCTGCAGGTTAACGCATGTTCTTACATTAAACCACAGCAAAAAAAAATCTGTTTTATTTTGACACAAAAGAGGTAATTATATCATTCAAAGTTAGTCTGAGTCCCTCGTTCCTTTCACTGGTCCGTTTTTCCACGTACATATGACTAGCGGCGTGACACAGAGGCAGGGTTAACGGAATAAAATTCAAAATGCAAACTATGTTTTGTTTTATTTCTATGTACAATATATAACTTAATTATAAATATTGTCATTTTTCTCTAAGTACTGAGTTGTTGAGCCATTTGTATTTTCTGAGCAATGTACAGTATTGAACATATAATATTGTATTACATAGAATAGAGCCTACTAGCAACCTTGGTTAAGAGCACACTTTGAAAGAACAGAAGATGGATACAGAGTCCACAAGTAGAGTCCGATGAGTAGTACTTTCACTCTGACAGTCCCACCTGCTGTGGCCACTCGTGTTGTGCCACACAACATTATGGAAGTGCACTGGTCTTTGATTTTAGAATGAGATCAGAACTCAGAACCCTCCTCTTATCCTACCTGTGTGCGGAATATGATAATGAAATAATCACTTCTCACTGTTAGTTATGTTTTTCATATAAGATTATGTTTAATACCCTAATGTGTGTGTTTGTGTGTGTGCCGGCTGTGTGGTTTCCTCTGATTGGATTTGCCTCTCGTGAGTTCTTTAAGATGTCCGTCACACAAACACAGGCCACATCTGCTGTTAAGTCAATTTTTTTTTCCACTAACAATCCCAGTCCAACCATCCAGTCACAGACAGGCCATCACACATTAGACTCCACAAATGGTCTCTTTGGTTTGATGGGGGAGGTGGGGCCTTGGGTCCGGGAGTCACGTGAGAGCTGGCGGTACATGTTGTCCTGGTAGGCCTGAGCCACGGGCAGAGTCCTCGCCACCTTCACGTCTGGATAGGTGGGCACCTGGCTGACCCGCTCCAGGATGTCCCCGCTGCCTCGGGAACCGTTGGCCAGTTTGCCCAGCGACTGTGGCTGGGTCTGGGAGTAGTAGTCCTCCTCCAGCAGGTGTCCATTCTGGGCGTTGTTGGTCTTGTTGTAGTAGGCGATGTTGCCCAGCGAGGCAGGGGGGCTGTAGGTGGAGCCTTGCTGGACCAGCTGGCCGGGTGAAGTGGGGCTGATGGCTGAGTCCATGGACGTCATGGCTCTGGACCGCGAGGGCTGATGCAGGTACTGCTGAGTCCGCGCCGTCTTGTCTATGATGCCCATGAAGGGTGTGTTCCGAGAGCGGGTGGTCTCGCCTTGGTACAGCCCACCGCCACCCTGGGAGGGGGAGATGGGGGAGATGTCGTCGCAGGTGCGCTCGTATGTGGCTTGTAAGGGAATCTCCATTTGCTGAATAGAAGGGGAAGGCCGGAAGCTGGGCGCTAAGTTGGAGGTGGATCCAGTTGAGATATTGTTGCTAGACGGGGAGAAGCGAAGGCCTACGCTCTGAGAATGGATGAGCGGCCTGGGAGTGGGCACATGCTGCTTCATCTCAGTAGTATTGGCACTCACGGGGCGTCTCACCATATGGGGGATCTCAGGAGAACCCAGCTGGCAGGGGGGCATGGCATTGGCACGCTCCAGTACGTGCTCAGACACTGGGTAGTAGGCAGCCGACTGGCTGCGGCTGATTTGAGGCGTCTGGCTGTAACGGATGCCCCCCGGGCCCCCGCTGCTGGCGCGGTAGGCAGAGGAGGGGCGCTGGGGTAGTTCATCCTTTAACAGGCTCGACTCCATAACCCCTCCTCGGCCGCCGTGCTGACAGAGGGCCCCAGAGCTGAGGCTGGCCTGGACTTGGGGCATGGAGCGCCCATCCAGGGAGGGCTGGTACACCAGGCGGCTCTCCACGTCCACCGAGCCCCCCTGGTAGCGGCCACCCATGGAGTGACCCATCTGGCTGCTGTAGCTGCTGTTTCCCATCACGTTGCTGGGCTGGTTTGTGCGAACTATTTGGGCTATAGAAGGCTGCAGGCGAAGACCTTGGGCTTGGTGGTGCTGGGAGGACAAAGAGGGCTGCGAACTCAGCTGGAACGAACGCTGGCTACTCATCTTTGAAAGGGGAGATTTGGGTCGACCGGGGAGCTGCTCTGTCTGGTAGCGCACAGGCGATCCAGACTGGGACCTGTACAGACAAACGCTTTCTACTGGTGGACTGGCTCTATACTGAGCAGCCCGGCGTAAAGGGGAAGGCGGTGGGCTTTGGTGATCCATCCCCTGACCCCCGGTACCCATCGGAGGCGGGCTGAAGCGGTAGGATGGCTGGTGCACTGGGGAGGTGTGAGGTGGACTGTGGCGGTAATGGGAGTTCTGGTGTGTTGGGGAGAGGGAGGGCGAGGTGGACTGGTATGTGCCTCGAGTCGGGGAGGACATGGAGGAGGAAGTGGGGTGATACTCGTAGGGCTGGCCCATGGGTGAACCTCCAGCTAAGTAGATCTGATCTGGATGTGTGGGGGACAGTGGTGGGCTCTGAATGATCGGGAGGCTGGAGGGGTTGGTGAGGGACTCGGGTGGGGGCAGACCCATCGACATGGCCTCCAGTTCCTGCTCCAGGTAGTCCTCGTCCTCAAACAAGTCCTGGACAGGCTCCATGTCCTCCAGACGGGGCTCTGGGGGAGGGGGGAGAGGCATGGACAGGGACAGGGACAGGGACTCCTCCTCTTCGGGGGGAGGTGTAGGAGGAGGGGAGGGTGGAGGCTCCAGCTCCAGGTCCTGCTGCTGGTGCTCTTCCTGGTTGAGCTGGTGACACTCCTCCTCCACCCTCTGGAGCAGCCGCTGGATTTCTCTGTTGTTGGGGCACTGCTTTATGGCTTCATTCAGGTCCTCTAAGGCTTCAGGAAATTGTCTAAAAAACAGGAGAGTGATGTTATTTTTGGGGATAAAGTCGCCTGAAACTGTACAGATACTGGAGCCACACTGCATATAGACAACAATGGAGCTGCAGAGACTCTTCAGAATGTATAGAGCAGAGTGGAGGATTACAGCAAGTATTTCTTTGAGCTGTAAGGGGATAAAAGGAGCGAACCTGCTGCTACGCTTGGCGCGTGCTCTGGCATAATATGCCTCATACGATTTTGGTTTCAGTTCAAGTGCCTTTGTAGCAAATTCCTCTGCCATCCCAAAGTCCTGGAGAGATTGAACAGAGAAGAAGACGACTGAAGAACGCACAAAAATGCAGCGAAATGTACGAAAATGTGTCCAAAAGCATTATCACTGTTATCTTTAAATGTATAAGGTCTTAACTATAAAATAAGCAGCTTTAGTAAAGCCCCTTTAAATGTGACTTTTACCGCTCCCCTGCGGACTTACATTCATTTTCCTCCGACATCGGGACAGGTTGAGGAAGAGCGATACTTTGAGTTCCCTGAATGTCTTGAGGTCCTCGCTGAAGCCTTCGCGTGGAAACTTTTTGAGAGCATACTGATAACGTTGCGCAGCCTCCTTCACCTTCCCCTTCTGTAAAAGTTGCACAAAACCAACGTGATTTTAACTCAGTGTGCAACTCCAATTCAATACACATATATCCTTTTTTTTTTTTACAGTTTCTCACTTGATGTTTCTTGTGCTATTTTGTGCAGTTTTATACATTTTTATTATTATTATCTATGTTGTTGCAAAATTAAGACATACCAACCAGAATTTAACTACATATATACACTGATCAGGCATAACATTATGACCACCTGCCTAATATTGTGTTAGTCCCCCTTTATGTGATCAAAAATGCTCTGAACCATTGGGCATGGACCAGAGGACCTGTCAGGGTGTCTTATGGGGTCTGGAACCAGGATGTTGGCACTGGATCCTTTGGGTACTTTGGTTTGTGCAGTGGGGCCTCTGTCAATCAAACTTGTTCCACTGCATCTTGTTGATACTTGATCACAATGGGGTGTAGGAAGTTTGGAGGTCAAATCAACATGTTGGTCCATTGTCATGTTCCTCAACATGTTCCTGATTGCTTGATGTTTTTTTCATGTGGTGGGGTGCATTTTCCTGCGGGGGTAGGCCAGTGATGTTTGGGATTTCCATTAGCATGAGGGAGTGTGTTTGTTCTGGGACAATGTTTATTTGGGTGTCTAAGTCTCATCAACACAGATGTTAAAATCCAAGGTTTTCCATCAGAACACCACATAGTACCAATATGATCAATGTTATTCTCTTCATCTGTCAGTGGTCATAATGTTGTGGCTGATCGTTGTACAATGACAATAAAGCATCTTATCTTCTGTGAGACAAACACAGAGAAATCTGGTTTGTCTTCATTTTACAGTGAAATACAAAAGCTAATCTTTCACAATATAGGCCATCAAAGCTGGACAAAGATTCATTCATAAATCTACAAATATCTACATAATCCATTCTCAGATTGAGCTCATTCTGAAAAATGGGATGCTTGTTTTTCACTCTACATTGTACGGTCTTAAATCTGTTTATGAAGAGAGACAATTGTCTTGTTGAGACATTCTACTACAGATACTCAGATGTATGAAAATCCAACATGCAGAATTATAATTAACCTTAATTTTCTCATTAAGCTCTGGAAAGAAAGATTTATTATATATGCAGTAACCAAACTAAAGATGTTAAACCCTTATATTTCAGTTACAGAGAGTTCAGAGTATTAACAGGAACTAAAACAGAGCGCCTCAGACAGAGCATGAGAGGAGGTATTGCACCAATGTACAGTATGAGAAAGGCAGTGTGTTTTCTGAACATTAACCCTTTTGAACCCCAAGCGTTCCTGTTATATTTTTACTAACTGGTGACTCATCTTTCACTGCTATATAAAGTCCTGTACCTTTATGGAAACAGCAGAACCATGGCTAGAAAGAGAGACAACTCAGAAATGTCCTCTGTGCAGTATAACATAGAACGCCATAAATCATGAAAAAGAAATAACGAAAGTTGCATTTCTTTTATTTAACAGACATTTAAAAAAAATTAAATCAACATGTGCAACATTTTCAAAATGGCCACAGGTGCTACCAATACTGAAAAAATGCTGGCTTTACATGCTATAGATATAGTATTACTTTAATCTGTTTCCATACTTGTCTCCCAAATGCTCTATCTTAAACACAGCCTGCAGATCAACCCAAAAAAAAAAATCACTGAATTTTTGTCACGTGACTGTTGGTCGCAGCTGAGTCACAAACAGATTTTCAGGAGTGCTAAAGAGTGCAGAGTTTTTTGTTTTATACAGAATCTGGTGCAAACGGTTTATTTCTTTACTAATTTAAAAAAAAAAACATGTAAAAGAAAGTGATTTTGATTAAACATCATGATTTTAAGGCTCGATTTGGTTCATTTCCCTGATAAAACACGTTTTTTGGCTGGTGAATGGGGTAATTTGGACCATTTTTTTCAAAGATAACACGTTTTTCAAACCTGCTGGTAGGTTTTGGGGCTCAGAGGGTTAAAACATGTAAACCTATTCTAATAAACCCCAGAAAAACAACATTAGAAACCTGTAAAGTGCATAATAGGGGCTCTTTAATTCTCAGCGTGAATTCTGACCTTGTAGAAGCTGTCCCCCTCCTCGATGAGTTTGCTGAGTAAGATGATCATGATGTCGGGTTTGGAGGTGGCCATGGCCCATGTGGCTGGACCTGAGTAACACAGGAAGGAGCAGATGAAGAAAAAAGAAAAAAAGAAAAAAGACTGTGAGAAAGACACACAGTAATAATCAGAAGAGGAGGAAGGAGGGAGCGACTGGGAGTCACACTACACACGACAATAATAACACGAATGAGGACAACAGCCAAAATGGGGAATGGAAGAGAAAAAGACAGGCAATCCACTGCAGAGAAAAGAGTACAGAAATATGCCGTGGCACCTCAAGAACATCGTGGTCTCGCTACGGGACAACAGGCCTGGGTCAAACACTATTTGCCAATGTTTTTTTTAAAAAATCCAGCCGTGTTATAAAATTAAAATTAACTGCAAATCAACTCCCAATGTCTGCAAATGTTTTTGGCCCAGGCAAAAAAAAAAAGAATTAAAATCAAACTGTCATGTTTTTCTGTTGCATTTTCTGTCTTGTCAAGAAGTGCAGATGTACAGCAACTCTTTGGAAAATGTAATCCGCTCATAAAAACAAATGCTTTTAGAAAAGAATCCCTGCAGACTGATTTGTGACAGAGAAACCAAACGCAATCTCTCGACTGAAACTGATGCGTCTTTGTTTGTATCTGCGCAGTCCTTGACACATGTACACACACACAGCACAGAGATGGAAAGAGGAGGAGGATCTTGCACGAGGAGACACAAGGTGGGTAACAATAAACGAAAAGAAGCAAGCAGGGGGAGGATATAACGGGGGTGGGGGGCTTCTGCAGGCGTTAGCTGTCCTCTGAGCTGGTGGTGAAGGTAGGAAATGCTGCTGGCTGGCCTAGCTGACACTGAGAGAAAACGTCTGGAGGATGAAACGGAGCAGAGCACAGTGGTTTGATCACTGCGGTCTGCGGTGGAATTACAGATACATGCATCTTCCTGCTAAAATCACGCAAGTGTTACTGAAAAGGTTGGGTTTTTTTTCCCGTCATGCATCTGTGGGATGGAAGGTCAACACCTCAAATATGACGTCACAGGCTTGGAGGGAGGCCGGGCATGCTGTCGTTAACCACTCGGGCGTTAGCATCTACCTCTAGGGCAATCCCCGACTGCAGTGCTAATACCTCTTTCGTGTTATTATTTGTCAGTTTTGAGGGGTTTTTTGTAGCTAAGCTCGCCTGCCGACACTTAGGACGACACAGACAACACAGAGAGAGGAGATAGAGCTGTCAAAATGCCTGGTAGGGTGAGAAGTCGACAGCCTTGGCTTTACCTCGGGGCCGACTGGGCAGCGTCTGACATCCTGGGGCCGGAGAGAGAGGCGAGGGTGGGAAGGGAGGAGGAAGGAAGGAAGGAAGGAGTAGGAAGTCATGAGCAAAAAGGGAAAAGGAGTGGAAGTGGGAGGGCAGAGCGGGATGAAGGTGGTAGGGGCAGAATTGCAAGAGAAAAAACAGGGGAGTGGGAGGATAGAAAGAGATAGAAACAGCAGGAGGGTGGAAAGAGAAAGAGAGGTGATGGCGGTGGTGGTGGTGGTGGTGGTGGTGGAGGAGGAGAAGTGAGAAAAGGAACACAAGCAGCAGTGAGAAGCGGAGATAAGTGCCTCAGCAAAATAAAATGAAAATAAAATAATACAGATAACCAGCAAGCGCTAATAACAACCTGTCTCTGAGCAACCACAGAGGGGATAGAGAAAGAGGACGTGATTGAGATAGCGGTAGAGACAAACCGACAGATAGAGAGAGACAGAGAGAGAAAAAAGCAAAACAACACAGTAGTACAATAAAAAGAGACACACATCAGAGCCATAAATAGCCGAGGAGAAGCGGCACGGTGCAGCAGTAGGGGGGTGGATGACATACAGTAGCACAAAGTGGTTTTATGCTACATGGAGACACAAACTTGAATCCATGGCTCGTTGCAACACGATGCTACAGTTAATGACCAGCAGGTAGAGTGTACTTAAAGAAAAAAGGGCCTTTTCATCTTCTCTCTTCATGGTCTCTCATGCAGCACATGCTCCATTACACGACCTTTCCAACCAAAATATACGTACAACCTCACTTCTCAGCAGGCAGTAACCTTTTTATTGCTGGACAAAAGATGCTGCACTCGGAGGCTTTCTCTGTGCTAAACGTCGGGCTCCGTTAAGTCTGGAAACTGGCTCTTACCTATCTTGGCTCCTTTCTTGAGCAGGGCGACCACCACTGACGTGTTTCTGCAGCCCACCGCCCTGTCGAGAGGACGCATCCCGCTGTAGTCTACGTGCTCTATCATGGCCCCATGGTCGACCAAGAACTGGACCTGGAGAGGCAAAGAAGCGTCCAGGAGTTCATAAACGAGAACTCAGCTGTATCACTCACCTGCTCCAAACAAAAATTAGATCTTTTTTCTTATATAAAGTAAGCTAAAAGCAACATTTCACACATTAACTGACTTCTTCTAAACCCTGGAGGAACGAAAACAAACGAAAATATAGTTTTAGTTCCAACCTGACCAACATAACGCTCAGCTACTATTTTTGGAATTTATTTCCTTTCACAGATCGGCTTATATGTTGTCTGATATAAAAACGTTTTTTTAAAATAGAAGATAATGCAAAAAAAATCTTATATTAATTCACAAATTGTGTAATAACACAGTTTGTACAGCAGGGCGGCTCCAACTCCATTGTTTACAGTAGCACTGCCTGCAGCACATGTAGCAGAGCATCACCACTGAGCACGATTAGCTGCTGACTAGTTTGTGAAATAAATTGCTGTAAAGTTAATAAACAACGACCCCACCATTCATTTTTTTGTGATCTCAGAATGCAGAAAGGCTCAACAATATCACATGTAGGTATATAAAGACTATTGATCAATATATTCATAATAGAATATTTTATTGCCTAAAAATCTATATTGATATTATTGTACAAAGTTATGTATCCCTTTATGTGCTATAAAGACTCAGTGATATTATATAAGTAAGTAACTGTGGATAAAGTTTTCATAAGTGGAGCTTAATATAGCATCTTCTTTGTGTAGTCCAATCAGAAGCCCAAACAGGAAAGATTCTATTGTTATTAAAGTTTAAGAAAACCAGCAAGCCTTCGCAGTTGAGAAGCTGAAGTTAAAAAACATTTGGCATTTTTTCTTTTAAGAAATGACTTGCTTGGTAAGTTATCTTTCAAAATGGTTAATTAGCACTTTGTATATAATAACATTCATTACTTTTTTCCGCAGTGCATTTTTTATGCCGAAGGCGCCATGTGTAGCTCTAGAAAATGTATAAATGAGCATTAAAAATAATTTCATTTCGCATTTCCAGGTCAGTCTTTTACTAATCATATGATGTGCAACTAAACAAAGAAGAACACCAGCATATTTCACATGCCTTCATGCCAAATACCAACATGTTCTCCTTATTTGAAGATTTGTGTAATTTCAGTGACTCATTGATGGACCTATGAACCTTTTAAACAGGATCATTATCATGCTTTGCACATATCCAGTTATTTACATGATGTACTATGTAATTTTGCACATTATCAGAAGAATAATTTGCACATTCTTGCACAATGTAAATATTTCTGTTACTTTTTTATCAATTATAGCTCCTTTAATTTGTTTGACTTGCTTCTTTTTTGTCTTGAAACACTTACTGTTGACTTGCAACACGCACTTTTAAAAAATCGTGTGTAAAACTGATTCTGATTCAGTCCACAGATCTCATTAAAGGAATCACACCATTAGCAGTTTGTCTTCACGGCTTCAGAGATAAAAAACAAACACTTTTTATATGATGCTCAAGGTTCAGAACTGATCAATACTGTAGGTTTTGAGGAATATAAATACATAAACGGCAGAAGTATAACTTAAATAAGCACAGAAGTCTGATGAGACATATGGAGGATCAATGTGAAGACTTTAGTTTCATGGATTTCCTTTAATCCACATTAGCTTCTCACCACTTCAGAGTCTCCGTAGAAGGCCGCCAGGTCGAGGGGCGTCCGTCCGTTCTTGTCTGCGTGGTCGGTGGCGGATCCGCTCTCCACCAGGCAGCGAACCACCGGAAGATGACCCTTCAGACAGGCCCAGCTCAGAGCCGTCAGACCCTCCTTATCCATCAGAGACAGAGAGGCTCCTGGGAAAACAGACACAGCTGCATCTCTGGTCGACTGGTTTGTGATTTTTTGATGTAAAAATGATGCTGATGTATAGAAATTAGGTGCTGATTTAATTCGGCTGCAATTATTGTAAACCCAATTTGAAAACTGTAGTTAGGCTCATCGTTGTTCGTGCGGTTGCAAAGTTTTTTGATAAAGGCCTTGAGGTTCAGAGAAGTCACTGTATTCCTGCTTCAGTGCAGTTTTTAAACGAATGTGCTTGTTTTTGAATCTTCCAGACTTTCCCTCGCTGGCTCCAGTGACCTGATTTCATTCTGTCAGGTGTGAATCTGACACAAGTTGGGTTCACACTCATTATATATAGGGAAAGACGTACTAGGAATAGCAGTAAAAACCTTTGAAGCAGCAGCAAAGTGACTGGAGCTTCTCTCTGAAGACAAATCTCTGTCACATGTTCATGTTTTCGATTTACAAGGTTCTATCTATACTATTTATCTATCTAACTGCATGAAGCCCTAACACATTTACAGTTATTCTAAAGGTTTATTTAGACATCTTACCTTGAGCTAGTAAAAACTCAACGGTTCCCAGGTGTCCCTCTGAGGCGGCCATCATTAGAGGAGTCCGACCCTGTTTGTCAGCCAGGTTGACGTCTGCTCCGTGTGTGAGCAGGAGGTCCACAATCTGCAAAAGAGCAATTGTTTTCATGATATATTAACGTTTAAGCCTGTAAAACATCAAAAAGGCGAGAATTCAGATGCCTTGTTTTGTCAGACTGTTAGCCCAAAAACAAAAATATTGAGCTTAGAATAACAAGGACCAAAGAAAAAGCAGGAAATCCTCACATTTAAGAGGCTACAGCTATTAAATGTTAATGTTTTTGCTTTAAAACGAAAGTAAACAACTACGTGACTATAATCAAAACAGTTCTTGATTCAGTTCTAGTTAACTTTGTGTTTTTGATTCATTTCTAGAACATATTTAACACTGTTTTTTTTTTACTGCATTTTGGAATAAGCAAAGTTAGTTTAGCTGCTCTTTGTGATCTCTGGTTGATGGCTATTCATTCAGAGTTTTCAAAGTAAGATAATCCTTGGGTGTCCACTGACCTGCCAGTGTCCCTGCCGGACGGCGCTGAACAGCGGGACGATGCCTCTTCTGTTGGGCTGAGCCACAGCAGCTCCCTGCTCCAGTAGCAGACGGCAAACCTCCAGCTTCCCCCGACCAGAAGCTGCAGTCAGAGCTGAACACACAAATGTAAAACCAACGAAGAGACAAGGGTAAGAAGGCTGTGTTTGTGGGGCAGGAATCAGATTTGCAATGAGGCGGCACCTATTAAGCCTCTGAACCCCAAATGCATGTTTTCTTTAAAACATCACCAAAATAATGCCATTTATCAAAGACAGAAACTGTAAAAACACAGAGAAATACCAGATTTTGAACATTCTAATGCTTCTTAAACTACTCATCAGTGATGAGCTGTTTGGTTGGGAAACTTCACCAAATCTAAGCCTAAGACAGGCATTTCATCAAAATCACTCCGTATGTCTCAATCATAAATTTGCCAAAAATTAACTGTTTCTTCAAACCAGATTCTGTAAAAAACAAGAAATTCGGTGCTTTTCACCACGACTATAAAGACATCAGTCACAGTGCTGTGACCAGCTGTTGCATAACAACAATTCTTTGACTTCTCGACTGAATTGGACTGAACTGCAGGCAGTGTTTATACAGAGCAGAGAGGAAAATAGTACAAAACAAATTTCAAATATAAGTAGTCAAATATCTGTAGTATGTAGAGCTACAATTTTTCCAAGTATTGGCAACACCTGAGGGAACTTACAATAAATGTTGTACATGTGGATTCCATTTTCCCCCCACTTTTGCAAATTAAGCATTCACAGAAATTCAAATGTCATTTCTTCCTTTTGTGCAATCTATGGCATTATAACTGTGTCGTACTGCACAGAAGACATGTTTGAGTTCTCTCTGCTTCTAGCAAAAGATGCCCAGAAACTGCTTGGAGTTCAGAGGGTTAACTGACATCAAAACCTGTATGAGTGATTTTGTGGCCAGCTAGGGGCAGTGCAAACAAGTTCTAAACACAAATTTGCCATATCATCCCCTATTAAGTGTATTTGGCTAACTTAAAAGCTAAATGCTGAGCTGAAACCAAGTATAAAGCTCCATAAAGAGGAGCTAACTACAAACTGACAAAAGTCTCGGCTTGATTCTATATTAAAGTCTTGCTAGAAGATGGAGAGAAGATATAAAAGAAGACAAAAAGAGGAAGAGAAGAGAAGGTAAAATTAGGAAAAAAGAATTTGATGGAGAAGAAGAGAAGATGAAGATGGAAATAAAAGAAGAAAAGAGAACATAGAACAAAAGATACAATGAAGAAAGGAGAAGAGAAAATGGATAGAAGAGAAAAGAATCGAAGAGAAGAAGATAAAATGAACATTAAATAAAGAAGAGAGAGAGAGAAAAGACAGCAGAAAAAATATAGGAATAGAAGAAGATAGAAGAAAAGGGCAATTAAAGGGAAAATGATGAAAAACTGAGGGAACAGAAGAGAAGAGAAAAGCAAATGAAGAGAAAATGAAGAAAAGAGAAGAGGAGATGAAAAGGGAAGAACAGAGGAAAGAAGAGGAGGTAAAATGAAGATAAGATGATGTGAAAAGAAAGAGATTTGAGAAGAGAAGAGAAGAGAAGAGAAGAGAAGAGAAGAGAACAGAAGAGAAGAGAAGAGAAGAGAAGAGAAGCGAAGAGAAGAGACAAATAGAAAAGAAGTTGATACACTTGAGACTTTCAGGGAGCAAAGGCCTTTGAAACGACATCCTCTCAAATGTAATGATTGTAATTGGAATAATTTAAGCCGGGTGGATATACTCCAGCGGAGGAGTGACCCCGACTTCAACCTACTCCTTCTCTGCTGGTAGAACACTGGTTCAGTATATCCTCATATACATACTGTCCCTGTGGCTGTCGTACAGAATAACACATCTCCAGCTGACCTGAGGAGTGACTCTGGGATTAGGAATTATCCTCCAGAACAGCTGCTGCCCTTCTGAACCTTCTAAACAATGAAAGTGTGTCTGAGTGGCTACAAGTGAGAGGCAGCTCTGTGCAGCACCGCAGCAACGATGAGGTTTTATAGCTGGAGGTTGTAATGATACGTCGTGCTTCTCAACAGCCTGCCACGGAGCAATCAGACTAGTCATTTCTGAGCACCCTGGAGCGCTCCCCTTCCTCCCCTCCTCTTCCTCCCCCGTGTGGAGCCCAGCCCCGTCTGTGCTCCAATGACACCACTGCACTGTCATCAGCATCTGACGCAGCAGCAGCAAGCAGCAGACACACAAGAGCGAGTCTCCCACATCCGCACTGCAGCGCTCTGAGAAAGCCTCCCTCAGAAAACCCCCACAGAGCCTTAAAAGGACGCAGTCCGACCTGCACGTCTCTCAGGACGAACCGCAGCGGGTTTCTGTGCCCAGATTTCACACTAAGCAGCCATCTATCAGCGCTCAGGTTGGGGTTTTGACAATGTAATGTAAAGGTCACAGAAGGTTTTCCCACCTGTCTCCCCCCACAGGGTGTCGAAGTTATTGATCTGAGCTCGCTCCACCTCCTCTTCATCTTTCTCTGGCAGGTCCAGCAGGTAGGACACGATCTGAGATGGGAGACGACAAAGATTAATGGACAAGTTTGCTTTCGCTCAAAGGGCTTTAATCCACTTTCCTTTTGATTCTGTCGCAATCTGACCTAAGAGGCTGAATTTCAGATGACTTACTGTCATCATTAGCGGCCACATCGACCACCAGAACAATCAATCAGTCGCAGAAAGTAATTATAGAGCGTAACTTATTAGAAATATAATGTCTTTCCTCTTTTGTCTCTGGGTGTTTTCTGTGCCTCTGTCTCCTTTTCCTCAAATTAAAGAGCTCACTGGTTCCCTAAAAGATCTGTCTTCATTTCCAAAACGCTTTCTCTCACGATGTACTCCCTGTTTTGCTTTCATCATTATGTCATCGTCTGATCTACAGGTGGCGATAACATACCAACATGTGCTGCAAAGCGCCAGTAAGGCAAGAAAAAGAGAAGACTGGCAGCTAGTAAACAAGAGCCTGAACCCAATCTCCACGTTTCTCATTTCTCAGTTTGCACGTCTTCGATTCCTCTCCTCACGTGGAGAATTCAATTCGCAACGTGGCAGAATGTGACAGGAGGTTTCTGTCGTTTTATATCCAACACGCACGTTTAGTGAAGTATAAAAGGGTACACAAAGGAGTGCAATACAAATGAAGGGCTCATCTCATTTCACTAACTGTACATCCTCGACTCCATTTAACAAAATGAGACGTCCTTGTTCGGAGCTCCCGCTTTAAAGCGACTTCATATAATCACACATCTGTCCGTTGTGTTGCTGCATCCTGCTGCTGCACTTTATGATCTGTGTCAAATGAACACAACAATGTTCATGACGACTTACAGTATATAATTCACGACGTGGCAGAATGTGACAAGAATCTACAGATGTCTTACATTTTTAGTGTTTTTATTTACACAAACGGGTGCAGTGAAGTTTAAGAGAGCCGCGACACACAAAAGTAGTACATATTATGGCTGAGAGATGTATATTATATGCACACATTTGCTGCTGTTGCTCCTCGAATGGTTTAGAAAATCATTTTTATATGTTTTTTCCTATACAGTTTCTCCTGCTCCCATTGCAATCTCTTTAACCTGACTGAAAAATGAGTTGAAAATACACAGCAAAAAAAAAACTTTTAACAACTTTTACTTCAAGAAACATCGCAACAGCTGTGTTGTGGTGTATTCCAGCTGTGTGACACGCCTCTTTTATAGGTCGCGAGTAAGGAAACGTCCTTCAAGATGATGCGATTGATTTTCAAGTCAGAGGCAAGAGGACGAAGCAGACAAGGAGGCCAAAATAGAGAAATGAGATAAACCTACTAGCTTTAAGATGCGTTTTCATTAAATATTATGAAGGATTAAGGCTGCCTCACTGTCAAATCGTCACATGCATGAGGTCTCTGACAGCTTAATGCTTTACATGCACCCTTTTCTGTGAGTTTGCATATACACCGATCAGGCATAACATTCTGACCACCTGCCTAATATTGTGTTGGTCCCCTTTATGTGGTCAAAATGCTCTGAACCATTGGACATGGACAAGAGGACCTCTCAGGGTGTCCTATGGGGTCTGGAACCAGGATGTTGGCACTGGATCCTTTGGGTGCTCTGGCTTGTGCAGTGGGGCCTCTGTCAATCAAACTTGTTCCACTGCATCCTGTTGATGCTTGATCACAATGGGGTGTATTTCTGTATTGTGCATTTTCCTGACGGGGTAGACCAGTGACATTTGGGATTTCCATTTGCATGAGGGAGTGTGTTTGTTGTGGGACAATGTTTATTTGGGTGTCTAAGTCTCATCAACATGGATGTTAAAATCCAAGGTTTTCCATCAGAACACCACATAGTACCAATATGATCAATGTTATTCACTTCACCTGTCAGTGGTCAGAATGTTGTGGCTGACTGGTGTATGCAGATTTTCTTAAGGGACTAGTTCATATTAAAACTGGAGATGTAAACACATAAATGCACACAAACCAAGCAAGGTTGGTGCAGAGAAGACATTGCAGCTGCTGTGACATTTCAATGCATGTCTGTTAAATTGTTTTGTATTTTCAGTCAAACACCGACATAGGATTCTCAAATATTCATGTGTTTCCTCACTTTTGGTAGTTAGCAAAAATGTATCAGCACCGTGATGCCAGAAACATTAAGAGATCAACTGAGCAGCTGATCAAATTGCAATTGAGTCCACATTCATCTTTTTTTCCCCTGTTGTTTCCAAGCAACGTGTGCTTTCACAATCGTGCGTCCAATTCCTCCTTTTTTTTAAAAAAAAACCCCATTTCCATCTCATGAACTCACTCACTCACTCCGGCACTACAGCTTTGACGTCAGATATGTCTGTGAGGAGTTTTAGTGCTCAGGATGGAGACTGGGATCAGGCTATGGATGCAAACAATGCTGGATTTAAAAAACAAATGTTTTATGACCAAGGAAACTGATTCAGTAAATCTGCTGGAGCTCAACCATCCACTCAGTGCATTTAGTAGCAATAATATGTCATTTCAGAGCCTAAATCTGCTTCAAATCGATTTAGATTCAGGGATCTTTGTACCTCTGTGTATCCCATACTGGCTGCAGCGATTAGAGCCTGCTGGACCGCGTGACTCTTGGTGAAAGCCGCCTGTTGTTGGGTCTGCGGTGATTGTTGTTGCTGCTGCGGCCCCAAACTCCAGTCGCACTGGATAAGGAACTTCACCACCTCCATGTGGCCCCTCAGGGCCGCATGAACCAGGGCACACTGGCCGTTCTTATCCAGGTGGTCCACCTGACAGAAGAGATAGATTTGATCAGCAACACAAACAGAAAAGAAGAAGAATCAGGATATTGACATTTGTTTTTTCCTTCACCCACCTTCGCTCTCCTGCGACAAAGTGCAGTCACGATGGCCATGTGTCCTCCAGCAGCAGCGTATCCCAGCGGCGTGAGGCCACTCTCAGACTGGGCGTCCACAGAGGCACCGAACTCGAGCAGCAGAGCCACCATGTCCATGTAGCCCAGGTGGGAGTGGACACACAGGACAGGGGCGTTATTCAGCACCTCTGTGCGGTAGTTCACATTGGCGCCGCCCAGCATCAGCAGCCGACTCACCTGAGAGAGGAAAATGAGGACAAGGAAAAAGTAGTAATACAGAAACTATCTGAGCCCAGAGAGAGGTGAGTTTCTCCTGATTTGGCATCTGGAGCATGTTGAAATGTTCTTGAAGCTCCCAGTTTTCTTTTTTTTTTGCTCCTTTACCTTGATGTTGGGAGTGTAGAGGTTTCGGAGTGAAGAAAGTGCAGCTGAAAGGCCCTCTGTGCTGTAGGAAACCCACAGGCCTTGCAAGATAGATGAGGAAACTCCGACTTTCTTGCTGAGACCCTTGAAGAGAGAGATGGAGTGTAAATATTCATTACTGTGCAGCCAAGACCACAGCTGTGTGGGGGCGTGTGAGCGTGCACACGCGTGTAGACGAGTGCGAGGACAAATAATGGTATACCTTGAAGATATGTGCTTTGAGGATGTGATGACCCAGCTCAATAGTCTGCTGCCTGTTCAGCTTGTTCTCCTGGCGAGAGAACCAGAAGGCCAGCAGGGTGTGCCCGCTCCTGCAGAGAGGAAAAAAACACAAGTCTCTCAATGTTCAGACTGAGTCATCAGGTCATTACATCGTGTTATCTGCACAGTTGGTGGAATTGGTTTTAATTATAATACAGGAAATTAAATGCTCTTTCTCGGCTAGATAAACATAATGCACCTGCGATAAACAGAGAGATTTTGATTTAATTACACTCTGCTGCCGTCATAGCTGCGGTAAATTCCAGCAGGTAACATATCATTGCAACAACACATACAGTGATAAAAACATGCAAACTTATGAAGAAGACATTTTTGAAAAACATTTCTGTGTTGGTGCACAAATATGCTAACCTTCTAAAGTCCAAAACCCACTGGTGAGTTTTAAAAGCTTATTATCTTTAAAAAAAGTTGTCAAAATGACACAATTTATCAAATCTAGAAACTGTAAAAACAGAAAAAAAGCTAAATTTTCAATTTTCTGACAGTCCTTGAACGAGTCATCTACGTCATATCGTTGAGTCTGAAAATTTAGCCAAATTCAAGCTTAAAATCATCCTATTCCATCAAAATCACTGTATTTTAGATGTCTTGTTTAAAAAACTGTTAAAAATAAATTGTTTGCAATTAATTGATTCTGCAAAAACTAAAAAAATGTGTGCTTTTTGACGCAACTAAAAATCTATGTTTGACTCAGCTGTAACCAACAGACATGGGACAAAAATTCAGGGACTTGTTGGCTGAACTGCAGGCTGTGTTTACACAGAGCAGATAGAAGTATGGAAACAAATTGTAAGATATCCGCAGTATGTAGAGCCATTTTTTTCCAGTAATACATGGGGCACATGGACAAACGTTGTATGTTGTGCATGTTTATTCCAAGTTTGTTCAACTTCTGTAAAATAAATAATGAAAGAAACTCAATGTTCATTTTCTTCCTTTTTATGATTTATGGAATTCTATTTGTGCCATATTGCACAAGAGATGGTGGTGCTGGTTCCACAGAGGTGCAGGAGTTTATATTGCAATGAAAAATGAGCCCACAATATATTAAAATATGACAGGTGAAAAAAAATGCCCAGCTTGAGGACTAGCGACACAGTCAGGTGGTACATCTTGGGTGTTAACTCCTAGTAACCCAATGTCATTTTTGTATGGTCTGATGCTATTTCCTTAGCCAACATAACCCTTATTTCTAAACAGATTATAATCTTCAGAATCACACAGACGCAGCCTCGTCTCTTATTCCATCTAATCTCCGATTTATCTCTTTGTCCCGCCCGTTCTCACCTTGGATCACAGAGGAACTTGGTCTTTTCTCCCTCTTCTCTCCAGATCAGCCACTCCCTGAAAGAGGGGTGAACAAACATCCTGGTTCCATCCCTCCTCTTCACAAGGAAGACCGACAGGTTATCTACACGTTGCTGGAAGTCCTCCCAGTCCAGAGTGCCCTGAAACCACAGACAACAGCGTCAGCGATAGAGGGGACATGAATGCTGTCTGCTAAAGATGTACTATGTTTAAAACCACAGTTATGAGAGAACATGAAATGTAGATGATGCTGATGTTAGCCAGGCTGCAAATAGTTTCCTACAATCTAAGACACATTTAGATGGCAGTCAATCTGAACTTTTCACCTCAGCACAAATAAGTATGACATGCATTTATTCCCTGTTAAAGCCCCTGAAGACTTGTCAAGATTGTGTCTTGCAGACATTAGAGATTTCTTTCAGACATGTTTTACAACTATTAGATTCATGACTAACAAAAATGAGGTACAATTAATAATTTATCGGAGGATTTTTATTATTTAAAAACTTTCAAGCCACTGAAAATTCAGAATGAATGTTTAGTTTCAAACATGTCACTGTCCTCCTGCTTCACTGAAAACTCCTTTGTCAGTGTACATGTTACACAGTCCATGAGTTCTTACACTACAAAATCCTGCCTGTACTAATACTGTATGTCTTAAACTCATATTTAAAGTGAGCACAGAGTAAATTCCCCCCTTCAACAGATCAATGTGAAAGCAGACGAGAGGCGGTGAAGTCTCAATAGAAAAACACATTCTTGAGCTAAATATTCCACTAAACAATCAACCAGTTATAAAAACTGTTGGACTTCATCGCTTACAGTTAGATGCTAATCAAAAAACACAAGAGTTGAGAGTTTCTATAGTATTAAATGAACTTTTTTTATAATCAGCAATGAAATAAAATCATAGATCAGCAGGAGATTACTTCATAAAGTCATTAAAACTTTTCATAAAACCTGTGTTTTATTCATATTAGTACAGTCAGCAGTAGCTAGCATCGATACTGACTGAATCACAATCAGTTTTATAACACATTAATTGCAGTGCTTGATATATTTAAAGGTCTCAGGTGTTGTATATTGATGGATCAGTACCTGCAGTGATCCAGCGTTGATGGCCTGATATATCTGCTCGTCAGTCAGCGGATGCAGCGAGGCCACGGCCACATTGAGCAGGGGAAGCGCCCGTTCAAACGACGACTGCGTGGGGAAGCGCATGTTGCACTGCAGCAGGTAAACCTCGGCCAGGTTGACTGGAACCACCTGAGGAAGGAAGAGAGGAAGGAAGGAAGGCGGGAATCTTACTTGCAATTCTGACTTCCTTTGTATCGGCTCTGCACAGCATGAATAATGCAACGTGTTTGTACAGCGCGTCTTCAGCTATTCCACGTGGTTTTCCACAGAGAGGAGAATGTGAATTTATCAGTTGTCATTTTTTATGGAGTCTGGAAGCACGTCTGAATACATGAAACTAAATGAACCTGTGGGTGCGAGATAAAATATTTCATTATGATATGCTCACTAAAACATTCCAGCTGCATAATTTATTAAAAAGGTGCTGGATTGTGACTGGAAACGAAGATTTTATGAATCTACTTGAACACAAAGCATGTCAGAGTGCAGGTAAATAAAAACACCCCTCCAGCACCGCCTTCAAAAATTATGAGTTATTTATTTATGACCAGGGGTTTTTACATCACCATTAAATGTATGCCACATTTAATTACACGACAATTACACCTGCTTTTAGCAGTTCATGTTTGCAGTGCCTTAATGGATGTAAAGCCTACAGATGTACATTACTCTGATAAGAAAATCTGACGTTGAGGAGCTTGATTTGTGACACAAATTGCTGCAATTAGGTGTTAAGGGTTTTAAAGTACCTTAATTGCCTTCATGAGATGTGCGTCAAAGCCTCAACTGGTGATTGCGCTGGTTGGTTTTTGCATTTTATTTTACTCAAGATCTTTTCCTCATATTTTGCTCCCGTCTCCTAATTTTAAAACCTCTGATTTAGATATATCAGCATAAATCGAACCCATGACAACCACGACAAATGAAGCAAGAACCACACACCTTATAGCTGGAGCTTTTGAGAACAAGGTAGCCCTTTTCGATGAGGTCAAAGGTGAGTTTGAGGTACAGATAGGATCCTTGGCTCAGGGCCTTGAGGTGGGCGCTGAGCTTGCCGAAGGTGGTGTTGTCCATCTTGCCATTGAGCGAGATGTTGTTCTGGATCTCCGGGCTGCTGTGGATACGGTGCAGGATGTAGCCCTGCAGGTCCTGGTCTATGGCGTCGTTCTCGTCCAGGCTGTCCAGTGAGATGCGGTGAAACGGCAGCGCGTTGGTGATCTCCTGGAGAGTCAGAATTAATTAAATCTGGAACTTGTTTTTGGTGATATTGGTGCAGAGACAACTAAGCATTATCAACCAACACGTCAAAACCTGAATATTAATGCATCAACATGTCAAAAACCAGGATATAAACGCAGCAAAATGTTAAAAAAAATGATATTATTTCACCAAAGTATCAAAATCTGAATAATAACACAGCAAGATGTAAAAAAAACAGAATATTAACACATCAAAATGTGAAAATACAAAAGAATGGTTCCTCATGATGTCAAAAACCAGCATATTAATGCAGCAAAACATCAAAAAACTGGATATCAATGCACCAAAACTTGAAAAAGCTGATATTAACACATCAAAACTTAGAAAACCGGGATACTAACCTTACAAAACATCAAAATCCTGAATATTAATGCACTAAAACATCAAAAACCAGGATACGAAAGCACCAAATTGTCAATAAACAGGATTTTAAAGCAGCAGAGAGACAAAAACCAGAATTTTAACGTATCAGAACATGAACAGCCTGGATATTGTTGCACCAAAATGATAAAAACCAGGATATTAATGTAGCACACCTTCAAAACCTGGACATTTATGCAGCAAAATGTCAAAAACCAGCATATTAATCCAGCAAAATTTTAAAAATCTGGATGTTAACGCACCAAAACTTAGAAAACCTGGAAACTAATGCAGCAAAACATCAAAAACCAAGATATTAAGGGAGCAAAATGTCAAAAATCTAGACATTATGCACTAAAAATGTCAAAAACCTGGATATTAACACATAAAAACAATAAAAACCTGGATACTTAAGCCCCAAAAGTCAAAAATGTGGACATTAATGCACCAAAACAACAGAAATCTGGATATTTATGCAACAAAACGTCAAAAACCTAGATGTTACTGCAGCAAAATGTTAAAAAAAAAAGTGGATATTAACCCCCCAAAACATCAAACCCTGAAATATTAAGATTCCAAAAGCAGAGAAACTGAAAATAGAATAAAGAATGCTACCATGTCTGGTCTACTTCTTCATAATGAAAGAAAAATGAAGGGAGTGGAGACAAAGATAGCAGAGAGGGGATTAAAAAAAGCCCTCCTTCTAGTAGTAAAACACTTTTACTCATGTTCTGCATAATGTGTGCAGACAAAAAAATGAAAAGGTCAGAGACGACGAGAGTAGAGTAGTATTCAAGACAAACTCAGTATTTCAGTCAGTGGCCTCCAGTTGATGCAAAAATAACCAGCGGAAAATGATGAGATGATGTGGTACTAGCAGCACAATGAAGTCCTTTCACCCTGGATTTAAAAATACAACCAAGTGAAAGGGATGAAACCTGAACCAGCCGGTGTAAACAGTGGGATCTACTACCAGGCTCACTGAGGAAACTTCTCTACCTGTAACGTGGTTCTGACTGTGACCACCAGCTTGAGCCAGGGAGGGAACTTGTTGATGGTTTTGGTGAGGAAGGACACGATGGTGTCTCCGTAGTCCGGCTTGTGGAACTCGGCTTCGTTGAGGCCGTCGATGAGGATGATGAGGTCCTCCTCGGAGTTGATCTTCCTCTCTGAGAAAGACAGATGCAGTTTAAATGGCAGCCCGAGCCACAGATTCCGCAACAAATTCACACATTAATCATCAACGATTTAGTTTTTTCATCACTATCTATAATAAAACCTCTGGATAACACTCCACATGAAGATCCGGCTTGGCTTTAATAAAATAAGAGCTCTAAGACAAATTCAGCAACTAATTGTGAACCGACCAAGGTCTCGAGTCAAAGATAAATAAGACGAATACGTCTGAAGAGGCATCGGTTATAAAAATCACTGTTTGACTTTAATTACCATGAAGGTGTTCACATCGACAGAGCGAATGAACGAAGGTTATCCAATAAAACTAGAGGCAGAGAAACCTTGAAGATGGTTAATAAGATAAGAAAGGGGAAAAAACCCAACAAACTCAGGACCGTGCTCCAATTTTTGATTTTTCTGAGAGAAATATTGGATTTTTTTTTAACTCATTGATCCTAAAAACAGATGCTGAACTCAAATGACCTGAGAAGTTTAGAGGTAAAAAGGTAGGACTTTTAACTGCCTGTAGACATGTCAAGAAACTCCAGGATGTTTGGTTTTAAGTGGCTCCAAACCAAAACAGTTGGAAATTCAATCTTTAACAATGCATTTTTGTTAAACACGCAAAGGTTGCTCCGTATTGTAATGAAGCAGGAGTATAAAGGAGCATGAAATCGACTTAACACAGCACAAATACTTCAAAACTGTTCTTATGGCCAGTGTGTAGTAAATGTCATTAGTTATAGTTGTATAATTGACACTATTTTAATCCTCTAAACCTATAAACCTTCAATTTAACTTTTAAAAATGGCCAAAATCAAACTATATATCAGCCAGAAACTGTAAAAACTGAAAAAAAAAATCAGCAGATTTTCTACTTTCATACAGTCTTTGAACCAGTCATGAGTAACATGTGGCTCCACTGAAGAAAATTAACTAAAGCTGAGTTCAAAATTGCAATATTTCATCAAAATCTATTTATTCTACACGCTTGATTTTAAAATTTGTCAAAAACAACCAGTTTGCATGGATGCTTCACTCCTCGCGCAACCAAGAACAACAATTTTTTCGGCTGAACTGCAGGCTGTGTATTACAGAGGAGACAAGTATGACGACAAATTAGAGAAATCGAAAGCAAAATAAAGTACGCTTGAGCAGTAAAATATATGGATCAAAAACTGTATGCAGAGGAGAAAGCTGTTGGGAGATACATTCAGCATGGTGAAACGTCAGATTAGATGCACAGTAGTGTGAAAAACGCCCAGTTTGTAGAGGTCGTAAGGGTGTCTGGTAGCAAAATATCTATAGTAGTAGTAGTATTGGTAGCACCTGTGAGAACTTCGAAAAATGTTGCACATCGAGGAAATTCTTAGTTTTTTATGATTAACCGCACAAAAGGCATTTTTGAGGTATTTCTAGCCATGGTTGGGCTTTTTCTATTGAGGTGCAGGACTTCATGTTGCAGCAACAAGGAGGAGCAAAGGAAACCCCCAGACGGTTAAACTACTACCTTTGTAAAGTGCATCCAGGGGCTCAAGGACGCCCCTCCTGAAGGAAGCCAGGGGGTCCTGGACGCAGGATCTCAGACTCAGGATGCTCTGCAGGTGCGGCTCCCTCAGCAGCTGCTCCCTGTAGGCCACCAGGTGCGGCGAGCGGCACAGCAGCGCCGCCACGTTGTGCACAAACTCCGGCACCAGGCAGGTGTAGGCGTTATCTGCCTGGCAGTAGTGGTACGCCACCACCTGGGGGCGACAGAGAGTTGGGAGAGGACTGGGTCACTTTGAGGAAAGGTGAACACTTCTATTCCCCCCTCTGCTGCTGCTCCTGCTCCTAGCCTTGACCAAGTCTGAAAACTGATTAAACATCAGTGTCAGGGAGCATCAAGGGTATAGGTGACACACTTTTTTTTTTTTAAGAAATAACACTTTTTCCAACGCTCCGTCAGCGCAGAGCCTGTTTTCCCAGCGTCTACTACCGCTACAACTCATTTGGGATTGAGTCAACTTCATGGTGGATGATTGCGGTATAATGAAACATAATACTTCTCGTTTCGCTGTACGGTTTAAGCCATTAATAATTCATCGCTTCCGGCTGCCAAGAGAGCCCGATTCGGAGTTAGCTCATGCATGTGTGAGATGACTGTGGCACGAAGGAGTCAAGTGTTAAACTGTCATATTTCACAGCTACGTACTTGCGACATGATCAGATGAATGATTAAACGAAATGAATGAATGAATGCATAAAGAAAACGCTTTGCACGGTCGCGCGGTGACATGGAAAGCAGCGGAGGGCAGGTGAATTTTCCGACAGGTTAGTCAACTAAACGGCAGCAGCAGGTGCGACCGGGAGCTAAAGGAGACTAAGAGATCACAAGGAGTTTGAATTTTCAGAGGCGATCAGAGGAAAAAAAAAAAAGAGGGGGATGAAAAAGAGAAAAGAAAGAAAGACTAATCAAAATGGAATGCTAATTTTTGGTCACAATGGAATAAAAGGGCTTTAAAACAAAAGGGGTGAAAAAGGGAGTGAGTTCAATTATTAATGCACAGAGTTAACAAGATCTAATAGCTTGGCTGGGAAATGGCTTTCTGCAGGTATAAATATTTCATAAGGCTCCCTGGCAAAGTTGTTTTTTCTTTTTTAAACACATCTGCATAATGCATCAGGCTGGGACTGGGGATGCAGATGGCTAAGCAGCAGGGGAGGGGGACTGAGGTGCAACCAGGAAGAAAAAAAAAAATTAAAAAAGACAGAGAGAGAGAGAGAGACGGTTTCACACATTTGTAGAGATTTACATTGCAGGCAGGTAAGAGGAAAGCTAAATACTCACTTGTTTAAAAAGCTGCACAGAACATTCGAATGCTATAAGAAGATAAAACTTACCTCCACCTGTTTTGAGTCCTGCCACCTCAGGACAAAGCCCTGTGTGAGAGCTTTTCTTTCAAAAAGGCCTGAAAGTGAACGATTCCCGACTGAACCTGAGCCACATCTGCGCTCGTCTTTTCGGAAAAAGGCGCTTCAAAAAGAGCGTGTCTTTGGCTAGCCTACCACCTATGCCGCCGCTAATTGAAAAATTAAGACATAAAAAGAAGCCATTTAAAATTATCTTGCAGTTGTTTTTCAATTATAGATGGACCGAGGCTTTGAAAATTCACAACAACACACAACCACTGCGCTAAAATGACCACTTTGCTAGTCTGTGATGAAGGCGAAGAAGCTGACAGTAAGGTACAGTGTGCAAATTCCCTCGACGTCATATTTGAAAACAGTTTTTCTTTTAAATTTCACACAGCTGTGAAAAGAAAATTGGGGAAATGGAAGTGTGGGAAGGTAGAAATGTTCATAAGTGGTGTAGGCTTGTGCACTTATCTTCCCTTAATATATGGCAATCAAACGAGAGCTGAAATTCTCATGCTATAATCACCAGAAGCACACTTATTTTTTAAGTAAATGGCTGAAAAATGGATCATTTGCATGTGTAAAAGCAGGCGTTGGGAGGAGAAGGAGTCCAAAACCCACTAATCAGCTACAGTATTTAGATACAAATATTCGACCCAGTTTCTCGAGGGTGTTTTGTCTGTAAATCAGAAGCTGAGATGTAAATGTGTGTGTGATTTTATGGGTCGCAGGTGTATCTGTTACCTGAGACGCCAGCCTCCTCATGGCCTCCTCCTGACGTCGCCTCATCTCAGGGGTCCCGGGACAGCTGCCTCCTCCCAGGGTGCCATGCGTAGGCTGGGGCTGGGTGAGAGGAAGCCCCTCTCCATCTGGACACAGGACAGCGAAACAGGAGCAGCTTAAAGACACACTCACGAAATCCTTATTCACAGTTATTCTCAAAAACAAAGGCCGAATTAAAGCCTGGAGATCGCATTTAAAATCACTTACGTTTCGGTGAGGCTTGAGGGCTGTCGGAGGCGATCTGTCTCATCCGGGTCCCGTGGCAGCTGAGCGCCACCAGGCGGGAGATGATGGCCGTCTTGCCGAAGCCGATGTTGCCGACGACCACGACGCCCTGGTTGGTGCCGGAGTTGGGGCTGTTGAGGTGGGCATCGATCTCCTGGAAGAGCCACTCGCGGCCCGTGAAGACGGAGTCCATGGTGATGCTGGGCACCTCAAACAGCAGAGGTTTGAGGGCGATGTCTTGAGGCCGATAGGGTGCAAAACGCACTAATGTAGGCAAAAAACAGAGAACTTGTTGGTTATGTTTCACTTATACATCACATTTCTATGCTTACTTTCATTATTTTTCAATAGCAGTGTCCCCTTATGATGGATGGTGAGACAATATGTAAAAAGCCTCAATATAGGTCCTATAGGTGCAAATACACAGCATACAAAACTGCAACATTAAGTGGCAGTAAATGCATCACAGGTTTGATGTTTTGCACAGTTACTTGTGTATTTTTGTTGTTTTTAAGGTTAAAAATCGGCATTTCTAACTAGAATAAAGGTAGAAATGTGTCTTCAATTTGACACTGCAGCACTGCATGGCAGTAAAAGCATCACAATTTGATCTTCTACACAGCTACTTTTGTATTTTTGTTGCTTTTAAGGTTAAAATTTGACATTTCTAAGTAGAAAAAAGGCAGAAATGTGTCTTCAATTTCACACTGCAACATTATATGGCGGTAAATGCATCACTGATTTGATGTTTTGCACAGTTACTTGTGCAATAATGTAGATTTAGTCTTTAAATCAACATTTCTAACTTGAGTAAAGTTAGAAATGACCCCTTTAATTTGACTCTGCAGCACTATATTACCGTTAATGCATCACAGATTTGATGTTTGCAGTTATTTGTGTAATAATATTGATTATAGGGCTAAAAATCAACATTTCTAACGCGATTAAAGTTAGAAATGTGTCTTTAATTTGACTCTGCAGCACTATCTGGCAGTAAATGCATCACTGACTTGATCTTTTACACAGCTACTTCTGTATTTAAGTTGATTATAAAGTTAAAAATCTATATTTCTAACTTGAATAAAGTTAGAAATGTGTCTTTAATCTGACACTGCAGCACATTAAGGCAGTAAATGCATCACAATTTGATCTTTTACAGTTATTTGTGCATTTATGTTAGTTTCAAGGTTAAAAATCTACATTCCTAACTCAAATAAAGCATAAATAATAAAAAAAAAGCAACTTTTTTGAAAGCGCACATTCTGAGATGAAATATATGTGCATAAAATAAAGATGAAATGGGAGTTAAGTATTTTTTGTAACACTAAAAGCACGAAAATTTAGCGAAATAGTTCAAACTGGACGACCAGATTTAAAGTCCAGAGATTTATTATTAACATACTCTTGAAAAGCTTCTCTACTTTGATAACCATCCAGTGTTTTACAACCAAACAACGTGTGCTTATGTGTGCTTTAAGTTCATTCTGTTGTGAAAGAGCTTCCTGAACAAGTCAAGGGAGCGACTACTTTTAACAGCCACTGCTGGCTGTTGGTTTTACTCACTAGGGGGAGTCATTAAACTAAAGTCCTCCAGAGGTTGGGCATCTTTTCAGCAGAAACATATGGACCATTAAAGACTAATGAGGCTAAAATGAATCTGGTGTGAACTTCTGAAGCCGTGTGATATAAAATCAGTGTAAAAATTTAGTCTGCTGCTTCTGGGTGTCATCTCCTGGGCCTCGTCTTTTTAAACTGATTTGAGCTTTGAGAATAAGAAAGAACACGTGCCCCCCTCTGCCGGGTGTGTCGTTCCTTTAAATGTTACATCAGCATCTGGCAATTACGCCTGATTTGAGATGTGTGAGTGAATAATCCAAAACTAACGACATGTAAAGCGAGCGAGGCGACTGCGAGCAGAAAACACGCCGCCTGATGCAACAAATGAAAGTTGAAGGAACTTACGTGACTGGGATTGCCAGGCATGGGTGTTATTTGCAGAAGCTGAGAGACGAGCGGCAAGCAAATAGACAGAGAGAGAGAGAGAGAGAGAGAGGGAGGAAGAAAGAGAGTGATGAGAGAGGGAAAAGGCTAGTGAGGACAGGGATGGAAAACTGGCAGCAGTGTGCAGCGTGCCAGAGCGCAGGGCAAGGTGCAGCTTTAGAAAAAAAAAAACACACAGCAAGCAACAACAGCATCAGCACATCGTGATGTCAGAAAATATGGGGGGAACCACCAGACCGGGGTCGATTACTAATTGAAATCCTTTGAACTACATTGAGTGGATTTCTCGGCGTGTCTGGAAGGGAAGTCGGGGGAAGGTTTGCACTTTTGGGAGAATCTAATTGGCTCCAATGCGCCATGGGCAAGATCAATCAATCCCCATAAAAGTAACTGAATCCAGTTCTGGTAGTAATTCGACCCCGGGATGGGAGACCTCAACTCTACTGTGCATGTGTGTACTGATAACCACATTGTAAAACCTTGGCACGAGACAAGAATCCTAAAATTCTGAGCAAAAACACACCATAAAATCAGATTTTTGAGGTTAGTTCTGATCAGAAACCTGCAGTGTGCGGTGAGGAATAGCTGCTGGACAGATGACAGAAGGTGCAGCAGTAGTTCATTTCACACTCTGCAGCATACTATGAGTCAGAGGTGTACTATAGGAAATATGTACTATACATTAGACTGGTGGGATAAGATGGTGAGAGTGTGCAGGATTTCTGTGTGCTGGCATAAATTTCTCCAACGTGTGCAGGTAAAATAAATCAGGGCGAGGCAAGAAGGAGAGTGAGAGTTGCATTAGAGCTGTATGTCTTCCTGCAAACGACTCCAGTGTGCTGATTAAGAGCACGGCTACATAATATAATGAGCTGATATTGCTCTTAATGTAGTCTTGTGTGGCGCTCCAAAGTGCTGCTGCAAGCATGACTCTTTTCCAGGAATGCTAATTATAAATCGCGGAATGAAAAGAAACGATCTCGCAGAGAGGGGTCGGACTTATACAATCAGCAGAAAGTACAAACAGATATGACTGCAAGTAGGTGAAAACGGCCAGCGCTAATCTGTGTGTCAGCTGCACCTCGGTGTAATAAAAGACGCTTCATCCATATTCCCCCGGTCAGATTATTTTAGTGCTAACTCAACAAACGGAAAGAGACAGAAAAAGGCGACTCTGCACTGATGTAATATCGGTCCGGTGGGGTGTCACACTGTGAAAGGATTGACCTGATGCAAGACCAGTGATGGGAAATGCAAAAACACTCAAGTGGGAAGCTAAATAACCTCTGCTGCTCTTTTTTTAAGTGGCGATAATCCAGTTATCTTGGGGGGGTGAGACTGGATGCCAAAACGTGCCTGCAAAGCTTCTTGTGGGAATTACTACCTATCAGGCAACCATGCTCTCCAAATGGCAGCGACGATTACTCCGGTCGTGCAGCCACTACTGCTCCTCTGCGCCAGGTATTCCAGGAAAGAAACATGGCAGCCATGTTGTGAAACGGGGGCCGAGGGAGTTGTTTCCAGGATGGCGAAAAAGCGAATGTGTGTGTGTGTGTGTGAGGGACGGATGGATGGATGGATGGCAGTAGCTCATAATCCTGCCCATAACACTCCCCCTCAGGCGACGTTGAGCAAAGGTATCACTCCTCCTCCTCCTCCTCCTCTACCACCAACTCTCCCTGGCCAGACGGAGTGAGAGTCTCAGACTTTTTAATTATTCACCAGGTGAGGATGACTCACCGTGGCTGAACAGCCTCGAGAAGGAGGACGAGGAGGAGGAGGGAGATGTGAAGCACAGGAGGAGGAGGAGGAGCTGGCACAGGAGTGGGAGAAGAAGAGGGGAAACGAGGGCAAAGGAGGAGAAGCGCTTGAGATGATCCGTCTGCTTGTTGTAAAGGGTCCTGGGAGTGTGGCGGTGGGTTACCTCAGGTCGTCTTGCAGCTGATGTGGGAGTTTAGTGGATGTAACAGTTTGTCCCAGGATTGTTTTTGTGCTGTCTGGGTTTCTCAGACATACAGTTTTTGAAAAATCCTGTCTTGCAACAGTGCATGTACAGCTAGCATATGCACAACAACAGGAGCTTACATAATTTCTGTTTTTACCCAAAAAAAAATATATCAAAATCTTACATAATTTGCAGAGCAGGCTTAGAGCAACATATTAAACCTGGTTGTGCCGATGGCCAAAGCATGTCTTCTGAAAATATACTCTAACCTGTGGCTGCAAGCTGTCTTTTAACACATCATACCGTCTCCCTGCTGGCTTACTATTAACTAAAAGAGGAAAAAAACATGTCAGTATGTTATATAAGCCCAACACAGACCTGAATACTACAGGTCTAGATAGTTAAAATGAAAAAGTATTTATCAGATGAAGATTAAAGAAAACAGGATGAAGCCACCTGAGTCAAAGACACAATAACAGATAGAGGCGAGATAATCATCTGAACCTTGTTGCTGTCAGTTGTTTTGTTTCAAACACGTTGATGCACTGTCATCACTTCTGCACCGTTATCTAACTCTATCGTCTGACTGCAATAGGGGCCTTCTTCACTCAGTGTTTGCTGTAAATAAGCGTTTACTGTAAACAGAAGCAAAATTCTAATTAGTGTCAGCATGGAGCTTCTGTCAATTTCAGACCGAAATGATAAATAAGCTGCATTTTTTTACTGTCAGCAGACCAAAACTAGCAATATGTTCTCCAGCACTGTGTAGAATGGTCTGGCTGCACCGTAGTCTACAGGAGGGAAAAAGCTATGGATTGTTTGCATTTGGGTTTGAAGGGCATGTCATCTAAAAATTGCCAAAAATGCACTATTTATCAGAGTCAGAAACTGGAAAAACTGAAAAAATCTACAGATTATCATCTATTCAAAGGTCCTTGATCCAATGATCTGTGATGTACTGTTCATTTAGGAAATTTAACCAAACTTTTGCTTAAAATCAGTATATATTTGATTAATGTTACTTTATTCTAAATGCCTTATTTAAAAATTCCCCCCAAAATATATTGTTTGCTCAAATGAAGTTCTGCAAAAATATTAAAATTCTGCATTATTCAGTGTAACTAAGGAGCCATGATTGGCTCAGCTGCAACCAACAGTCACATGGCAGAAATTCAGAGACTATTCGGATAAACTGGGTTGAACTGCAGGCTGTGTTTACATAAAGTAATAGTAGACGAGTAAGAAAGCAAATTAAAAATGTAATTAGTTAAATATCGATCGTATGTAAAGCCAACAATTATTTTTCCAGTGTTGGTAACACCTGTGGGCACTTAAAAAAATAATCTTGGACATGTTGATTCCATTTTTTTCTATTTTTATAAATTAAGTAATCAAAAAAATGTAACTTTTGTTATTACTATTTTTGAAAATATTCATGGAATTATACCTGTCATACAGCACAAAAGACTTTTTTTTGATTCTCTCTACTCCTAGTCATGGTTGTGCTGTTTCTATAGAGGTGCAGGACTTTATATTGCAGTGAAAAATGAGCCTACAGTGAATAAAAATATGAAAAGAGCAATCAAAACACTCAGCTACTTCTCGGCTGAACTCCAGGCTGTGTTTACACAGTGCAGAGAGAAGATAAGTATGGAAACAAACTGGAAATGTAAGTAGTAGAATATCTCTTGTGGGCAGAGTTAGCCTTTTTTCCTAATGTTGGTAACACCAAGGGGCACTGGAAAAATGTTGCACAAGTTTTTAAAATCTTTTTTCAGGATTTATGGCATTTTAACTGTGTCATACTGCACAGAAGACATTTCAAGTTCTCTCTCTGCTTCCAGCTATGGTTTCTCTGTTTCCAATGAGGTGCAGGACTCTTTATGAGCCCACAGTGAGCAAAAATGTGACAGGAGCTGCTGCAAAAAATACTGACAGTAGAAATTGTTTCAGATGAACATTTGCACGCAGAGTGGCGAGCGCCGTCATTAAAATCGGTAATTCACAGGAACCAGGCAGACCCGTCTTACTGCGGGATCCAAATACTTGGTAAATAATCGCCATTTTCAGCGTGTAGGTTGCTGCTCAGGGGTTGTTGTTGTTGTTGCTAAGTGGATTTTGAAACGCAGATAGTGGAAGGGGAGGAGAAAACCGTGTGAAATGTGGAGCGGAAACAGCAGGCTTGGACCCAAAGTTGAATTCCGGTGACTCAGACTGGTATCTGCCAAACCTGTTAGTTCCCACTCAGGATGTACAGAAATATTTTTTTAAAAAATGCCTCATATGAAATGATATATTTTTAAAGGCTGAATGAATTAATGCACATTTGGTGCTCTAGTAAGTGTGGCAACAGGAGCAATAAATTACCGTGCTCCGGTTAATCAACTACAATGGAGCTCTGTGGCACAGATGAATGAACTGTATCAGGCTTTGCATACACAGGTAATACTTGTTAGTAGGCTCAATTTATTTTTGTTTTGGAATTCTAATGGGCTCTGTTGACAGCAAGAAAAATACCGCATATCAACAGCCCTATCCTTTAAACGTCCAATCAATTACGGCGCTCACGTGAATTCCTGAGACTTATTATTTACTTTTCAGCCCAGTCGGGGAGTAATAAAACCCTCTGGAGTCGAATGTGTTTTTATCAGCCCAAAGCTGCAGCCATCAGCTACAACACAAATCCTGTTTTGTGCATGTGAGGTAGAGAGACGGCGACGGAGGGAGGGAGGGAGCAGGGGGGACGGAGAGCGACAAAGACAAAGAGAGGGAAAGTAAAGATAAATGAGGGAGAAAATGTGTGTGCAGTGTACAGTTATGTGAGGGAGTTTGCGGTGGATAGATAAGGTGGGTGGTAAATCTTAGAGGTAGGCAGGCAGGAGCACAAGAAGGTCCATTACAGTCTGACTCACTCTCCTCAAAACAGCAGCACAGCTTGGGCCCCCGATGGCTGGCATCAAAAGAAGCTTCGACAAAAATCAACCAGAGAGGGAGAGAGAGAGAGAGAGAGAGAGAGGGAGCTGCATCTGTCAGCTGGCTACCACCTGACCGATACATAACCGACAGTTTTCCGCTGCTGTAACTCATCTGGAAGTCCAGCAGTTTCTCATGCAAAACAGCCAACGAGACACTTTCTGTGATGTAGAACCTGTCAGAAATCTTTGTGCTGTTTCTACAGGAATCAGAGTCTGCCATAAGATCCCCAGATTTGAATTGGAGGTCATAAAAACGTGATTCATCCTGTTGGGACCCTGACTATTTATGACTGATTTCAAGTGTTGGAATTACACATTAAAATAATTGCCATACTTTATGCTGCACAAACATCAATAAAATGGTGACGTAAACACGGAATCAATCAAGCGTCTCACTTCCTGTTTGAAAGGCATGTTATCTTTACAGAATTGCCAAAGTTACACCACTGATCAGAGCCAGGAACTGCAAAAACAGCAAGTATTGGAGGGAACTACTTATCTGTGACGTGTGTTATTCTATGTGTCTTAGAAAATTAGCTAAAAAAAAAACGATGTACCTAAAACAGATTATGTCAAAAAGGAAAAATTCTTCAATCCTCAGCTCAACTGCTAAGCCATTAACGACTCAGATGCAACCAACGGTCACATGACAAAAATTCAGAGACTTTTCAGCTGAACTGCAGGCTGTGTTTACACTGAAACTAATGATGTGAGACGTACAGTTCCGTCTGGAAAATTCTCCAAATCTCAGCCTAAAATCGTGACATTTAATCAAAATCATTTTATTTTACATGTCTAATTTTAAAGTTTGGCACAAATAAAGCATCTACATTAAAGCAAATTCAGTAAAAAACAAAAAACCACGAAGCCATTAACAACTTAGCTGCAACCAACAGTCTAGAATTACAAAATAAAAGCACTGCCATGTATTTTTCCACACAAATATTAATAAGACTGTGACGTAAACACGCAATCAATCAAGCATCTGATTACCTTTAAGTGTGTAACTTCACATTTCTCTCATACAAACTAGCCAAGACAGTTCCTGTGGTGTACAATCTGTCAGAAATCTTTGTGTTGTTTTTACAGGAATCCAAGTTACGTATGAGATCCCAAAAACTCAGAAAAACTTGATTCATCCTGGAAATTTATGCACTAATTTCATGGGAATCTGAACTCAAGTTATCTAAAATGTTTATGCTGCACAAACCTTATTAAAACTGCAACACAAACACGCCATCAATCAAGTATTTAACTACCTGTAAGTGTTGTAAATTCATATTTCTCTCATGCAAAATAGCCAATAAGACATTTTCTGTGGTGTAGAGTCTGTCAGAAATCTTTCTACTGTCTCTACAGGAATCAAACTTTGCTATGAGATCCTAAAAACTCACAAAAACTTGATTCATCCTGGAAACTCGTGACTAACTTCCTGGCAGTCCGACCCTGTAGTTACCCAAAGTGTTGGAATTACAGATTAAAGGCAGTGTCACCCTTTATGTCACACAAACATGAATAAAACCCTACGTAACCATCAATCAATCAGTCAAGCGTCGGACTACCTGTAAGTGTGTAACTTCACATTTCAAGACTAAATTGAGGTAATAGGGTTGGAATTTGTCCGCCTATTATGTTCAGGGGGAAAACCCGGCTTTTCAATTCGCCTGCCTTCACTTCTCGTCTCCCTGTGTCTCATTCTCTGTCTCTCCCGGTGAAACCACAGGAGCAGTGCACTCGGGGAGGCTCTGACACTGATCCGAGGAGGCAGAAGGCATGCTAGGATGCAGTCGTTTGGCTTGTAAACACACTTGGCTGCCCTTAGAGGAGAAAGGTTGAAACAAGTGGCTCTGGCAGTAACAGTGAAGCTCAGAGAGGAACTAGCTCCCGCCGATCGTCTTCTGTCCTTTTTTTTTTCTTCTTCCATGCCTCCATCTCTCTCTCTCACTCCTTCACTCTGCATTCGTCTGCAGCCAGCTTCCCTCGGGCAGGGGAATCACATCGCAGCTCAGCCGAGCGCACTCCTCGGCTAAGTGGGGTCTTAACAGGTGTTTAAAACACACAGGGACGCATATTTGTGTTCGCTTGGGTAGCGGAGAGGCTGCCATTACGGTGCTCATTACTGGTTAAGTGACAGAGGAAGAAGGGTGAGAGGACACGTAATGTTGTGACATGAGGCCATTTGGCCATTTGGTAAGGAAGCTGAGGAGGTTTGCTCCATCAGAGGAGCTCGCTGTGTGCTAGACTCGAACAGAGCGCAGTGAAGCGCATGCTGACTGTTAATGTTAAGCACAGAGACAAATTTTAGCTTTGTAGCGGCACAGACTGACAAAACGCTCTTTGTGTACTCTCTCGGTTGCTCTCACTTGCCTGTTCCACACACAAGGACGCAACAGCTGACAACACCCCTGTTCAACCTGCGACCGTCACTGGGCTGAGCTCAGGGATACATGCAGGCATTTGCATCTGAAAGACTCTGCAAACTGCACATTAAGCGTCACCGATTTCCATTTGAATTTTAAAAATAACTCGGCCGTCATGCAGCTCTGCCTCGGTCCTCAGCTGCTTCGAGTTGTGTTGTTTGGGAAACAGAAGTGAACAGTGGCCTATTGTTTGCTTCTGAAATGAGTCGGATGTGAAGCAACTGGCTAATCGCAGCGCTACCTGAAACAAAACAGCTTTTTGCTTTTAATTAAAGTGAACGTCAGCAATGGTTGAATGCTTCAAATATTTTCTGTGCTTTTTTTCTTAAACAGCAAATGTCTGCACATTGGGTCATACTTCAGATCCTATATTTACACCCAGCACTTCAGTACCTGAGTCAGCCTTGTAGCAAGAAGCTTTTTGTTTCTTTTTTAACCCTCTGAACTCCAAAGCCTCCTGGCGGATATGAAGGGCATGCTATATTTATATATATTTTTGAAATGACTCAATTTATCCAACCAGAAACTGCAGAAACAGAGAGTACTGTTTGGATTCTCAACTTTCTGACAGCCTTGAACTACTCATCTGTGATGTACAGTTCTCTGTGTCTCATTTAAAAAAATTGCCAAGAATAAACAGTTTGCTCTGACCAGATTCTGTAAAAAAGAAAAAATTCTGGACTCCTTTACAAAACTGGAAAGTCAGTCCTGATGCAGTTGCACGAAAAAGTCACATTACAAAAATTCTGAAATTTTTCGACTAAACTCGGCTGAACTGCGGGCTGTGTTTATACAGGGCAGATAGGAGGCAAGTGTGGCAACAAATTTAAAACTTACTTATTAAAATATATATTACAGGCAGAGCTTCTGTTATGTTCCAGTATTGGTAACACCTGTGGGTGCTCGGAAAAATATTGTACATGTTGATCTTTTTTCTGTTTTATAGCATTATAACTGTGTCATACTGCACGTACAACATATGGCATAACCTCTAGCCATGGTTATGCTGTTTCAATAGTGTAAGACTTTATATTGTAGTCAGAAATGAGCCCACAGTGAGGAAAAATGTGACAGGAAGAGGACAAAAAACACCCAGAAACTGCTTGGAGTTCAGAGGATTAAAACAGAGCAAATTATGTGCTCTTTTCTTTATGGTGCAAACATATTGCATTGCTCCACAATTAAATAATTCATAGTCATGTCTGTCACATGTGCAGCTCTCACCAGCCGGCGTACAGACACTGAATTAAACCTGCCAGACGGAGCAGCTCTCAGGAGGGACTGTGTTTGTGCTCTGTTTGTTTAACTCGGTTTTGCTGCTCACCTCTCAGGTCCTGCCCGGAGCGGCCCGGCCCGCAGGTGGTGCTCTGTCTGGGCATGCGCAACGAGGTGCGTAACGGAGTGTGCCTCTGCTCATCCAAGTATGCCAGGTCCTCCAGGTGGGCCGAGCTGGTAGCTGTACATGTGTTTTTGATAGAAAGAAGACAGGATACTATTATCAGCTGGTGCATACACAGAGACATACAGTAAACAAACCACATATAAGGTGGCAAAGGTTCATGCCAGTACCCCGAGGCAGTTGTCAGGCTCCCGCTCTCTTTACTTGCTAACTCCTACAGGAAAGAGAAACCAGCCCTACATGGTTCTGTCCCAAAATTCCCTCCTCTCAGTGTCTGTCACGCGGCACGGAGGCAGATGCCATCCGGCCCCTCTCAGGATTAATTAGCTCAGCAGACAAATGTCTTATTCATGGAGCGAGCGCCGTCTGACGCTGGCTGCTGATTGTTCACACCACACTGTGTCTTCAGGGCCAACGCTCGGAACCACTGAATGTTAAATGAGATTAGACGCCGCCAGTGTGAGTAAGCAGTGGACTCGATTCTCCGTCACACCTGAACCCCGCGGTTCACTCAGAGGTGAGAGACAAGACACTCCGTCTAACAATAAAACCCTTCCCTGGATTTCGTTGTTGGACGAGCGTGTCGCGGGTGATTAAGGGGCTTAACTACCAGAGGTCGCTGGTTGCTTAACAGGTGAGAGCAGAGTTGCAGAGTCACCACATCAAGGCAACAAGAGCTTTAACAGGAGAGCAGAAAACCAAATGAACCACAGACTAGTGGTTTGAGGAGTCTGGAAGGAAACCATCTATTTACATTCCAAATCTGTGTATTTCTTCAGTTTTAATTAAAAGATAATACAGTTTTATATCAACTTGGGTCTGGCTTTCATAGCAGTGGCCATAATTTCCATCGCTTATGAGAAGCTCTTCCCTCCCTGAGGTAATTTCCGAGGTCTGGGAACAGCAGCAACATCTATGCAATAAAGTCTGACAGAGCGAGACACAGAAGGAGTCGGATGGCCGTGCAGGTCTTAGACAACCCAAACATTTAACTAGATTATTAAAACGACTTTATTTTTAGGTAAAAAGCGACAGTTGAGTAGCAGATTAATGCCTCATCATAGCACAGAAACCAGGAAGTCAGTGATGGATGATCAGTTTGGATAACAACTTTTTTAGTTTGCCAGCATTTGTTCTGCCAGATAAATTCTGGTTAGCCAGAGGGTCTAAAATCTGCCTGATCTTCTGACTACTTGTGCTTCTTGCCACATCTGTGTTTCCAGATTTCAGCAATTACCTGGTCGACAGAATAGATGCACAAAGCTACACGAATAAAAAGTTTACTTGTAATAAACTGGATTTAACCTTTAACCCACCGGTTGGTTTGAAAGGCAGGTTTTTTTAAATAAATAATTGCCAATATTACACCATTTGTCAGAGCCAGAAACTGTAAAAACAGCAAGTACTGGATTTCCAAGTTTCTGAGGGAACTATTTATCTGTAACATGCTGTTCCTTTGGGAAAATTAATCAAATCTGAGCTTACAATTGTGACATTTCATTAAAATCATGTTATTCTATGTGTCTCGTTTAAAAATTAGCCAAAAATCAACCGTTTGCATAAAACAGATTCAGTAAAAAACTAGAAATTCTACGCTCCTCGTCGCAACTGAGAAGCCATTAATGACTCAGCTGCGACCAACAGTCACATGGCAAAAATTCAGGGACTTTTTGGATGAACTGCAGGCAGTGTTTACATAGAGCAGACAGGAGAGAGGTAAGGAAAATATCTATAGTAAGCAGAGTTAGCATTTTTTCCAGTATTGTTAGCAGCTGTAGGCACTTGTGGCCAAAAACATTACATATAACCAAAAACACTGTATTATATTGTATTTTAGTATTCATTCTCATTAGTTTCTTCTTGGTAGTTCGAGCGTAGATCTCTCAACTTTCGAAATGTAAACCTTCGGCACTTTAACTCTCTAAGCCAGAAGCCACTGGCAGTTTTAAAAGGCATGATGTGTTTAAAAATAATTATTATTTAATTTATTTATTGATCAAGAAGCAGTAAAACCAGAAAGCATTAGCAGATTTTTAAGTTTTAAATTATTCTTGGCCTAATCATGTGTGATGTACGGCTCCGTCCGGAAAACTACCCAAATCTCAGCTTGAAATGGTTGCTTTTAATCAAAATCACTTTATTCTACCTGCTTAATTTTAAAATTTGGTAAAAAAAAAATAAAGCAATTACATTAGTCAAATTCAATCAAAAAAAAAAAATCTGTGGTCTTTGGTGCAAAGATGAAGCCATTAGTGACTCGGCTGCAATCAACATTCACATGACAAAAATTCAGAGAATTTTTGGCTGAACTGCAGGATGTGTTGTCACAGAGCAAATAGGAGCCCTGAATAGAAAGAAACTAAAAATCTATGTAGTAAAATATCCAGAGCATGTAGAGCCACCGCTTTATCGGTATCCTCTGGGGGCACATATTGATTCAAGGAAATTCAATTTTCGTTTTGTCTTTTTTAAGGTTTATGGTATAATAACTGTAATAGACATTTTGAGTTCCTTCTAGCTCTCTTTTAGCCATGGTTGTGCAAGACTTCATATTCCCTAAAGAGTGACAGGAGCAAAGAACCTGTCTGGGCTTCAGGGGGTTAATTTCAACAACTACTAAACTTTAACCAAAGTCACACATTTATTTCTGGCAATGAGTAGAATCACAGCTGGGAATCCTTTTTTGTCTCACACTATACCTGAAATAGCTCGAGGTTCTAAGATCCAAAGTCAAATTCAAGGAGTTGGGGAGAGGTGTGACTGGAATCCATAGTTTCCTCTCTGTCTGTCTCTGCAGTAACTCTAAAAACTGAAGCACAGTAATCCTCCGGGGAGCAGGCCTCTAAACCTCCACCTCTCGCCAGCACCTCACCACTGATCCTCGTCCTGTCCTCGGTTCAAAACGTGGCTTCTGTGCCACTGGAGTCAAGCGTAGTCAAGCGCTGCATGGCCGAATGTGTTCGCCTGAGTCACCCTAACCATGAAACCAAAAAATGAGCCACATGGGTTTCCCAAAATGGAGGGAAAATGGCAGCTGAGAATGCTGGAGGCTTGGCCCTGGTGGGAATGGGGGTGCTGGTCATCCAACTGGGCTAAAAGCAGCAGAGACAGTGGAGGCATTAATCTGCTGCTCTACCAAGGAAGAATGACTCAGGGCTACAGGGAAAGTCTCTTCTTCTTTTCTCTCTGTTCAATCGAATGTGAGGACTCAAATCTGTGTGCTCATCATCTCTATCTGCAATGCAGCAGGCTGCTGGGGATCACATTCACAGCTCCTGAGCCAATGCGCTAAGACTACAAGTGTAGTGAGAAGAAATAAAGAGGTAAGAAAGGCAGCGAGAGGATGGAGGGAGCAGGAGGAAAGAATAAAGTGAGGAAATAATTGTGCAGGGAGCAGAGAGCTTCGGGCGACGACAGCGGCGTCGGATACTTCCTGGTTTGAAGTGTGACAGCGTGAACGCGTGCGTGCACACATTTATAAACTCAAACACCAGCTGGGCCGCCGTCCAGAATCAGCCAAAGAGCCGACTAGTCATTTAAGATCGGAGGTAGGTGCTGCTGCTGCTCTATATGCCTCACTGTTCTCCTCTCACTTCCCCAAGAGATGATAAATAATGGAGGCGTTTAAACTGTATTTCCGGGTGTCAGAGCTCCACGGATTTAAAGAAACCAGTTAGAAATGGAAGAAAAGGAAATCGATAATAATTGTTCACCCCCCCCAAATTGAAAAATGTTATCTCAAGTGAGCCGTTACCTTAATTTAGCTAATTTACAGCCTAAAGAGTGAGTTCAGTGAGCATCTTTTATACCTCTTCAGTATGAGGAGGGATTTCACCGTCCCCGAGCTGTTATACGAGGCGCCACATAGAAACCCTCACAGCGTCTGAAAGGGTCAGAATCTGGATTTTTTTTCACTTACCACAGTGGGAATGCTTTTTTCCCCAAAGTTTTGCTTTTACATGCCAGAGTTTGGAGATATTATTTTATGAGATGTGTATTTTCTACCACAATACAGGTGAAGGGGTCGACTCTCTGCAGAATAAAGAGTCCCTATGATGGATATTCACCGTAACAGGTGTACCACTTCTGAAAAGACACATTTTTTTATTCTTTTCCCTATTATTGTGGACATAATAAAGCACTCTGGTTGCATTTTTGTTGTTGACAATGAAAAATACATTGAAACTTTAGTAAATAAAACCATAACTGAGGCAGAATGCGTTTTCTCAGTCTATATAGGTCATGTTTTGGACAGATTTTTCAGAAGTTGTTGTACTTTTCTTGCTGTTTCTTTGTTGTCTCAAGCTGGTTTTATTTTCATTTCACTCCTAAACCACTGGAGATCAGAAAACGCTTTCAGACAAGGTTTGCATCACAGCATTGTGATGATGTCCGAGAAGGAAACCATTGAGTCATCTCAACATATCACGACAAATTCTGATCGTTAAAACTGTGTTCAAACAGGCATTATGCGGTGTCCATCTCATTCAGTTGTTACTGTAAATTACCAGCTTCCAACTTGTAATTTTAAATTTTAATCAGTTGGGTTATTCCATCTTAAATCATCTGGGTCTTTCTGCTCGACAATCTCTGAATTGCTTGAAACTTTTTTATTATAAACTATGGATATTTTAAAAAGTCTAGCTTAATATATCAAATACTTTCTGATATATATTTTTAAACTGCTCACAAGCTGCAACTTCTAAAACAACAGATTAGTTGTTTAAATAATTTCTGTAAGTAAAAACTACAAATAATCTTAGCATGCAACAAGTTCTGCTCAACCACGTCCTGAAACGCCTATAGCATAAAATAAAATATTGATTTTCTATTAAGATATCTGCTGATATTTGAGCTTGATACATCAAATATTTTGCGAGATAGAAAAATAAAAAAATTGCCCCTTGACCTACTTTGGCCACATTTTCTTGGACTTTGAAATTTGGTGCTCTGTTTGATTGACAATATCTAAAGAACTGCTAAAAATAAAAGCCTCAAATGTTCACTGTTATTTCTCGTCATGTCACTGATTCAGAATCTGCAAATTTGGACAAATAGATCAAATAATCTCTGCTTCTCCAGCCTACATAGTGGGGCTCGAAAATAAAAACAAGCTTGAATTTAAAAAGAAATTATTACTTATATTTGGAGAGCCATTTTGAAACTCCACAAGTGTTTTTTTTAATGGCTTTTAAACACCCCCTCAAAAATGGGCAGAAAGTGGCTCTCTGAAAGTATTTCATAAATTACGCTAAAATCGCACAATTATCTTTATGCAAATTTAAAGTTTATGGGGAAAAAAATTGGTTGCCAAAAAAATTAGATGATCTGAGATGATTTTTTTGTGGCTTCAAATTTTTTCCGGTAAATTTAAATACCGGAAAAAACATGCCAAAAGTGGATCTCGGAAGGTAAATAAGCACATATTACGCTAAAATTTCACAATTATCTTTATACATATTCATAGTTTATGATAGAAAAAAATCTCCAGAAAACATTGATGATTTGAGAAGGAATGACCCAATTATAACTGGAAAACCCAATTTCCCTTAAAGCTCCAATATATCAAATTTAGTGCTTCAGAGTCATTAAACCTCAGTGCTCAGTCCATTGTTAAGGGTAATTAAATAAAAATTTAGTTGATATTGTGTCAGTAAAGCATATTTTAACTTTTCACATAGTCAAATCTACAACCACTGGTCACATTTTTATCAGCATTTGAATTTTTTTCATCACTTTAACATGACAGGAGGGATAAAGGGTCTGACAAATAGACATAATATAGTGTCCAGCCTTTTTAGAGATTAAGTCATACTGCTCCGGATCTCTCGACCTCTGCTGCATCAATTTTGGCCTTTCTTCTTCCAAAATCTGTCTCCCGAGTCCAGTAATTTTTCAGTTCTGGCCAACTCTCACATGAGGCAGCATTATCACCACGAAGGGAGGAAGAAGAAGAAACACTTCTCCTTCCTCCATATCCATCCTCAGCTCTACCAACGCACTGCCTTCATTAGGTAATAGAGTAGCCCCCTCCCTCTCCTGGTCTTTTTTTTTTTCCCTTCTTCTCCTCCCCAGTCGCCTTCTGCTCTCGTATCTTTCTCTCTCCACACATCAAAGCGAGTCTCTCTGTCACTCTGGGGGATAGAAACGGTTAATGCCTGGGGCTTTGATGTTCCACTGCTGTGTGAGCCCAGCCAATCCTCAGCCTGCACTCGCCTCCCATCCCTACATCATCTAATAATTCTTTGTGGAGGAGAGTGAGGAGTGAGAACGAGAGATTACGAAACTCTCTCTCTCTCTCTCTCTCTCTCACTCCTCTTCCACATGCATCCCTCTCCTCAATATGGAATTCCTGTTCCTGACAAAATACCTTCAGAGAAATCATCATCTTCTCCTGTGTATTTTTTTTTCTTTCTACTTTCTACTATTGTATTTTTTGCGTCATCCGCAGCTTATCGCATGCCTTTTGAAGATCTGGGTATCGAGGGGCGGAGATGAGATCGAGGATGAATCTCTAAAAAAAAAATAAAAAAATACCCAGACAGCGGTGTCAAACAGCAGAACATGACCAGCATAAAGAGAGGGTCAGGGCTGCAGTGACGGGGCCTTGTCAAGCATATTACACTGTTTAGCGAACTTGCACTGTGTGTTTTTTTTGCCAGCAGGAGTGGGAAGAAGAAGTGCATAATAGTGCTCATCATCTGCAGCAGCTTCTCTGATCATGAGAACAACAATACAATCAGGCCCATTAGGACTGCCTCAGTGTTACGAAACAGACTGGTTTTTCTCCTCGTGTATTTACTGCTACTTTTGGGAGGCTTGTGAAGCAGCGATGGCCGACAACAAGAAACCCACATCAATGAGGCATCCAACACAAATGCCAGTTTTCCTATGTGATACCCTTCCAGCCGCAGTATGTTACTCTGCAGAAGCTGTTTTTCTTTTTCCCCCTCTTTCCCTAGACTGTATTATTCTTCTCTGTGGTTTCAATCTACACCAGAGGGCTGCGAGAGTTTAACAAAATACCACTGCGGATTTGCAGCTACCCCGAAATTTCCGACGTAAACCAGTGAAAGCAGAAGCCCTCCTCCTTTCGGTGATTAGAACCGCTGCAAAAATTACCAGGAATTGAGTCACAGCTGAGCTCCGAGCACAGATAACAGGGACATTTAGGCTGATTTATCCCATATTTGCAGGAGAAATGTGGTTTGGGAGTGCAGCAACCAATAACGTAATACCTGCCAATAATGTAAGAAGTTATTACATGAAGGGCCTAGCATTACAAAGATCCTTTGAGAATATAATAACTGCAGCCAATAATGTAATATTTCATAAATAGGACTGCATTTCTTGGAAATAAAAGATTTTTTTTGCAGTTTTGTTGCAATTTGCTCATCAAAAACAGGTACAGTGGATGACATAGTCGTCATATTCATTCATGTAGCTCTCACTCTCCTTAATTATGGTTGTTAGAGCCAGTTTGAGGATTATTTGTTGCACAACATCTTTATTTAGAACATTTTTTGTTGGATGTATTGTTGGATGTTGCATTGCCAAATGAATTTACCACATTTTTTATTGGAAAACATAACATTTCTCAAGGAAAAACGATTCAGTCCTCATTTAGAACTGTGTTTAAATGACTGGACTGGCACTCTAATGGCACTTTACTCCAATATACAACACAGAACAATCATTTACAAATGTAAAAAATAAAGCTGAAGAGTATCATGTGCATTATTGGCTCAAAAACTTTCTTACATTATTGGCAAGTTATTAGGTTATTGGCTTTATTACATTTAAAATGGTCAAAATGATTATGTTATTGGTTGCTACAGGGAGTAATCAATTAATGAGAAGAGTACTGCTGTTTGACATCCCAGTAATTTAGAAAAATATAATACTTTTAGGTAACAATCCAGATGGTTTCACGACAAGGAAATTTGAAGAAAAGTCCTGAGAGAAGCCAACTTTTTTCAGGCTTTGTCGTACAGATTCCCTCTGCAAAACCCACCATATATTAATATTTCATTCTTGTACTAGTCACACACATCAAAGAATTCAAAGGGTTCATCTTGGAAGAAAACAAGCAGGTAAGAAAAAGGTTGAAAGGAGTGAAGAAGGAGCATGCAAGGTGTTGGAAATAGGGTGTAACACCAGCAGTGCAATCAAATTTTGCCAGAAAAAGGAGCAGCAAAATTTACACGCTGCATTGCCGTCCACCCGGACATAACCTTAAGTGCTGCTTGTTGGGGACAAAGGGGACGAGGAGAGGGACTCACCAGCCACAGAGTTGGGGCGGGGCATGAGGTACAGAGGGATGGAGTGGGCAGAGTGGGAGGACATGCTCTCCAGGTTGCGCTCGGGGATTTTGTTGAGGCTGTAGGTGGAGGCGGTCATGTTTTCGTCCACCCTGTACAGGAACGAGTCCATGCCTGATTTCTGCGACTGCCACAGCTTCAGGTTTCCCCGCGAGCCCTCGCCGTACTTGCCGCCTCGCTCCATGTTCTCGGAATAGCTGGTCAGAGTGGCTGCAAAACGTAAACAACAACACCTTCCTTTTAGGCTATTTCTCGTCGCTTCCACTGTCCTCCTTTCACCCACCCGGGCCCATCTGCTTTCACATTTATTTACTGAATCAGTTTGATGCAATGCTTCCCTCGACAAACTTGCTCGCCATTGTGTTGCCGGGAAACAATGATGGCACCTGTTGTGACATCAGCAGAATGCTTCACATCAGCGAGCGCTTCAGCTCTTCTGTTTTCTTTCTCGTGACGCACAAAATGCCACAGCTGATGTCAACGTGATAAGGCGGCCGAATTGAAATTCCCGTGGGAGTAAACACCGGGGAAAGAATCACAGTTTCAGTTGATGCAATTTTTCGACTGCACTTGTTCAGACTCAGCAAAAGCATTCACTGTTAGATAAGCTACACCCAGATTGTCACTGAATAAGATTTTTAGCTTTACTAGCACACTACTACATTGAATGGGTTTGGGTCAGAGTGACACAGACAGGTTTGGAAGACATGAAGTACTGAAATATTGTTGATTTAGCTAAGAGAGATGATATCTGTTGACGATAGCAAAAATATAAAATAAGATCTGTTTTACTCTTTAACCCTGTGAACCCCAAAACTCGATGGCAGGTATGAAAGACATGCTATCTTTTAAAAAAATCTACAAAATAGCACCATTTATCAGAGCTAGAAACTGTAGAGAGAACTTGAACTTTCCAACTGTACTTGAACTATTCATCTGTGATGGGATATTCAATAGGAAACTTAACTAAATCTAACCTTAAAATCATGACGTTTTGTTTTAATCATGTTATTATATATGTCTCATTGAAAAAAAATGCCAAAGTTAAACCTTTCGCAATAACTACATTTTGTAAAAATAAAAAGAATCTGTGCTCCCAAGCGTAGCCAGAAAGCCGTGAGTAACTAAGGTGTGACCAACAGTCGTGTGAAAAAAAAATTCAGGGGCTTTTCGGCTGAACTGGGTTGAACTGCAGGCTTTGTTTACACAGAGCAGACAGGAGACAAGTATGTAAACAAACTAAAAATGTAAGCAGTAAAATATCCATACCGTCATCATCATCAGTGTTGTCAAGCATTTGTGGGCACTTGGAAGAATGTTGCACATGTTGATTCTAGGTTTTTAAATTTTTTAATTCGATTTTTGTTTTTCTTTTCTATGATTTTGTGGAATTCTAAATGTCTGAAAGGGCACCGTCTATTCATGGCTGTGCCTTTTCCATAGAGGTGCAGGACTTCACATAATTAAGAAAATAAGAGCCTACAGTGAGTAAACAGAAACAGCCTGGGGTTCAGAGGGCTAACAGCAACAGCTTCACAATTGATTTCTGGCAATGAGCAGAATCAATGCTGGGAATCTTTTGTAAAATAAATACAGCGTGGCTTAAAAACAGCATACAGGGAAGCAAGTTGTCTATAAGTCATTGGAAGATACATACAGCATGGTGAAACATGTTTCTGGGTGTGCATAGTAGTGTGACAAACACCTAGTTTGTAGAGGCTGTAGACATGTAAGCAGGACATTATCTATAACATGTGCCAGGTATTTAATTTGATGCAGTGACCAAAAACGCAGTATTATAAGCCCTAACCCTAATGCTTATAGTGTAATTTCAGTATTTATTCTCACAGGTTTCACCATGGTTCCCTCAACTTTTGAAATGCAAACCTTCAGCACTGTCTTAAATCTAAAACTCAGTGGCAGCTTTTTTTTTTAAAAGCCTGTTATCTTCTAAAAAACATGTCAAAAATAACACCGTTTATTCATCCGGACACTTTAGAAACAGAAAGTATTACTAGATTTTTAATGGTTCTTGAACTAATCTCAGTTTAAAGTCAAGATATTTTATGAAAAAAAAGTCTCATTTTTTAAAAATGCCAAAAATAAGCCATCTGCATTAGTTAGGTTATATCAAAAACAAAAAATTCTGTGCTCCTTGGTACAACTGTGAAGCCATTAGTGACTCAGGTGCAACCAACAGCCATGTGAAAAAAAAATCTGGTACTTTTCAGAGCAAATATGAGAAGTATGGAGACTATTAATGCTATGTCGAGTCACCATTTTTTCAGTATTGGTAACATCTGTGGACAAATGATGTGCATGTTGATTGCATTTTTTTCCTACTTCTTTTTACTTGTCTATCACTTTGTTATTCTGCACAACATACATGTTTGAGTTCTCTCTACTTCTAGCCATGACTTTGCTGTTTCCATAGAGGTGCAGGACTTTACATTGCAGTGAACAGTGTGTAAAAATGTGGCAGCAGCAAGAAACTGCTGGGGTTCAGAGAGTTAAGAATGCTGTTATAAATGCATGCATGTTTGTTAGGAGCCGTTGCAAAATCTGTGTGCAGATCTCACCAATAATCCCGCTGTCCCTGCTCTCCAGTGTCGAGGTGGGACTGGTGACAGAACCGTAGGCGCAGTCCTTGTTGCCAGCCTGGCCAGGCATGGTGGGTGGGAGGGTGGAGCAGGGGCTGCCTGCAGGTGGGGAGGCAGTGCTGCTGGTCAGGGTGGAGCAGGGGCTGATCCTCTGGTTCTGGCCCTGGGATGATGGATAAACACATTTGTTTTGTTTTTATAGCTTTGTTTGGCTCCATCTACTCCATTAGCAGACATGGGTATAAATGGCAAAGTACAATGTCTGAACTTTTAATATCTGACTCATATACACAGGAAAATGTCATTTCAATATTGCGGTTTTTAAAAGCTCGGCCCGCCTGCTGCTTTCACAACATGAAGTCGGTCTTTCTCAGGGCTGTGGCTCAAACACGTACACAAACACATACAATAACTCATAATTTGTGGCATTTTTGTAAAATATACATTTGAAAGAGCCATTAGGCCAAGACACACAGTTTTGTAGAAAATATTTACATAGATAAAAACCCTCAGCGACCTATATTCTCTTCAATAATGTCAAATAAAGACTTATAACATCTACGACCACTTTACAAACGGACCGTACACCACAATTTGCTGCAAGAATTTATCAAATGTCAGAGAAATCGTGTACATATCAGGGATGTGGTCTGGAAAATCTCAATACAGGAAAACAGTCATTTCCCTTTTTAGAAACAAAAGGGAGTGGCGCTTCCAAAATAAGAGCCTGCTCAGCCCTGTGGCACATCTGTGGGTGTGTGAATCTTCCGAAACATGTAGGAAGCTTGCGAAGGAGCATTAATGCAACTTTAACTGGCTTCTTAGAATGAATAACAAGCGCAGTGTTTTGCAAACGGTTGTGTCACGAGCAGAATATAGTATCTCGGCCTCACTGACAGACCTACTTACATGCATATCTTCCCTCTTCATTGCCATGGCTACGATTCAGTTGTTACAAAAGAAGGCTGGAGCTGAAATCCGATACGTACTATGAATTTATATTATTTTCAGCCCTGGCTCTGTTTTGGCGCCCTGCAGTGACCTTATTCTATGTCGGCTCAGGTTAGGAGACAGGCGACCACAGGGGACAAAGTAAAAACACTCTGCTGCATCTAATCTGCTGCTGAAAAACACCCACAGATGCGCTCTCGCACACAACGCTCATGTACCTAAAGGATACATGCATCCACAGATATGCGGGGGCAAGAAAAACAGGGAAGCCAGCAGCATGGAGTATTTACATGAGACGCCGAAGCGCACAAACGCGCAGGTCTCTTAACTTAACAGCAGATGAGTTCAGGTCAACATATGGGTTAACGCTGAGGGGTGAAGTGGCGCTCAAGGCAACACTCAGTCTGAGTCTGATTCAATCTGCAGGAGGAGGATTGAAGGGACGCTCCCAGCTAATACATTTTGTATTAGCCGACAGACCTACACAGTCGGAGGGAGTACGGCAACTAATGATTATTTTCATTATTGATTGATCTGTCAATTATCTCTTGACGGCCTCCTGAGGTTGCAGCTCTGGAGATAGAGCAGGCTGTCAATTAATCGCAGAGCTGGGGGTTTGATCCTCGGCTCTACTTGTCAATGTGTCCTTGGGCGAGAGACTGATCGCCAATCGCTGTCGATAGCCGAGCCACCACCAACTGTGTGTGAATGAGGGATATTATACAGCGTTTGGTATAACTAGGACTGTACAAATCCAGTCCACTCACCATATCTTTGGTAATTTATCCAGTGAAATCAACCAGTTATTAAAAAATGCTTATCATAATTCCTTTTATTTCTTCCCCTATCTAACCAACAATTGAAAACCCAAATATATTCAATTAAGGGCTGCAAATTATTCCAATTTTAATACTCATTCTATTGTTTATTTGATCTATAAAGCAGTGAAAAGTGACCACACAGCTCAAGGTGATGTATTCAAATGCCTTTAGTCCAAACCTTAAAGACATTAAGTTTCCATGAAATGCTGTGACATCAAACTACAAAAAATGATCTGAACAGTTACTCATTAACCCTCTGAAGCCAAAAACCTACCCGCAGGTTTGAAAAGCATAACATATCTTTTAAAAACGCTGTTGCTGCTTTTAACTATTTGAAATAGATGGTCATTTATTAGGATTTTTAGATTTACTAGCACACTACTACATTAAATTAGTTTGGGTCACAGTGTCACAGACAGACAGAGGAAGTTAGGAAATTCTGCAGTGTTGTTTGTTTTGCTAAAAGTAATTAACTTTACATTATATGCAGTGACATGAAACTATAAAAAAACAGCAAATTTTCATATTTGAAAGGCGGCAACCATTAAAAGTTTGGCAACTGTAAAAAAAAGACAAAAAAATATCAAAATAGTTGCTCATTAACCATCTGAATCGGAATAACTTGAAAGGCAGATTATTTTGTAAAACTTGCCAAAGACACCATTTATCAAAGCCAGAAACTGTGAAAACAGAGAGAACCATCAGATTTCGAACTTTCTGGCAGTCCTTGAACTACTCATCTGCTACATGTTTGTCAGTGGGGAAACCGATCCAGATCTACACTTACAATCATGATATTTAATCAAAATCACTTCATTCTGCATGCCTCATTTAAAATCCACCCAAAATAAACCATTTACAAGAACTAGATCCTGCACAAAACTAAAAATTCTGCGTTTCTCTGTGTAACTGTGAAGCCATGAGTGACTCAGCTGTGACTAACAGTTATGAGAAAAAAATTCAGGGACTTTTCTGCTGAACTGTGCTGACTTCTAAAGAAATTCAACTTTTCAGCTCTTCTTTTTTTATGATTTTGGATATTATAACTGTGTCACACTGCACAAAAGGCATTTTTGAGTCCTTATTACCTCTGGCTAAGGTTGTGCTGTTTCCATAGAGGTGCAGGACTTCATTTTGCAGTGAAAAATGAGCCCACAGTGAATAAAATTGAGAGCAAAAAATGCCCAGAATCTGATTGGGGTTCAGAAGGTTAATTGACAAACCAACTGCAGCTCTTGTCATTTTATAATTCCACACAGCTGAGGAAAGCAGCAAATCCTCACACTCAAGAAGCTGGAGACACTTAGACTAATTAAATAAAAAACCAACGAGACACTCCAACAATACATGTGTTGCACAATAGTCCTGGCTTAGCGGGGGAACTGTGACATCTGTAAACCGGTCAACACACATTGTCCACTGCAGTAAACAGCCTCCAGCCTTCACTACAGTGTGTTTCTGTGCGCGTGAAGTGAAAGAAGGAATAACAATTTGTCAGACGCTGTTCCAGTCACCGTTGCCCTCTGCTGTCTTCACGGATGAGGCCGCTCGAGTGTCATGTTTACAGGAGTTTGAACCCGCTGTTAACAAACACACACATGAACGGATAAATCTTTAAACCTGCGTGTGTGCAGCGACACCGCGGCTCTAACTAACGAACTTTGCCTGGTGAAGGTCTGACCTTAAACGTCGCATGAGGATTGGATTGAACTTGCATCTATTCAGGGAGCGGGAGCACAAGAGTATGAAGGCAATTAACTGCACTCTCTGCAAGTTAAGGTCACCTTGTTCTGTCAGCTGGTGAGATGCCAGCTATTGCGGGAATTTAACCATGTCAAAGGGAGGATGGCAGATAAGATCATTTAGAAATCCTAAAAAATAGAAAATGGAGGAGGCTCTTGCCCCATGAGCACTGATTCCTTTTTTAACTGGTTGATATCTATGTAGCGTTTAACTACAGGCTACAAATAGGTTAGTAACTTGTAAGTAAATCAAGTTTCTACCTTGCTAACATGTCCATATCATGTGTTTTTATATGCTACGAGCCAAATCATGAGCGAAATAAGCAGTCAACACGATGGCTGAGAATTTCTGCACTGAAACTGCAGTGTACCAAAGACAGCCTCAAAAACACAGATTCAGACTTCCTGGATTTCATATGTCACAAACCTAAGCAACCAATCCTGTCAGCTTGCAGTTTGGGGCTTCCTCTATCATTATTTTTCTTTAGAATCAGTTTCTGGTGTAAATTATTACAATAGTATAGCTTGCCATTGTGTAATGTACAGTAGCTTTACAGTGTTTGAGCAAAGTCATAGGTGAGCTGGTGTGCTGAGCTGCAGCAAGCACACCAACAAGTAGAGCTACATTTAAGCCATTTTCAAGAAGGAATAGCTTATTAGCATGGACAAAAAACCTTCTAAATAGGCAGGTTTCACAAACAGAGATGCCTTTTTAGGGGTTTAATCTAGGACTGGACCCGAATATCCAAGTATTTGGCCATTGTGGTGGTATTTGAATGGTAATTTTGAGATCCGAATATTCCCCCTCGACATTTGGGATTGCCATTTGCATGAGGGAGTGTGTTTGTTCTGGGACAATGTTTATTTGGGTGTCTAAGTCTGATCAACACGGATGATAAAATCCAAGGTTTTCCAGCAGAACATCACATAGAACCAATATGATCAATGTTATTCACTTCACCTGTCAGTGGTCATAATGTTGAGGTTGATCCGTGTATATCTGCTTTGGAATTACAATAAAATCACTCTATATAACTTCAGAACTTGCACAGTGTCAAGTTACTGTAGTGGGCGTCTGTATGTTCATGGTTTCACCACAACAGGAGCTGTTAATAGCTACTACAGCATCTTTTCAATGGCTCCAGCTTGCCTTCATTTTGTCTCACGTGTGGGGCCAATATTGTCAGATTTGTGTCAAACCCTTGTATTTCTGGATCAGTTTAAGTCCACTGAAAGCTCTTAAATCCCAAGCAAATTAGAAAAATTACAGCAAAAAAAAAAAAAGCCCACTGTTTCATTTGCTAACAGATGATGTCTGGAGGCGATCCCTGTCATTTTTGCTGGTTAATGAATCAAACAAAATTGCAATCCAGAGAACAGTATTTGGGGCAGATATCTAAAATAATAAGTTTGTACTGTGTGCACGATGCAGCGGGGTGCTAGTATGAGTCACGTCTCTAAAAAGAGCCGCTTGAATAAACCTCTCTCAATTTATACACCCCCACTGCTACAGCAGAGCTCACATCAAGCACAGGCAGTCCATCAGTCTAATCGCTTATCCACACTGCTTTAGTGCAAACCCATACCTCAGCTCGCTTTTCAGTGTTTCAGCAACAGGTTAGCCCCCTTTCCCTCACCTCGCCTCCTCCCCGTTCCTCCCTCTCTTGTCTACTCGGCTGCAACTGTTTTTCTTGCCTGATTTTTGGAAAATTCATACCTGTCAAATCAGGTTTAGGTAGAAAAACCAGGGCATCTGCTGCAGAGCTCGGAGCTCGGCCCGTTGTGTGCCAAGAGCTGTTTTGTTGCACAACTGCCAAATTCACAAATAGAAAGGTTACGGTGCAGGAGAGAAATCTGCTGCATGTCAACTCAAAACACCTGCTCTCAATACGCAAAGTTTTAAGAACGCCGAGAAAAAAATAGCTGAGCGCATTGGTTATATAAAAACCTCATTAGACGGGTGGATATCTGACGCTCGATTGAGAGACGCTGATAAATTCTGAGGGCAATTTACTGAGACGTCTTTTGATCTGGCTATCCTGGCTTCCAAAGATCTGTCAAATCCAATGTAAACAAGGCATTATTAGGATAAATGCCAAAAACGGATCGAGTTAGACGACTGTGTGTTTGTTCCAGCTCTCAAAAACAATCTCTCACAATAGAAATGTGCAAAATCACAGACATAAGACACTTAGATGAGAATAAACTCGATCAATCGCATGAGCATTTTTAAATAAGGCAAGCTTGCAACAGCCGAGATAATGCTTTATCTCAAACTGACTGTGTGTAGTGATAGACAGATTATCAAGGCCGATATCTGGCGTTTTTCCAATTATTGGTATCTGTATTTTTATTGGCCAATTATTGATAAATTAAATGTGCTACTTCAGGTGTGATGCAGCCTCTTTTCTCTGTGTGTCGTCACTCTGTGGTCTCAGAAATGTCTCTCAAGCAGCAAAAACTGAACAAGAAACACAAGTGGTTGCCACAAACCAGGAAATTAGCTTCTCTCACAGGGGCTAAAGCTATGCTAACAGCTAGCAGCGAAGTTAGAAGGCAGCTCCAGATTAACCCGAAACAGAGTCTGGACAGCAATAACTAATAATGCTTTAAGATCTGGACCATAGTTGACAATAAAAATGATAGAACAATGAAAGATTGATCAAACTCAGTGGACCCCACATAAACAAAGAGGAGAGAGTCCTAATCTAATCACTCCTATTTCTTTTTTACATATTCAGTTATAGTCATCCTTACTAGTGAGGAAGCCTAGTTATGAATGACAGGTTCTCTGCTATCACATGCTGTTAAAACAAGACATTTAATTGTACATCAGGTCCAAATATCGCTTATCGGCTTTTCTTGATTACCAATAATGGGTGTCAGTCCTAAAAACACCACCAACAACAAAAATACCCATACTGGTTGATCCCTAGTGTGCATCATGTCATTGTGATACTGTTCTGTGGGTTTTTTGCCTACAGTGGTGCAGCTCTTCCTTGAGAAATGCATAACCTTTGATAGGAGAAAATGACTCTCATGTCCTCCAGAGTAGATTCGGTCGTGGAGGAAAGAATGTCATTAGCGAGCCCATTTACCTGTCTCGCCTCGGGTTCCTCCATGCTGTACTGGGTACCGGCTGGCCCCTCACTCACTTTGTCTCCCAGAAGGAAACCCAAGCGCGTCATCAATGTGTTGGCTGCCTCATCCACCGACGGAGGGGGGCCCAGCTCCTGGCTTGACTCCCCTGTGGAGGTAGAGAGAGAGGAGGAGGAGGAGGAAGAAGAAGAAGGTAAGGGGGAGAAGAGAGAAGAGAAAGAATGTATGTCAGAGGTGGGTAGAAACAGAACAGCAGCTTTTCTGCCACAAAATAAAAAATAAAACATCCTTTAAGGATTTCCAGAATTCCTGAAGAGCACAGTATATCTGAGACCCGGACGCAGGATCTACAGCACCTGCGCTCGGGAAAACAAAATGAAATACCTGAGTTTTCTCGTGGCTCAGAGCTGTGCATTACACACACATTCCTCAACACCTGGATGCTTTTCGCCGTCTCTCCTTACATAAACTCCACAATCCTTTCCAGCCGCCGCGAGAGAACGCTTTCCAACAAAAACTCCCCTTCCACGCTGACTAGCGAAAAGCTCTCCACACTGACAAAGCAGCTCCTTCCTCATCACCGCTGCAGCTTGTGTGACGTAATCAGATACGCCCTTCACCTGAGTGTGTGTGTGTGAGAGAGAGCGAGGTGTGTGACTTTTTCAACACAAAGCGGGTGTGTAGTGACGTCTCTATCCTATTTACAGACTTAGAGAGCAAAGAAAACAACGGGGCGAGCCTGCATGATGGTCACATGATTAAAAAAGACACGCACACAAGCACACACAACTTTGAAACAGGACCCAAAACAAAAAAAAAATCAGAATAAAAATAAAAATAAAAATGACCTCATCTTGTCACTCGGTTGCCTGGTTACCCTCCACCCATAACAAACCCTCACTGGTGGTATCATGTTTTTTCAATAACACCTGGCTGTCATGCCCTCGAGGTGCCTGCTGTATCAACTTCAATTCAATTTCGCATTGCTCGCTGGAGAGCCACTCTCAGAGCTGCAGGTTTCGTTAATTACTCACCCTGCTGGTTGAGAAAGAAAAAAAAGAGTAACTAGTGGCTAAATACGACCAGCTGTAATTGGATGTATAAGCCGCTGAATTGGTCCAGACATTAATGACACTGGAGCCAACAGCACGAGATGGCCGGTGGTTTTAAAATAAACAGTCAGAAGGCAAGCGACTGGCAGGACCAGTTTTCTCACGTTTACCCCTGCAGGGCGAGTCGAACCCGACTGGCAGGTAGCTACGCTAAGTCCTGACTGACAGCCATTAGACAGTCCCAGCCGCCACAGCAGCTCTCTGAAGACAGACAGCTTGTCTAAAGCCTGTGGCCTCTCACTCGTCAGTTCAAAGACGTACAGACAGACAGGCAATCTAAAGCCCAGACTCCCCTCTCTCCATTCGCTGGTGGACGGAGAGGCTGAGTGCTGTCAGGATCCTCATTAGATTGACTCCTGAGTCCCTCTGAGCAAAGTGAGGAAGACGGACACCTTCAGAAGATTTTGGGGGGGTGGAAACCACCTTTAAATCAAACAGGGACAACATGCTGCAGAGCTGAAGTAAAAACACACACAGCAGCAACCAATAATGAGGTAATCACAGCACACATAGAGGTCCAAAACAAGCTAATTACGCATGAGCCTTGATGAGATGGATACGGCTTCTCGGTAATGTGTCCGGATTTTATATGGAGCAGAGTACATTTACGAGGGCCTCCAAGGTCACTGAATCTCCGAGTATCCTTTGGAGGACGGTAATGGAGAAAATAGATGGGATTACAATTCCACCTCCTCGCAGTTGCAGGAAATCGCACTCAAACAACAGCAGATTGCCCAAATATATGCATGAATTCTGCATGTGTGTCTGGACATGAAGGCTTCCCAGTTGACAGACTGGTAGTAGTAAGCAGCGAATACATTAGCAGTGATTAGTCAACGCCTCCTGGGGGAGGTTCTGCAGCCGTGACCGTGATCAAACAGGGGCTCTTTCTGCCGGTCGCTGCGTCTTTCTGTGTTCCTTCACTCACTCATCTCTTTGTCTACCTCTCTCTGGGTTTGAGCTGCTTCTTACTACAGCATCTCCGTCCCAGCCAGCTGTGCAGGGGTGAGCTAGTTTGTCTGCGTTTCTTTTGATGTGGGAGCAAAATCTCTAATCTGGAAGCCCACAGTAACTCCCCCATGAACTAAACATAGGCAATCCCTTTGTACATCCTTAAAAACTCTTAAAAAAAAGCACAAACATATGGTCAAAGCCCAGTTTTTTAAGGGAAACTACAATCATACAGCTGTCAAATAAAATCTAAACGTACATCATGTCGGTCTTTATTTAAACCTTTCTGTGCTAATGAGCTACTATCAAAGGGGATACATACATTACCATAATGCAGGGGGTTGTATGCATTGATTTCTTTCTATTTATACCCCTACCTTTTGTTCTTTGAATACAGATTATAACACACACGCTGCCTCTTGCAAACATCTAGGTCGCTTCAAAGCAAAGATGACAGAGAACATAAGACAAAGACGCCTTGAGGAACTTTTCTCATCACACCGACATGGTGAGATCCTTAACGATAAAACTTGCATCTTATTTTTTTTTCCTCCTCCTCCTCCTCCTCCTCCTCCTCCTCCTCCACCGAACATGCAGTCACATTTACGCACGCTCTCCTCTCCGTTGGATTCCTGAGCTGCGAAGGAGACAGATGGTTGCCATGGCAACTATCTTTGCGCGCAGCTAGGAATGTGTTTCTGTGCGAGCGCATCTGTTTCTACCCCGGCCGTCCACGGATCTGCCCTCACGCTCGGAGAGAGGAGCGAAAAGGGAAGCATGTGTGCTGCAAGCAGGGGACTGGACAGGACAGGATGGTATTAATAGGCCTCAGTAGCAGGTAAGATAACACACACAAGCCATTTGGATGCTCTTATATCACCCATACCTGAGCAATTTTACCTATTTCCAAAAAAATGACCAGGTTCTCAAAAGTAACCCTGATGTGTTTTTAAAAAAGGTACAGAACTGAGGTATATTCACACATATTCCAGAGCTTCGGGTAAAAAAGAAAGCATGAATAACGTACAAGCACAGATATGCACAGGCGAAGGCATCTCCAAACCAGGCAATGGAAGGCTGATGAAGAGATCAGAAGAGTGAATTTCACATTCCTGATGTGCATAGCAGCGATCTTATCTCGGCAACAACACTTAGAGGTTTTCTACATCAAAGCGCACCAGGACTCAGGACGCCAGGTCTTAGAAGTGGGTGATATGATGATATACGCTACATGTATACACGGAAACTATCGTCAGAGATCTTACTGAACTGTTTACACTGCAGAAATGTTTACACGTCCATCGGAAACATCATTTCTATCATTTCTGCATCTATTTGGCAGCTGTGAGGAATGTTGCAAGTACTTGTTAATGATCGTATTGGATTTTTATTTGATTTTTGCGTCAATGTGATAAAGCGCCTACATGTGCCAGGTATTTAATTTGATGCAGAAATCAGAAACACATCATATTGTCATTTCAGTATTCATTCTCAAGGAGTTAGTCATGGTTACTTGTGTGCAGATCTCACAACTTCAACTTGTGAAATGTAAACCTTCAACACTAAGCCTGCCTATGAACCTAGAGCCTATGAACTCTAGAACTTACTGTCAGTTTGAAAAAGCAACTTAACTGATTGACAATGGGAAAATAGCACCGTTTATTCATCCAGACGCTTTACAAACAGAAAGAACTGTTAGATTTTCAACAGTTCTTGAACTAATCATGTCTGATGTACAGTTCAGGCAGGAAAATTACCCAAATCTCAGCTTAAAATCATGCTATTTTATCAAAATCACGTTATTCTACACCTGTCATTTTAAAAAATCCCAGAAACAAACCATTTGCGTTAACTAAATTCTGCAAAAACAAAAAAAATCTACACTTACTGATGCAACTGTGAAGCCATTGATGACTCAGTTGTGACCAAGAGTGGCATGACAAAAATTCAGAGACTTTCCAGCTGAACTGCAGGCTGTGTTTACATTAAGCAAATAAGAGACATGTACGGAAGCAAACAGGTATGTAGTAAAACATCTATACTACGCAGAGTTATCATTGTTTATAGTATTGTAACACATGTGGACACTTGGATAAATGCTGTAAATGTTGATTCCAGGCTGTTGAAATTTTTGCAAAACCAAAATCCAACTTTCATGTTTTATTTTTGATGATTTACGGCATTATAACTTCATTATACTGAACAGAAAACATATTTCAGTTCTCTCTGCTTCTAGCTAAGGTTGTCCTCTTTCCTTAGAGGTGCAGGAATTTATACTGCAGTGAAAAATGAGTCCTCAGTGAATAAAAATGTTTAGCTTAACATTTATATTTATGGTGTGCTATGTATTTTTTATGTTCTGTTGAATGTGGTCCTGCACTTTGAGCTCCCGCGTCCATATTTTTGCGTGCTACTGCACATATATCTGCTCTGTGCTAACCAAAAGGGAGCAAATTTATGACTTTTATCTTTTGTTTTATGATAGCGCCCCCAGTTTTCGCATTAATTTGCTGAAATACAATGAAACGGTTTAATAAAAAGCATGAACTGTACATGCAAATGCCACTCTTTTTTCTTTAAATAATAAAGCTATGGATAAAACTTATCTTAAGACTGGCAGTAATATTTGACATAAAAAGGTATATGATGTCAGATGTACTTAAACTGAACTCAAAGCAGCACCACCAAATATGGAGGTTGTGATAGAAAACTACATATACCATGATGGAGGATTTCATGTGTAGTGTCCACCCCCAGTCTGGGGAATTACAGTAAGAAGCTCTAACATCATTAGAAAAGCTTTCACTCCATGATATACGGAGGATGTCTGGTGGTGAATTTTACAAGCGATCTCACAAAATATTCACAAACCATATTTACGAGACCACAAATTTTCTTTGTGGGCCATAAAAATCAGCTGATACCTGACTTCCTCCGGGGCGACAGACAGTGTCAGCGGCGGAGTGTGTGTGGACTGGCATGCGATCAGATGTTTAAGTCACTACCCTGCTGCTACTCATGCCAGAGAGCCTGTGTTAAGAGCTAAGATGTCCATCTGTCCACCTGGGAGGTGCGAGTCCTCACCCCCATGAAAACTCATCTCAGCCCAGCCGGTTCCTCTCCAGCTCGAGTTGCTTTCGCGACAGACAGAGAATTCCTGCTTTCAGTCGACTGTTTTCCCTGAGAGATTATCGTTTCATCCGTGAAATGTCACATCTAGCGGTTTGTGAGGGCTGATACTGCACAGGACTGATGCAAAATACAACTAGGGTCAACAGCAAGCCACAACTAAAGGGTACGACATGCTATTTGGATTTACACGAAATCAAAATGCAATGCAGATATCACCTACTCAGAACTCCCATTGAGCAGAAACTCAGCAGAAGAGGCTCGCAAACGGAGAAGGCTGGCAGCATTGTACCAGTTTAAGCCTAGAGGCCCCCCACCACTACATCTCTTATATCTTCATCCAGCCCTGGAGCGCTACAGCGTTGTCCTGCTTCTTGCTGAGAAGTCCTCATAGCCACCAGAGGTTGAGCCAACAAGACAGGGCAGGAAGCTAACACTGCACTTCTCAGTGGCAACAGGAAAAAGGAGAGGCGAGATGAGAAAGCAGATATACCAGAACCCAAATCTCAGCAGAGCGCTATCCTCGAGTGACCCGCTTTAATGTCCTCCCCAGCAGGGAGGGAAGGGAGGGAGGGAGGTTTTGACGGGGATAGATTTGGGGAGCGTTGGGGGTTGAGGGAGATCTGGACTGTCCGCGGGATTACCGAGCAAAAGCCGGCTGTGAAGTTAACAGAAAAAAAAAAAACAGTGGCGGCACCTAAGCAAGCCCTCTGCGTCCGTGAAGCAGAGCGGCGGAGTGAGGAAGCAGCGAGGGAGGATTAGAGGGAGGAGGCAGCGAGGACGGACACCAGCAAAAGCCATTTCATTAATGACCTTAGCAATGTTGTCGTCTTAAAGCGGCCGGCCGAATTACTGCAAAACCGATAAATTCTCCCTGTGCCTTCTCTGCTGCATCCACAAATGGGCACCGACATGCAGGGAGGGAAAAAAAAACCCACAACGAAATGAGGGATGAGCTGGCCAAAGACTTACCAGGGCAGTATGTGTCCAGGTCTGGATTCTTGGCAGTGGTGGAGGTGTGTGTAGGGGAGCCAAGCTCTGATTGTGGAATGCGAGGGCTCTCCACAAACTTTGCTTTCCGCAGAGGGGCTGGGAGCAGAAAGCATAACACACACATATAGAGAAGGAGACAACACGTGCACACACACAGAAAAAGACACACACATACACACACACACACACACACAGGGGGGGAGATGGAAGAAAGAGAGGAGTGACAGGGACAGGACAGAGAAGGGAGGAAGACAGAGAGCTTATGAACTTGAAGCAGCACACTGATAAAATGAAAACATCCTGGAGGCTTTCTTAGGCGGCTTTGTGTTTGCCTTGGGTCAGATAAAGCTAAAGCATGAGTAAACAAGCAGCATGGCAATCAGGTAGTGGGCAAACCAACACACCGGCGAAAAAACATCAGACGCAGCACTGAAAATGTGAAAATGCCACCATCTTTCCTCACAAAGAAGCACCTGAGAAGAAGGAGTCTGTTCGTCCGGTGTCATAATCACACCACGAATGCAAATCAGATCCATTTTAGGAATGTCCTCGCGCCTGACTCATGCACAAAGTCTGAGACATCAAATGAGTGTCTTCGACGAGAAATTCAGAGAATCCAGAGAGCATAAAAAGCCGGAGGTGGCGGCTGTGACGTGATCTCTTCCTGGCTCTTACCAGCTTACAGTGTCTACAAAGCACATGAAGAAACATCCATTAACAATAATAAAGAGTCTGGTGAACATGCGTCTGCACACTCGGGAAGAGAACAGCAAACAACACTTCAACATCCATCCATCCACCGGCATTCTTCAGCCGTAAAATCTCGTGCTCGTGAAGCCTCTCTACGGGAATAACAATTAGACGAAAAAAATCCTGTGCGCTCTGAATATCTGGCTGATGCAGCAAACAAAACGAAGAAATCCATACTTCTATGACCTCCCTCCTCACAAACACAACCTGCTTTCTAATATGGAATGACGATGGAGTCAGACACAGGCCCAGCCGCGCACAGAAATTCCACTATTATCAGCTAAATCGTGTGCAAGGCTCATTTGTTTAATCCTTTCTTCTGTTTTTTTTGCACTTGTGGGGGTTTGGGATGGGCAGCAGCTAAGCATAATTGACTCTTAATTGACTAATCTGATTAAATAAAAGGGTTTAAAATAGATTATGTACTGTATGCTGCAACTGTTAACCATTCTTATTATGGGCGAGCGCACACGTCCAAAGCTATCCGGCGCTGCGACGCTGTGCTGAAGTGTGGCGAGCGGGAAGTTATGAGCAGCAGCTGAAACATATGTTCAAGCAACAGTGAGTGCAGAACGAGAATAGGCTCCTTAGCACTTTTGTTTGGGGTTCGTGTTACAGATAATGTCAGCATGTGTGTGTAGGTGTGTAATGGATAGAGAGTAAAGGTTTGGCACTGCCTTTATGCTGTAGGTGCAGGAGCTCGCGGTCGATGCAAAATACATAACATGGAGTATATGTCTAGTATGGGAGAGAGCGCCTATAGTAAAAGCTTCCAACAAGGCTGCACAAACCTCCATGGGTAAATCTGCATAAAAACCACAACCCAAAGCGTTGTCATCATAAAACCAACTTTCCACCCACTACAAAGCATCCAGATATATATTTGTTTCGAATGCAAGTAATCTAACAGATCCTGAAAGACCTTACAATATACACCAATCAGTAATAATATTGTGTTGGTCCCCCTTATGCGCTCAAAAATGCTCTGAACCATTGGTCATGGACAAGAGGACCTCTCAGGGTGTCCTATGGGGTCTGGAACCAGGACGTTGGCACTGGATCCTTTGGGTAATCTGGCTTGTGCAGTGGGGCCTCTATCAATCAAACTTGTTCCACTGCATCCTGTTGATGCTTGATCACAATGGGGTGAAGGAAGTTTGGAGGTCAAATCAACATGTTGGGCCATTGTCATGTTCCTCAAGATGCTCCTGATTGTCTGATGTTGTTGCCATGTGGTGGGGTGCATTTTCCTTTGAGGGTAGGACAGTGACATTTGGGATTTCCATTAGCATGAGTGCTTGTTGTGGGACAATGTTTATTTGGGTGTCTAAGTCTCATCAACACGGATGTTAAAATCCAAGGTTTTCCAGCAGAACAGCACATAGTACCAATATGATCAATGTTATTCACTTCACCTGTCAGTCGCTGTGATGTTGGGGTTGATCGGTGTATATCTGTGGTGGAATTCCTCGACACATGAGAGTGCAATCCAGTGTAATCCAGTTATATGTGCTGTTCTGCGAGGTCATACCTGGTGCTTTGACTTAACTGGCAACAAAAGCAGGCCAACATGCTCACAAGGTAACACTACAGCCTGGCCCTGTGGAATATCACTTAAATGTCAAATAAGTAATTAGACTGCTCCTAAGTTGCACAGTGGAGTATTTGCACTAATAGTTAACATTTACTATCATAAAAATACAGGCTCCACAGCGTAAATCTAATACGTCATATGTCAAACTTTATTCTTGACCGTGATTTTTCAACAGGGAGAACAAAGTGTTGCACAAATTTCTGTTTTTTTCCAGCTGCTCTTTGCCGGATGGGCTGTGTTGCTCTGCCCTCCTCTTTAAAATACCCCAAAGGTGTACTGGATTCAAGTCAGACGACATACTTAGTGAGGTCATTGTGATTACAGGTTTTTTTTTTACAATGTGTGTCAGTCAGCACAGGTCTGTTCACTTTTCCAGCACTCAGTTCCTGCTTTGAGGCCTGTATTTTCAATGTAGATGAGGAAATGGACTATTTTCCATGATTTGACATTTACATGTACCCATTTCTGTTGTATACTGTAGTCTAACGTGACACCAATGCTAACATTTGCAGTAATTAGCAGGAATGTCATTGGTTCAGTCGGCGTTTGGTCTTTAATCGCTGTACTGGACAAAAGTTAAAAGGACCACCAAAGTTAATGCAGTTCATTCCTGCACAAATGTCAGCACCAAATGTCATGTCAATCCATCCAAAAGTTGTTGAGACATTTCAGCCAGGATCAAAGTGACGGACCGAAAGACCAACCCAACGACATTTTCCATCCCAAGAGCCTCGCTGCTAGCATGGCTGAAAAGATCATCGCACAACAGGACGTTTGCAACAAGCCGACAAATAATGGGATGCAAAAGTCAGTGCAGCAGCGCTTAAATACGTCCTGCTTTACAGTTATAAGAAATGGTCTTGATTCGGATCTGTACTTATGACTTGTTCCTTCTCTCGTGGTCTAAATGTGCACCAAGCAACTCCAATCTGTTGTCAAGATTTGAGATATTCTGCTCACTAACAAATGCAAAGTCAAACAAACAAAAACAAATTCTCTTTGGCAGCGGAAACAAAGTGCTTCTTCAGAGCTATGTGTAGAAAGTAGACACACACACACACACACACACACACTCAGTGTTAATACTGTGTTAGTATGTTCTGGAGAGGACTCCGCTAATTGACCAAATCTAGGAAGAGAGCCAGCACAGATGCCACAGTGAGAATCTACAACTGACAGCCAGAATGAGAAGGAAGGAGCGTTATCCACGACTGGATCAACTGCAGCGACAGCAGCTCTGACAGAGACGTACCTGAACCATTCTGACTGACCAACAAGATTATTTGTTCTTTGTTTGACCCGCATTTTACACCTGATTATACACCCCAATTATCTTGTAATAGTGAAATGAAAGATACATACTGTTTTTTATTCGTGATCTATCAGGAGGCTGGTTAGAGCTGCCCAAATAGAATCAATAAATTCATGGAACAAGTCAGTCAATAAATAATTAGGGATTACAGTTATCTAATCCTCTGAACCCCAAAATCTGCCAGCGGGTTTCAAAGGCAAGCAATCTTTAAACAATTTACAAAATGACACCAATTATACAAGCCAGGAACTGTGAAAACAGATAATTATCAGATTTTAAACTTTGAAACCAACTAAATCCAAGCTTAGAATTGTGATGCTTCATCAAAACCACTTTATTGTACATGTCTAATTTGAAAATTCGCTAAAAACAAACCATTTATTCTAACTAGATGTTGTAAAAAAACAAAAAATTCTGTGCTCCTCACTGTAACTGTGAAGTCACTGGTGACTCAGCTGCAGCTATGAGTCATATGACAAAAATTCAGGGACTGTTCAGCTCAACTGGGCTGAACTGCAGGCTGTGTTTAAACATCGCAGATAGGAAAGTAGGGAGACAAAATAAACATGGAGGGAGTAAAATATCTCAGATTTGCTATGATTTATCGCATTATTACTGTCTAACTACACAGGAGACATTTTTAAATTCTCTCTTCTTCTAGCAATGGCTGGGCTGTTTCCATAGAGGCGCAATATTTTTTACTGCAGTGAAAAATGATGCAACAGTGAGTAAAAATGTGACAGGAGCAAAAAACATTAAGAAGCTGGTTTGGGTTCTGAGGGTTAATACAAATATAGGAGTATAAAAACGTATAAATTTCCATATTTAATCATATTTCTATACATTTATCCATACTTTCCTGTCTCAGTTAGTTTTTCGTTGATTTTTATTACTATTAAGTTGATGGTGGCTGGTTCTGACATCCACAACATCCTACTTCATTCAAAATGAAGTGTAATTTCTTGCAAGACACAGGTCAGAATCTGGCATGGCAGCGTCTCCTGTCCATCTAAAGAGCACTTGTCTGCACACTTGAGCAACGCTTTGATCATCTGTCTTGCATCACAGGGAATGAAACAAGTAGGAAAAGCAGGCACATAGCAGTCGGTGGATGTAAGTCAGAATTAGTTACGAACTCTTGACCTTCAGCGGTGAAGCAGGCCGGAGTGTTGGAGAGGGGTTTTCGACCTGCACACATTTCATCTGCAGAACTTCCACAGCAAACCGCCATTTTAGTCACATATTCAAGAGCATCGACTCGGTTTGGTCAATCTGGAAAATTCACACGGTTAGATCACACCAAAGGATGCATCGCAGCTGTGTGCAACATGCGGACATCCTTTAAGGCAAAAAGTGGCTTTATGTTCGATTTTTTTTCCATTTCTCTTTCAACCGACGGTCTTGTCTCGTTTTGAGGAGCAGCTCTTGCACCTGCACTGACAAGCTTGCAACAGCTTGCGCTCACTTCTAACAAGCTACATGGAAGAGTGTGACTGCCTGAGCTTTCATGTGACAGTGTGTCTGCACGAGCAAAAAAGTTCCACATGCGTATAAACAGTTTTTACATTTTAAATCTTTTACAGCGCAGTCATAGAACTGCAAAGGCACCTTAACATGCTGCAGCACCGAGAGGGTGAAGGCATCTTTCCCCCAGAATATCAATTTCTGGATAAACTGCGGTGAACAGGAGATTACTTCTTCTTTTGTTTGTGGTCTCCCTGATCTCACCTCTACAAAATGGCGAAGGGAAACTCTGTGTATTGGAGTAAATCCCCTCTATAGCACTGGTTCCAGGAGACTAAATCCCATGGACTTCTCTCTTGCAGTTCTGTTGTCAGTGTGTGCCAGGCTGAGGATGGGTGACAGTGTGATGGATGGCAGCAGGCAAATCCACTCCTCTAATGAGCTTATGAATAAATATATCTTGTCTCCATGTGCAGATGCACGTGGCCGTGAAATAGATATTTGTTACATGCTCTGGATGTGAGGGTGTGAATATGAATATGCATGTGACATGTATGCAAGTGTACATGTGAGATTAGAATGAGAAAAGGGGAGGGTACGCACACAGACGGCGACAATAAATAAGCTAAAGGACAATGTGAGAAATTTTAAAAAACCTGATATCTATTCCGAAGACTGTCAGCGTGGACATGCCGCCTTTGGTGAAGTTATTAACCAAAAAAAAGCAAGAAAGCAAGTCAATATTGTGATTCAAATTCATGCAGTGTTGTGCATATGAAAAAGGAAAGCTTCTTTTCAACACAATCCCCTCAGACACAACCTGGGCTTTCAACACATAAATGACAAGATCTGAATATGAATTGGAAGCTCCGATATGCGCCGCACGTTTTCTCATTTGCTGCAGATAAGTGACTGATAAGCAAGTAAAAGGAGACATTTCTATAGCGCCGGAGCATTGTCTCTACCCCTGTCTCGGTTACATGCGACCTCAGGCTCCCACTCAGACAAAGACACGGGCGCCCACACATGCACGCGTCGACGTACACGCACATGCAGAACAATAATGCGGGTGAAGACATACATTGCCCAGCTGTCTGCAACCTAAGCAGAGCTTTATGGAAGCGAAGCACGCGGCCCTGGTCACTATGGCAACAGCAGAGCGCAGGGAAACGAAGAGTTGTCCAGCCCCGCAAAGGTGCTGGTGGTAATGCAGGGAGAGGCCGACTTCACCGACACTAAAAGCTCACAGCGCATTTGCTCGAATGTAATCAGCCTCTCTTTGTACTGACGAGCCTTCAGCCGCTCCGCAGAGGCAGGTCTTCCCCTCGGTCACCTCAATTCAAGGAATTCAGCTTTCAGAGATGCAAGCTGCTGCAACTGATCCTTTGTGTCGCGTCTATTCCTTATCTGCTGCGAACCAGAGAGATGAAGTGGTCTTAATAAAGTTTCTTTAAATACAGAATAAGAAGCTTTTACAGATGTTTGAGCTCCTGCATGCAGCATAATGTCAAAGAGAGCTGATTAATATGGCCAACTAATATCATATTTTCAGTATGCATGAATATTATGATATTGCAAAGCCAAACTGATGCTCAGTGTTGTGTGTTACATAACAAGCCCTTCAACTAATTGTATTTTTGCACAGTTTGGTAATCCTTAATTTGGACGACAAATGATGATGCAGTTTGAACGCATTTCCCATAATGCCATTTTTCATACTATCTAATATGTGACTGAAATATGATGAATCTGATGTTATTTTGCACAAACAGGCTTATAAAGTTAAAGAAGACGCAATAAACAGCACAGAGAAAGTCTTCATATCTTTCGTTTTCTCACATTTTCAGCTCCGTCAGTCCATCATACATACACTGAAACACATCTGGCTCATGGGTTTGAACCTTGAGTACGCGAGACATGCTTTTTTTATGTTAATTTCTGCATTTCCTCGGTCATAATGACCCAGAGGCTTGTTCCAAGTGTGCATATCGTAATCCGGCTCACAGACCACAGATGATTTTCTCTTGTTGACTTGTCAAACAAAAACAATGCAGACCAGATGTTGCCGCGCAACACAGAGTCCGCTGGCAGTCGGCAGCAGCAGCAAGTGCAAGTCCATTAGCTCGGCTGCCTCTCCCCTCTTTTATGTATGCGAGCGAGTGTGTGCGCGAGCCGTCACACACACACACATGTGTATCTATCATTACAGCCTTGGGAGGATTAGTCGAGCAAGGTGAGGCACCGGCAGAATTTTAAAAGGGGCGGAGGGAGGGGCCGATTTCTCTAAGAACGCTCATTAACCGAGCTCTCCCTCACCTAAAAAGCTGTTAAGTCAACGCAAACCTAACCTTATTCGGCTCGGATTAGACCGACGGCACGAAAACTGAACGATATCAAACCTTCATCAACATCCAAGCGGGTTAACCTGAACCTCAGATTTCACAGAAGGTCCTCTGAGCTGTTTATCAAAGGAGGTGTTGGAAATTATACAGATTTTCCACAAAGCATTATTCGTTTCAGCTCAGCCTTGGAGGACGAGTATTGATCTGGTTGCTGGCATTTAGGAGGTTTTAAAAACAACTTTACAGAAGGACAGTTGGTAATCCTTCACATAAAAGATCTTTAAAGGTAAGACTGACCAAACATGATGTGGCTTTACCTGGAAAATCATAAAAACCTTTGTTTTACAGGGAGGTTTTGCAAATAACTTTACAGGAGGACGCAGCTGATAATCCTTTACATTTAGGATGTTTTAAAGTTAAGACTGAGCTTGAGTGACCAAACATGATGTGGCTTTTTCCCATTTGAGTCACAATCACAAAAATCCGTATTCTACAGAGCGGTTTTTGTATTCGTCTTGGTTTTTATGTATGACTTCATTGTTCACGAGGCTCTTCACAGCTAAAATTTATGAAACCGCTGATGACACGTGCTGTTTTTATTTGGCGGTTAAACAGATTCCACAGCTCGACGCTATTCAAGAAGATCAATGGGCGACTGTTTCAACGAAATTTATCACATTTGCTCTCAGCAGCTTTTATTTTTTTCCCTCTAAAATCCTCGTTCCGTACATCCTCCGAGTGTCCATACCGCAGGCTTTCCGGGCAGCTGTCTACTCTTGTACACAAACCCTTCATTCCTGATGGAGTCTGCCCTCGTGACTCAGCCGTGGAAGCGCGGCGGCTATTGTTAACGCTGAGCGATTCCGACACCGTTAACTTTCTTTTCTTATGGTTTCGCTCCTTCAGCGGCACACAGGAGTGACCGTGAACTCTTGACATGGCCTTCCTCTGCGGGAGACACAGGAGGCATGAGGACAGCGGTGAGCTGTAAAGTTAAATACGAAACCACTTGGAGAAAGTGAGAGCAGCGTAATTGCCAAGGACACCACTTGGTATAGAGGTCTAATAATAGCCAGGCTGCCTTGACCCTCATCCCAGCTGGGCTTTGGCCCCTAGTGGGGATATTTATAACCTCCAGGCTCCACTACAACCACGCCCTTGTCATTGAGAAAAATCAGCTGGAGGCTCCTTTGCTGGTATCAAATTAAGGAATTAAATTAAACACTTAAAAAACAAGACAATAAAATAATAAATAAATTACCGATTCTGGCTTTGGATTCTAAGCCGTTCTGATTAAGATGTTTCTGATAATCTGCCACTATCTTTGAACATGAAAGCCTCCCCAAATTTCTTTCATGTCTGATAAAAGCCGTAATCAATTGTTTCCTCTTATGTAATCCCGCAGACGTAGTTAGCAGACTGACAGTAGCCGCACAAAGTCGGAGCCGTGATCCAGACGAATGCCTCATAGCGGTTCAGCGCCCTGAAATGACTGAGCAAATAAGTTAACGGCGGGCAGACAAGAGGTGAATGTTAACGCCGAGGCTGGTGTCACCGCGCAGTCCTGTGCAGCAGTCCGGAAGGCATTTGGATACGCATGGACGCACATACGCATACAATAACACACTTCTTTAGGCCTCGGCGTGTTAGTGCGAGTATCTCACGCAGAAATGTTTGCTCAGCTCTCCACCAAGCAGCATTCGCGGAAAGCAGTGAGGTGGTATATGTAACCCACTGCTCTGTTTTGTAAGCAAATCATTATCATTGCTATTAATAGCACACTGCGGGTTTCTCTTTGCCACTCTACAGCCCTTTTTTTTCTCCAGAAGGTACTGCTAAACATCCCCATAAACGTAAGCAAAAGTGGCAGTAAGTAAGACAGTGACTTCATTAGGAAAAGCTCTCGTGCAAAGATGCAACTCTTTGCTGTGCTGCACATGAGAGGGTGAAAATTAAGAAAGATAAACACTGAATAACAATTGAATGCCAATTTGGTGCCAATAAACCTATAAAGTATGTTAATAGAAAGTAATGAAACACTGGGGGATTGAAGAGTAAGAGCAAAAGAAACACCCAGGCCTTGGTATTCTTTAAAGATACAGACCAAGCAGCCTTATTTAACAAAGCGTAGCCTCACCAGTGCTATTGTGTGAAAAACTGCTCAAGAATAAGACGGAGAAAAACTCTAGTGGTCTGGTAATCTTTAAAAAAGGAGGAGTTAGGTAATGTCAGGCTTTACAAAACAAGTAAAAGGAAATATGCTTTGGCCACACAGTGACACGAAACTGAAACTGTTAAAATCCCAGCTGCAGTAAAAGTTATTTAACTCCCGTATTATAAGTTAAGATTCAAAGTCGAAAACCGCTTTTAACCCTGTGAACTGGGTTTAAAAGGTTTAAAATCACCAAATTGCTCCATTTATCAGAGCAAGAAACAGTAACAACAAAAAACATTTGTCAGATTTTCAACAGTCCTTGAAGTATTCACCTGTGATGTGCAGTAAAAATATTGACATTTTATGAAAATCACTTTGATTCTTGATATCTCACTTTAAAAAATCACGAAAATTTCACTTTTTGTGCTCAACAGATTCTGTAAAAACTAAAATATTCTGCAGTCATTGCCACAACTGAGAAGTTATTTGTGACGGAGCTGTCACAAGCTGTCACATGGAAAAAAATTCAAGGACTTTTCAGTTGTACTCGGCTGAACTGCAGGCTGTGTATACGCAGGGCAGATAGGAGACAAGCATAGAAACACACTATGAATGTAAGTAGTAAAGCATATATAGCATATAAAGCCACTATTTTTTTGTAGTGTTGGCAACACCAGTGAGTTGTACATGTTGATTCCAGGTTTCTATTTTCAACTTCTGTAAAACAAATGGTCAAAATAATTCAGCGTTTCCTTTATTTATTTATTTATTTTAATGATTTATGACATTATATCTGTGGCCTACTGTTGTCTTGTTGTCCTGAACAAAAGACAGTTTTAGATTTTCCCTACTTCTAGCCATGATTGTGCTCTTTCCATAGAGATGAAGGGATTTATATTGCTGTTAAAAATGACCCCACAGCGAGTAAAACGTGACAGGAGTCAAAACTGTTTAGGGTTCAAATTCACCTCTTTCTACTGGGTTCTAGAAAATCAAATATCTCTTTCTCGTTTAGTTTAGGAAGGTGAATTTGTTCTTTATGAATTCATGGGATCAGATCATTAGTAATATTTTGTAAAACTGAGATATACAGTTGTATCTCATCAGCATATTTCTAAATACTGCCAATCAAAATGCCATGATCAGTGACAACCACTTTATAGGCATCAACAGTGACACATCTCCTAATATCCTAATGCCATTCAGATAGTTATTGTTAAAAAAACAACTCCCTTCTGGAGTTTACCAAGAAAAATGATCTTGCCAACCCAGCTCCAGCACTTTCTGGGTTGTTTTTCTTTAGAAGAGGTTTCAGTGTAACTGTCGTGAAAGCTTTGGGGGATATTTGTAATTGCAGGATGTTACCTGTTACAGAAACTAGAGGCTGACTTGGTTAGAAGGGGATCAACAGGATGACTTCATCTTGCTAATGGCGGCTGCATCTACCCTCATCATAATAAAAGATTGTAACTCTAGATTCCAGGGAATTGCACAGAAACTGGCTCACTTGATGACTAATTCAGGTCCTACACATTCGAGAACTTCTGAAAGGATAAGAGCTTCCATTTGTGGCAAAGAATCTGAGAGACCGTGGGGAGAAAACAAGTCAAGTATGCGGCTCATAATTAAATTCCTCTTCTGAACTTCTGGACTGAGAGACAAAGTGAGGGGGTTTTAAAGGCCAGCGGTGTCGTCAATGCTTGATTTACGGGCAGGAGTGTCATGAGTTGCACATACTGAGCCCACCTGCCTATAGAGTCACTCAGCAGGCTGCTTTTGTAATCATGATTAAGTGCTGAAACAGACCTACAGCTGCCCCAGAAATCAAGAAGCCATAATGTCACTACAGCTGCTAATCTAGTAACCCAATTAACATCAAAATCACTTCCAGAAGCACCGAATGTGAGTCCAGCCAGGCTACATTTCACATGCAGTGTTGCCACTACAGTGACCCCAGGAAGGTTGGATTTAGACGGTCTGTCATATTTATTTCATAAGTCATCTGAGACTCGCAAGCCATTTGTCTGACACATGCTCAAGGGATTGCATGGGAGGGAAATTGAGCAATTACATAAATCAATAGCACTCTGAACCACTGCAGAGTGAGGTTTATACCCAGGTAAGTGGGCCACATAAGTTGAGAAAGCCCAGCAATTCAAAGCCAGGTTTAACCGTGCTGTCTTGTGAATAAATATGGACTCAGAAGCACCGACATAGACGACGAGACACTCGAAAAGCTCAAGAGGAAGCGATGATTGGAATAACCTTGGAGAACACACCACAAGCTTCACTGTATCACACATTCTCCGGGCCGTGTTTTCCATCACAAGCTCAAATAGACTGCCTCAAACGAGACCTGTGTGTTTATGTGTGCTTGGTGAAAAAGCAATCTTTAGATTTTCAAGGCGTAACAACTTCTTCAGAGAAAGTCCTCACGCCATAACCGCGGACATAACTGTGGATGAGGCCTGATTCGTCTCGCTCCATTAGGTTCAAATAACCCCTTGAGGGATGCTAAAACCCAGGAAGCCTTTCTCCACCTCAGGGACAATAAATATGGCTGTTGAACGCAGCCACCCAGAAATTGAAGTTCTCGGCTCCATTGCATGATGCATCCTGAATGACAGCTGACAAGGGAAGCTCATCAAAGCGCTCTCCAGGTGGTGATACTAAGTGGTGTGAAAACCGGCTGTAGGCGTCTCATCAAAAACCATTCACCTGAGACCAGCAACAGCAGCTGCTGATGAGGGGTTTGTGTTTTGCTGGCAGACAGTGTTATTGAGACATTTTGTTCTGTTCACACACCAGCTATCAGTCTCCCCCGGGGATGAAGACGAGGAGGCAGGAAGCCCGCAGCACTGGAACTGGGAAGGAGGAACCACGTCCCAGTACATGACAAGGTGATTCTGACACACAACAACAAGCTGCTGCTGCTGCTGCTGACAGCGTGGCGAGGAGGAGGTGGGGAGGCAAACTATTCCCCACCAACTTCAACCCATTTACGCAACCATATGCTACATATGACGCTCTGGAAGGAAAAGTGAGACACACAACAACAAGAACAAGCACCATTAGCCGCCCACAGCTTGTGCTTAGACACACACACACTCCAACAGACATATACATACACACACTCAAAGACAATTGAATGCTCACCCACGCTGACGCATGAAACGGACCAGCTCGCCACGGCAAAAAAAACACTTACATTATCACACTCTGGTTGATTCACAGGTCCTCGAGCCTACACTGTCATTAGAGTTCAGCCCTTTGACAAATGCATCATTTCACGGGGAGAAATTACTTTGCCGCGCTCCTCCCATTAAAGCCACCACGTCTGCACAAACGAACCAGCGGCCAGCTCCAGCTGTGAGACCAGGGAGCAGACGAGACCCGGGATCGAGCTAAAGGTGGAGCAGCAGCAGCAGGTGAAAACAGAAGAGGGAGGGAGGGAGTTTGCGGGCACAGATGGAGGAATGAAACAAGCACAAAAAAAAAAAGAAAAAAGAAAAAGAGGGTGTGGCTGGGCTCACCATTCTCAAACCAGATCGCGCATTCCTGAAGGCTGGAGTACGGCACCAGCTCCCCTCCTTCCCCTTCCAGCGACACAAACAGTCCTTCCTCCCTGAGCGATGATGACCAGTTCATCAAAAAAAATAAGAGCAAAGAAATGAAGCAAAGGGGGATACGAAAAAGAAAAAAAAACACCTGCAGTGGAGGCAGGGGAGGAGAAGTGCGGAGGAAAAAACAGGAGCTCTCCTCCCTCTTGTCTGTTTCCCCCCTTCTTGTTTTTCTCTCCTGAAGAAATCTCCACAGGTTTCAGTGGCGATGCTGCCCGCTCAGCTCAGTCGCAGTAAGTGATACGGAGCCAGGGCTGATATGGCGAGTCAGTGACGGGAGGAGCGTGAAAGAGGAGGAGGAAGGAAGAGGGAGGTAAAAAAAAAAAAAAAAGAAGGATGGAAGAACGCAGCAGCAGTCACTGTGTCACTGGGGAAAGAGTGGGGACACAGAGGTGACACCTTCAGCAACCCGGAGCCGACAGGTGACCAGAAGCGTTCCCCGCCACGAGAGAGAGAGAAGAAAAAAGCAACTAAACTGCACGGGGAGAGCGTCACAGATAAGAAGGTGAGCTCCTCGTTGCCTCCGTGACTGCATTAGCGCCTTAGCGTGTTATGTATAGATGTGAGAGGCGCACTCTCTCTACAGGAACAGGAGCCCAGGTCTCCAGCAGATGAATGGTGCAGTGCTGCTGTTGTCATAGCAACCGCAGAGCAAAAGGAGGGGGAAGGAGGAGGAGGAGGAGGAGGAGGAGAAGGGTGGGTATTGAGGCAGGAAAGAAAATGGCATAAAAAAACGAAGGGAGGGAGAAAAGGGAGGTGTATTATTAAAGGGACACAGATTTTGCCGGAGCTTTGGGGACGCATCAGATCACAAGTGGGCAAAAAAAAAGAAGAAGAGGAGCGGTGTTATTTGATAGAAACAAGGCGTTTCAATAAAGCCTACTCCATTTTCCTCTTGGGCTCAGGGATCCCTGTCTGTCCTTGTTTTACCCTTGAAACTCTATTTGTACAGCTGCAGCCATGTTTTATGGCTATTTAGAGGTTCAAACCCACGGGGCTGCCAGTTTATTGTGTGCCGTCTCTGCTTTAGTCGGGGTTCGTACCCGTTAGGCTGCACTGCCTGCTGCTCTAAATGTTTTTTATTAATCTCTTCCAGTCACACATATTTCCCAGGAGTCTCTCCAGCCCCCTGCACGTGCTACCAACAAGCCTGAAAGATGCACGACAGTCGCAGGTCAAACTTTTGCTGATGTCACCTGGACCAACTGGTCTACATCACAAAACTAAAGCTGGTCTCTTCTTACACCGTCTCTGTTGTAAAAAATACCTGTGGACGATCAGTGCAAACGCAGATTTATTTTTTGCTATTTTCATTGTGCTTTTATTTTTTTTTAAATGATTTCACATCTATGGAAAAGTTTTTTTTTTAACAGTTTTTATCTGTTTTTATTTTTGGACAATTTATTGATATTTTACAAATTCTCCCTTTAAAATAATAAATTACAGATAATAACTTTAAAAAGTATTAAACAACAAGTTAACTGTAAAAAAACAGGCCAAAACTGTAAATAATGTCCATATTAAAAATCTGTATTTTCATGAATTATAATTACTTTTTTAACAACATTTGCCTATTAAATCATGCTTCTTTTTTTTTTTTTACCATATTTAAATCAACAAAATATGAATAATTTTACAAATATTTGCCATTACTTCAAAGAAAATTTTACATATTAATGAATGAAAAAAAGAAAGAAAAAATCCGAACTTGTATTTTACGGATTTTCCCAGTTTTGTTAAAATACAGATAATAAAAAACACAGAAAGGCATTAATTTACGTGGTAACCATAAAAAGATGAAAATAACATCCACATCTAAATGTGGATTTTTGCAAATAGTAATTTGTTCTTTTACAACACTTGACCATAAAACTATAATATTTTTATTGTATTTAAATCTACTAAAATATTATTATTGTACACATATTTGGTGTTGCTATTTGAAAGAAAAATTATGTTTGTTAAGGACTGAAAAAATAATAAATATTTTTTTTAACTGTTATTTTACAGATTTTTCCTGTTTTGTTAAATTACTTAAAATTAATATCTACAAAAAATAATTTAAGAGCCAACCCTGAATAAAAAAGTTAATGGTGACATCAAAGCTTAATATTTTTATAAGTGGTAACTCCTTCTTGTACAATGTGTGGCTGTAAAATTATAATGTTTTACTGTACTTAAATCAGATGTTTGCTGTTATTTTCCCCATTGCGGAAGTCAATCTTCAATTATTTCAAACCAAGAAGGTCAGATTGAATATTGTTCTCCTCTTTACATTCACTGTATTAGCAGAGTCAATGAACAAAAGTACGAAGTTGTTAAAACTCTGCACGAAATGAATAAAACAGACAAGATATTATGTAAAGGTTCTCAGATGCTTACGTAGTCAACTGAACAGTGTCTGACCATCACTTTTTTCTGTGTTTGCTTCTGGAGATTTGGACAAAAATACAAAATTTATCAGTGCAAGCATACCAAGCTTCATGCTTTTGCCAAATGGTGACCACAGAACCTCAGATTTGGCCTAAATCACCTTTACTAATACACACTATGTGCTGTGTAGCTAGTCGCATATGGTCAACAACATGCAGCATAATTCAGCAAAATAAATGACCTCTAACTGTAAAACATCATTAACATGGAAAAGAACCCAGATACTGTCCTGCTGCCAGAGGAGGTGGCATCAGTGTGTGTGAACCAAGAATCAGGCATCATTTATAGCGTACTCTGTAAAGTGTTCTTGTAACCAGTAAGGAGGTGATAAAGCTAAATTCCTAAGTTTGTTTGGATGATTTTGAAGCTGTATAAATCTTTCGCAAATGTCTGCTGTCTTTACATGAAGCCTGAACATCCACGCAAAGCTCCGGGCAGCGTCAAGCTCGAGAAACAAACAATAATCTTTATTCCCGCTGCCAGACATGACGGCTCTTTCTATATTATTATTCTTGCCTTTGCTGCTTCATCTTCCCTGCGGCTTCTTCCTATACGTCCCTGATGGATGTGGATGGAAGACGTGATGCTCAGCTTCATTTTAGACGCCCTAACTTCTGCTTTTTTTTTTATTAAGCAGCACACGTCAATACTTATTTTTCTTTTTTCTAACAGATGTATTATTATGCCAGCTTATAAAACTAACAACATGGGAGCTGATTCAATAAATATTCTCGTGCTAAACTATTCACAGTAATTTTGGAAACTGCTATACACTTCCCCAAATCAATTTTTGTAAGCCTTTTAATGTGACGCTCATTGATTTCTTCCTACTGTCTATTCACATTCTTCTGCTTTTTAATAACGCATTGTGCTTTTCTGATTTTATTATGCCTACTGCTTCAACGTTAACAACTTTAAAATAGTTTTTTTTGTGTGTGTAAATGTGCAGATTGAACTACGTAACTGCAGCATCCTCTCGATGAATAAACGACCAGTGATGTTGGAATCGACTTCTATTGTATCACACCTAAACTGCAGCACTGAAGTTAAACCAGAAAACATAGCACTCAAAGAAATAAAAGTGTCTTTCTTGTGGGAAGTTTGAATCAGAGGGATGATACGTCTCTCTTCCACACAGCAGCGAGGATGCATGGGTTTTCTTTGAATCGGTGTTGCCCTTCATGTTGCCGTCCTTGGTCTGTTTGTTGGGTAATTCGTTCATGCATCTGGGCGTCCTTGTAAAAGAGAGCTTCCTCTCAATGGCCCTCCCTGTTTAAATAAAGGTTAAATAAATACGATTAAAAATAGCTGTCGGTTAACTATGAGGTCGTAGGTAGCAGCTGGGCAGATGTGCTTGACATTAAGACAGAAAACGGGGGGTTCACCTTCAGCAAAATCCACCTATTAGGACTAGAGCTGCAAAGAGTAATCAATTAACTGTCCACTATTCAATTAATCACCAACTATTTTGATAATCAAGTAACTTTTTTTAGCAGAAAAGCATGAAAATTCTTGATTTCAGCTTCTTAAACGTGAATGTTTTCTGGTTTCTTCTCCCCTTTATGATATTAAACTGAATATTTTTGGGATTGTGCACAAAACAACACACTTGAGGAAGTTTTATTGGGACTATTTTTAGGCCAACAGCTAATCGATTGATTGCAATTGAGCTGACATTGAGCGACAGGCAAGAAACAAACTCCAACTGCAAAAAATAAACAATTCAAACAATCTAATGTGTCAATATGGAGCTTTGGAACTATCTTTTCCCCCCGTTTTCATCTGCTCAGATGAGCTAAGCTAACTGTCTGTAGCTTCATATTTACTGCACACATGAGAGGTATCAACTTTCCCACCTAACTCATGACAAGAATGCATATTTCTCAAGATACATAATATAATTTCTTGTTTTCGGTCCTTCTCTGTCCTTGTATTTACTAATCAACACACCTCAACAGTTAGGGTTTAGAAAGTCCTGCAGTGAAACAGTTTAAATGTTGTTGTTTAATCAACTAATCGACTAGTTGTCAACTATTATTAAAATGAATCAACAACTATTTAGATCTATTTGTCGGTTTGAGTAATGTTTTTTTTTTAAAGTCTAAAATCTCTAATTCCAGCTTCATAAACCTGAATAATTTCTGGTTTCTTTCCTCCTCTATGACGGTAAACAGCTGCAACAATTAATCAGTTAATCAACTAGTCATCAACTATCACATTAATCAGAAACTATGACAATCCATTTATTAATTTAAGCAATGTTTTAAAGAAAGCAACAGCTAAATTCTCAGTTTCCAACGTCCTAAATTGGAATATTTTCACTTCTCTTTTTTGCTACTCTGTGACAGTAAACAGCTGCAACGATAAATCAATTGATCAATCAGTTATCAACTGTTAAATTAATCAGGCAACTATTTCGACAATTGGTTTATAGGTTTGGGTATTATTTTAAAGAAAAAATACCTAATTTCTCTTAATTCAGCTTCTTAAACTGGAATATTTTCTGGTTTCTTCCCTCTTCTATGACAGTAAACAGCTGCAACGATTAATCAATTTATCGATCAGTTGGCAGCTTTCAAATTAATCTGGCAAATATTTCAACAATTATTTCTTTCCCCCTCCGTGGCAGTAAACTGAATATCTTTCAGTTGAGGACAAAACATTTGAGGACGTCATTTTTCATTTTTTTTTAGCATTTTCTGACATTTTATAGACCAAACAAGTAATCGATTAATTGATGAAATAATTGACGAATTAATCAGCAATGAAAATAATCAATAGTTGCAGCTCTACCTCTGGGAACTTTTTTGAACAACTTTTGAGTACATTTCGACAATGTTCAACTCATTTTGGAGAAATCTTGAGTCATTTTGGACAGTTTTGTCTGAGTTTCCATGTATGCCACTTATTTCTATGAACAATGACAAATATTTGCATTAATCCTCCAATCCATCGGGGCGGTGCTCAACGTTTGACTCCACCCATCTCAACGTTCCATAAACCAATCGTGTTCAGTCTTATTACATATAACTTTACTTCATTTTGCAACTGTTTGGTGGCAATCTAACCCTCACTCTTACCCTAACCCTAACCCTTCAGGACCGTGTGTATCTAATGCAAGTCAGAGTGGACCCACATATAGGGCCAAATACAGGTCTGTGACTATGCTAGTAGCATAAGACAGCGCTTGTTTTTACTTGCAGGCAATGTCCTCGTGGGCGGAGTCAAATGTTAGATTCAGCCAATAGCATGCCGACGTTGAGCAACGTTGAGCTCCGCCCTGAACTGCACACTGCAGTCAGGGGTACTTGAATCTATCAGCCCTTTGGTCTTTCTTTTACTATTCTGCACCAGCATTCATCATTACATAAAAATCTATTAATTCCCTCAAGTAACTTCAAAATAAAGTGATGTTTGCATTTGCTGATATTACATCACTAAAATATTCTACTTGGCTGATGACTAAAATGTGACAAGCACTTCTGTGGCGGCACTTAATCCAGCAGCTTCTCCAGCGTCCTCCTGAGGGCATCGTACTTACATTTCAATTACTCTCTCCTACTCTTAACCTTCACTCTTTATTTTTCACCTGTGACAGCGCAGCTGAAAATGCCACTTTTCCCTCTCGGCGGAAGAAATGATTCGGCGGGTTCCGGGACGGTCGAGGGGAAGAAATAATGACAATAATTGAAGGGGTGATTTTTTTTCTCGAGGTGCAATCCCGGAGTAAGGAGGCGTGGAGATTGAGACGTCCCCGAATGTCAGTGTTCATTTCAGAAATTCACAGAGGAAACCAGATGCCACGTAAAACACCAGGCTGGCTAAGGAGGCGTGGAGACAGACGGAGAGATTGAGACGTCCCAGATGTCGGGCTCTGTTTCAAAAATACACAAGATATCATAAAAAGCTCGCTGCACGGCGCGTTGCAGGTTTGTATGAGATGACATCATGGCTTAAAGGGAGAAGTCTAGATTGCTCATTATGGCGTCCAGGAACCAGAAGATTATCTGAGGTTTCAAAAAAGGACAAACGGATTGATGCATTTCGTCTACGATGCTTAATACCACAAGCACGTACAGTAGCTGTGTGACAGGATCGGCCTAATGAATCAGCAGGAAACTGGTGTTTATTAGCTGCTGTTTGATGATAGTTTGAGCTGCAACTAACAATTATATCATTGTTAATTAATCAGATGAGCACGTTCTTCATTAATCTTGTGAGGAAATGGTAAAAAAAATGGCCATAATATATCCCAGGGGTCATCTGATCTCTTGTTTTGTCCAAAATTCCAATATTAGACCACTAAAAAGAGCCGGAAAGTAACTAAGTACATCTCCTCAAGTACTGTGATTAACTACAGTTTTGAGGTACATGTACTTTACTTTAATATTTCCATTTTAATGCAACTTTATGCTTTTTCTTCACTATATTTCAGAGATAATTAATGCATTTTTCCATACAGATTTAGTCACCTTGCAGGTTAAGAAGTTAAATGGTTGTAAACTACCTACTGCTTTCACATGGCCACATTAAAAATCACAATCTAGCAATGTACTGTCAAATATATTTAAAATAATCTCTGTAGAGGTAAGTCTCTATGATAAATAATTTTAACTAAAATAAATAGGGTTTATTAAAAATAAATATTATTTTAGAAAATATATCTTTGACAGAATATAATTAAGTAAGAGAAATAAATATTCTAAAAAAGGTATATTTTGCTAACAATCCCTCTGTACTTTCACTAAGTAGAGTATGGGTATTTTCACACTGTAATAAAATAGTTTCTACTGTACTTCTACCACCGTTGCATTATAACTTCAGCTTTTAAGTCAAAACATTTGAGAAATCCTTAAAATGCTCAAAAATAAAAGACAATTGGGAAAACTATCGCTGTGATTTCATAGTGAGATGGTTTTTAAAACTGAATACATTCTATTTATTATCAAATAAGACAAAGAGATTAGAAGTCCTGAAGCACTTCATCAGGATAGTCACTTTTATTCAATCAAGTTATCTGCTATCTCAAGTTATCTCATTTAACTGAGCTTCAAATGGTTTTGAAAATCTTAAAACAGCCACAGTGCCTCGATACATTTAGAGTAACTCTTCAGGTTGATTGGTTGTTCTTCTCATTAGTTGGACTATCTGTGGTGTTACTTCTACAGGGAGAACAGTCCTACATCAACACCCTAAAGCGATTAATCCACTATTTATAAGAACTGAGTACCTGTGAACACCACCTCTTTTTCCACAATTTGGAACTTTCCCAACCTAACAGACCATTTAGGCATCGCATACTGAACGTTTACTCAGAATTGGCTCTTAACTAACCGACACTACGTCAAAGAAGTCGTCAGTGTGGCTGCATTTGGTTCAGACAGATGGTCAAAAACTCGAGTGTAAACTTTGTAAACAGCATTTTTGTGAATCACAACCCTACAACCAACATGGTAGAGCACCTAAAAACAGTCGGCTAACTTGTCTGCATAATATTCCTGAGCAGTTCTTGCGCTACGATCACTTGCCAATATAGTGATGTTTTTTAGAAATCATATGAATATGTACAGTTGCGTGCTGGTCTGGCCCAAGTCTGTTGTTATCGTTTGTCAAATAATTACTTTAAATTCATTTAACATGCTGCAAATTGTAGTCTGCACTTACATAGCGCCTTTTTCTACCTTAGTGGTGCTCAAAGCGCTTTACAATGTGTTTCGCATTCACCCATTCACACACCAGTGGCGACAGAGCTGCCATGCAAGGCGCCTGCCTGCCATTGGGAGCAACTTGGGGTCTTGCGCAAGCACACTTCGGCATGCGGAGGGGCCGGGGATCGAACCTCCAACCTTGCGATCAGTGGACAACCTGCTCTACCACCTGAACCACAGCCACCCAAAAATGTGCACATTAGGTATGATTTCAGTGCCAAGATTCTGTTTGGTGGACTAGAGACTCTTCATCTGACCTCATTTGCATTTCCCCTCAAAAATCCAACAATAATTATCCTCGATATGACTGACTGATAAGACAGAATAAATTCTTATTATAGTCCGTTGTATCCGTGCAACAAACGTGTGTGATCCTGTCATCTCCCTGTGGACACTTCTCCTGTAAAAAACGGAAAATATCACCGAACAAACAAAGAGGCAGACCCAGAAACCGGCAGCATTCATCATCAGCAGCAGCTAATTTAGCAGAGCTGCACTGTTTTACTGTGGATCCTTTAAGACCACCCACACAGAGAGATGTGCAACCTGACTAAGCAGTTCTGCACCCTGCTAATCCAACACTACTGCTGAGCGTTTTTAGGCCTGCATCAGTGGCCATTTAGAAGTTAGCTCCGTGCACCACTTATTCGCACTCCACTCTATTACTGTAAGCACCGCAGAGACAATAGATTTTTGATGTACTCATATTGCTGCGATAATTGCTGCAAAGAGTGGGAGAAAAATGAGGCGGTCTAATTAAATCAAGGCTTTTCCTCAGGTTTTAAGGCCAAATGCACTTTTCTACCTTTATGTAGCGATCCGTGGGGAGGCAGTAATTGTATTGATTGCAGCCATTAATTAGGGGGAAAGCAGCGTAATCTGGGGAGAGATGTTGAAATAATTCCCCTTAAATGTTTCAGAGTGGAGCGCGGCCGATCAATCAACCGGAGGGGGCGACGTCCTCTGGTGGGACTGACACTTGAGTGAGATATTTATTAAAGAACAAATAAGCAATCAGCGCTCACGGCTCGCAGCAATCAGCCGCTCGGATATCAACGTGAGAATGAGCAGCCGACTACTCATATTCTTAGACGACAGCGGGCTAAAAATAGACGACACGAGCAGAGCGGTCGGGGGAATCTGTGAGACGTGCATGAAGGAGTGTTGCATAATTAAAAAAAGAACCTGCAAGTGCTGCAAAGTAGTGTAACTAAGAGCAATTACCTGAGCAGAAACCTGAGGTGCTTGAACTTTACTCAAGTATTTCCATTTAACGCCACAACTCAGACAGAAATATGACAGTGCACTACATTTATGGAAGGGTGGAAGGGCAGTCTACGCCTTTACTTTTCTTTAAAAGCACTTCTAAAAATCCATTTTTTATAGGCTTGCTCTTATGTGATGTCATCTGTTGTTATCGTCTAATTGATTTTTAAATTGAATTTTATTCTTTTTTTTTTTTTAACAATTCATTTATTTACCTATTTACAAATTTCTTTATTATTTTTATGGTTTTACCCTCAACTTTTTTTATTATTATGTTTTTCATTCCAGTTTTGGTTCTTCTATTATTCTATCTGGTGGTGTTGTATTCATTCATCTCAATTTTAACTTATTTATGTATTTATTTACTACTACTATTATTATGTTTAGCCTTGTTTTTGCCACAGTTGTACCCTTTATTTTCTTTTATTCTAGTTGTTCTTTTTTGTATTTTTGGTTCTTTTATTATTTTATCTTGTGTTGTTTTATTTATTTGTTTTAATTTTTACATATTTAAATATTTATTAAATTCCACTACTATTATTATTATTATTAGCCTTGGGTTCATGCTTTTACCCTCTATTTTATTTTATTCCACTTGGATATTTTTGGTTCTCATATTATTCTGTCTGTTGTTGTTGTATTGATTCATTTTAATGTTAACTCATTTGTGTATTTATTTACTATTACTACTATTAATTTTCATTTTTAGCCTTGTATTCATGGTTTTACCCTCTATTTTCATTTATTGTACTTGTTCCTTTTCCGTTACTTGGATATGGCATTTCTGTTGTTTTCATTATTTTATCTGGTTTTGTTGTATTGATTTATTTTGAAAATCTGTTCATTGGTCTTCCTGAGCATCCTTCTTTTCTTTCCCCCCTGTCTGTAAAGCACTTTGTAAACTCTGTATTTAAAAGGCACAATATAAATAAAAATATTGTTATTACATGTAAGCTGCTATATTTATTTTTTGGTAATATCTAGATATAGTAGTGATTGGCTAGTTTGTGTAGAAGCTATATTTCCTATATTTACCTTGAAAAGAAGCAACTAAATGCTTGCATTTATCCGAGCTGTGTTCTTTTCTCTCCAGCTTTCTGGCTTTAACTAACATTTTCAGTGCAGCCACATTTACTTCACTAAAGAATATAAATGCCTCCTCCATCTCCGGAGCCCTGGAGAGAACATATGTTTTCACCAGGGCAAAGCGGAGAAGACAGATAAGCTTTATATCATGATTTGTTCTAAAAATGTTTCTGCTAAATGAGCGTTTTTCCTTGAGGGATTCCTCAGGCTTGTAATTATGTCAAATCAAAATGGTGAAAAAAAAACAATGTCCTCCAAGCACATAACCCAGAGTCGAGCCAAGTGTTGGCAAACACTGGCTAAAACTTTCCCCTGATCGTGTAGCTCAGCCTTTTTTCAGCTAAAAACACGCTTTTTCTTGGAGGTTTAATGCAGTATATTGTTGCTAGCTCGGTCGGATTAAAGGTAATGGAGACTGGAGCTTTGATCAATACATCAACAGGCAGAAATCAGATTATGAGAGACGTATTATCCAATCTAAAATGATCCAAAACTACAAAAGTGCAAACATATTAGCTTTAAAGTTACAGCAAAATATCAAAAATACAATTACTAACTGCAACAGAATGGCCGTTCATAATGTTAATTTATTACCACTGATGCATTGGTTTAATTTTACTGTGCTAGCTTATTTTATTATGTTACTTAGTATAACAAATGCATTATTTAGGAAGTTTTCACTACATAATATTCACCTCTTGCATGTATTTAAGTAAAAGTATAAAAAAGTAAAAAAAAAATTGAAGCTCTTAAAACGGGGAAAATTGCACTTAACTTGAGTAAATGTACATATTTACTCTGGATGTATCTATTTATGTGTCAGCAAATATGTAAAAAAGAAACTCAAACTAAGTCAGCTGCAGTGATGCTTGTTTTACTGGCAGCATTTCATGTATATCTGACCTCAATCTATTCTCAATTACAGTTTAATATTAACTGTAGCTCCAGGACAGGCTGCCTGGATCTTTACTGGGATTGTTTCACTAACTTTAATATATTTTTTTGAGAATGAAAATTGATTCTCGGTGTTAAAAAAGGCTCCACTTACAAGTTTTTCACCCACAGCGGGTTCCTCAGAGGAGGAGGTTCACAGTTGTCATGGAGATAACTTGTCCTTAAGTGACCTCAGCGGGGAGTTTCAGTTCCATGACGACACGTGACGATAAATCGGGGTTAAAATCAGACGGCACAGATTGTGATTTGAGCTTAAAAGCGCCAAAAAAATTTGAGTGTGTGTTTTTTTTGGGGTCAAACTATCAAGACTGAAACTTCAAATAGAAAAAGACACACCATAGTTTCTATTCTGGAGCTTTTGATCATGTTGCATGTGCTTCCTTAGCATATAGTTGCAGATTTAAGATAAACTTAAGCTACAAATAAACAGATAAAACATAAAGCCTCATAAATACAAACGCAATATATTAATATGCTTTTATTTTGTAGTTTCAAACAATCTCAATTACAGCAAGTGTTCAAAATGTCAGTGAAACCAGGTGACGATAAATTGGGGTTAAAATCTAACAGCACAGACTGAAATGTGCTTGACAGCTCCAGGAAAAGCTACTCGAAGGACCTTGAGTTATTTTTTTGTCAAACTATGGAGACTTTAAATAGAAAGAAATCACACCACAGTTTCCATTCTGTGGATATTCCGGAGCTTTTGATTATATATTGCATGTGCTTCTTTAGCATATAGTTGCACATTTAACATAAACTTGACAAAAAATAAAGCCTCCTAAATAAAAACGCAATAAAATAATATGCTTTTATTTTGTAGTTTCAAATAATTTCAATTACAATGACGAGAAAATGGTATCTATATTATTTATATCTTTACTACTCAGCGTGGTTCACGTTGTATTTTTATGTACAAGAACTACAATCTCATATAGTGATGCCTTTTCTTTCTTATTTTGAAATATCAGTGTTGTATCAGCCAACTTCACCTGAGTTATTCAAAGGATTTACCTACGTTTTTGACGAATAGAGCAAACGCTGTAACTGGTTTTGCATTATTCTTCATAGGAAACCAGTAGCGACCACCAGCAGAAACCATCAGAGGTCTGAGCTCACTGGGAGGGTTCAGTACACTTCCTGCCTGCCTCAAAAATCTGTTTCTCAAGTTGACCCTTCGAGCGTCCAAAGGCCCCCTTGAGAGTCTTCAACAGGCAGAGGGGATTAAATCAGAAACTCAATGATTCTCTAAAAAGGTCAGCGCTTTCATTGCGTTTTCATTCTATCAGAGCCTCGCGGTTGAATAACTCAAGTCCTCGCCAACATCACCACTCAGCCACCCCGAGGCCAATCAGGAGCTTCGCAGGAGGCCCAGCGAGAGGCTGCGGTTGGCGGAGGCCACCGGGGGGATCAAAGCGCTGCAGCCTTTAGACCTGCTGCTGCTTTTTTTTCCTGCTCTCTAAAGCACTCCTCTGCCACCACTCTTCCTCTCACCTCTGCCATCTCTGGCCTGTGAGCTCGGTACTGTCAAGCTGCGCAGGAAGTGGCGCTGAGTTGAATTAATTAAAGGGTGAGAAAGCCGAGGAGGCTGAGCCCAAATACAATCTGGTGCTCGATGCCAGTCGAGAGCAGACGCAGGTCTCTGAGGACTTGAAGGACGGTGGACACTTCGGGCTTCTGAGGGACTTTGCACATTGTCATTTGGTCAGATATGTTCCTATGACTGCTGTGAAGTCAGACTGTCATGTGATCTGAACAACAACACCTGATGGGAAGGTTTAACCCTTTGAACCCCCAAATCCACTGATAAGTTCAAGAGGCATGTCTTTAAAAAAGTAAAATAAAATCATCAAAATTACACCATTTATCAGAGCCAGAAACTATAAAAACAGAAAGAGTTGTACAATTTACAACTTCTCAACTACTAATTTGTTACTTGCCATTCAGTCGGGAACCTTAAAACAGAGCTTAAAATCATATTTCAGCAAAAATCACTTTATTCTGCATAAAAATTCACCAAAAATGAACCATTGGCACCAACCAGATTCTGTAAAAAAATAAAAATTCCATGCTCCTTGCTGCAACTGGGAAGCCATGAGTGACTCAGCTGTGACCAACAGTCACGTGACAAAAATTCTGAATATTTGGCTGGACTGGGTTGAACTGCAGGCCGTGCTTACACAGCATGTCATATTTAAAGTTTCACCAAAACAAACCTTTTTGCTCTAACCAGATTACTTGAAAAACAAAAGATTCTGCGGTTCTTGTTGCAACTGTGAAGCCATTAGTGACTCAGCTGTGATCAACAATAACATGAAAAAAATTCTGAAACTTTTCGGCTGAACTGCAGGCAGTGTTTACACAGAGCAGATAGGAGACAAGTATGGAAACAAATTAAAAATGCAAAAAGGCACTAAAATATCTATATTGTGTAGACTGACCACTATTTTTTCCAGTATTGGTCCCACATATGGGCACTTAATTTCTGTCTTTTTCATTTTTTAAAGAATAAATAATCAAAGAAATTGAAGTATTGTTGTTGTTTTTAATGATTTATGGCATTATAACTGTGTTGTACTGCACATTAAACAATTTTGAGTTGGTTGTGCTGTTTCAAAAAAGGTGCATTGCTTATACTGCAGTGAAAAAATGAGCCAGCAGTGAGCAAAAAGAAGACAGAAAAGAAAAAACGCCCAGAAATCAATCTGGGTTCAGAGGGTCAAGCACGCCTACATCAATCAGCAAACGGTTTTATGTGGTCTTTTTATTTAATGGTTTCATTATTTCAACAGACAAGGCAAGACAAACACAACACACAATAAGTGATGTGGCACAGACATAAATCTGCGAGGATTAACACAGTGAAGGGCTAATCCTACCGAAAGGTAAACGCACACCGCCACCAAACACGAACTCTTAAGATGACAAGTGTAAGTGTGCTAATTATGCAAAGGTAAAAAGGAAAACTGCACAAAGCCGTAATGCAGCACAGCTGAAACTTAAGGCATATTAAAAGGAAGATAATCCCCAGGACTTCAGTTAAAATCAGGAAAAAACCACAAAGCAGGCCTCACAACAAGCCGCACCTGACTGGTATAATATATCAAGCCAAATGATGTCATGTGCAACAACACTGCAAAGAGACCTCTCCCTACGTCAGCCGTGGAATAAGAATAGTACAAATGAGACAGCGCCGCACATCATTAATCAAGTTATTCTTGGCTGTCAAGAAAGCGACACACACACACACATACACACACACACGTGATGTATTTACAGATTCCCATACACGCCGATGTTCTAAAAAATTCACTTTGATTCCCGCAGATGAAAGTGCAGCCATCGAATCGGGCCGAAGTCTGCCAGGAAAGATTGAATAAAGGAGAAAAATACAAATAGCACAGGCAGAGATGGCTCCTCAAACAGCAGAGAAAAAGAGGAGAAAGTGTGATGAGATTGGCTTGGTCTGAAATCTAATTCTTACGCCCAGCTCCCCACAAAGCAAAAAAAAAAAGAGAAGAAGAACGCCTCTGCTATCCACACACACAGAGGCCTCTACAGCAGTGTGGCACGCCCAGTTAAAATGAGAGAAAATGATGTGGTGCGTTTCCTCTTTAAAACCCACAGTTTGGATGACCCGGGAGACACCATAAATCATTCTGTATGATGTAAAAATCACAATCCCCCCCTTCTCATCCTCCACCCCGGCATACCAGAAATGGTTAATGCTGTGATGTTGCCGAGAGGCTGGTGCACCCTAGTGGCGGCTGCTGAACGGAGCTTTAAAGTCCTTCACACCCACTCTGCTTCTGTGTGGAGGCTGCACTGATATTGGATGAAGCTGCAATGTCAATATTTCATTTCTCGTTTTCGAAATGCAGCACAGCAGCACGTAAGCTTCGGCCGTCCACACCGCCCTGTGTACCGAAACCACAGCCCTCCCGTAACAACAGCGCACGGAACATGACACAGACTCATAATCCGGTTAATGGGGGAGACAGAGGGGAGGCAATTTTCCACATTCCCTGAATGTTCAAGATGAGTGTGGAAGGAGGCGATTAGTGGTGGGAGATAGAAAGCGATAAAGGAGGGCAGAGCCGACCGCAGCTCGCAGTCCATCAGCTGTTCTTGACACTGTCAATTAGGTATGACTTTGGTGATTACGAGAATTAGAAACTGCGGTGGTTGCCGCGGGCCGCAGCTCAGCCCTGCTTTATGGTTCTGCTCAGAATTAGTGGGTAAGTAATACGGTAAAGGATTACTGCTTATCAGGGTGAAGCATCTCTCCTCTCCTGTTCACTTAAGTTTCATAAAATCGTGTTTAATTCAGTGTGCGTGACTCTGATTACTGCCTGCAGCAGTACGGTGAAGGGTTAAGGGAGGCTGTGTTAGTACAATGGGGGAGGACAGCCTTACAGCCACACAACCTGAGCCAGATTTAGCCCACATCTCTGTTAGTTTTCCTTCCAAACCCTCGTTGTAAAAACACCGCTCAGCTGATTCAGACTGTGTGCATCCTCCACTGCAGCATCTTTACCTGTGAGCTTCTTCACTGGCTGTAGCCGGACACTGATGGTCTGGTGGGTGAGCAGGGGGGAGGAGGGCAGGGAGCGCGACACGCCCTCCATTATGCGAATGTGCTGCATGCCCTCGGTCATGGAGAGTGGGGGCACAGCGTAGTCTCCTTCAAAGACACAGTCGCTGTCTATGCTGCCACCTGCAGGACGGGAGGAGAAAGCAAGGTGAGAGGTGGTTTTCTCTGCTTTGAGTGGAGCATTAAAATTTAATAACACTAACACCACTGGGACGAACGCAGGATCGCTTCCTGCAATGAAAGCAAAGAGATGTCATGGACGAATCTGACATTTAAATGATAAAAAATGACATTTGTGTCTACAGTCAATGGACAGTTCTTCAGTCACATGTGAATTTATCCTGTTGATACTTTACTCTAATGGTAAATAGAGCTGGACAGACATATTTGACACAGTCTAGACAAAAATATAACACTTTTATGATTCACAAAGGCACTGTTTTGTTATATATCTTGCATTTATTAGACATATTTACCCTCTGAACCCCCAAACCCACAGGCAGGTTTAAAAATCACTACGATTACACCATTTACCACAACCAGAAGCTGTAAAAACAGAAAGGATTGTCCAAATTTTAACTCTCTGATAGTGTTTGAGCTGTTCACCTGGGATGGATCAGTAAACGTCACCAAATACCGGGAAGAAAATTAGACAAAAAGGAACCATTTGTACTAACTAAATCCTGTAAAAAAAACAACAAAACAAAACATAAAAAGTGCTCTTTTTTATTCTACATGTTCCATTTAAAAATTCACCAAAAATTAACCATTGGCACCAACCAGATTCCGCAAAAAACAAAAAATTCCATGCTCTTTTATGCAACGGTGAAGCCTTGGGACCAACAGTCACAGGACAAAAATTCTGAACATTTGGCTAAACTGGGATGAACTGCAGGCAGTGCTTACACAGCATGTCGTATTTAAAAACTCACCATAAATACACATTTTTCTTGAATCAGGTTATGTGAAAAATTTAAAAATATGTGCTTTTTGGTGCAACTGTGAAGCCAACAATGACTCAGCTGTGATCAAGAGTCACGTGACAAAATTTTGGTTAATTTTCAGCTGAACTGCAGGCTGTGTTTATACAGAGCAGATAGGAGATGACTATGGAAACAAGTTCAAAATGTAAGTAGTAAAATCCCTCGTCTATCGCGGAGGTTAGGTTCTAGAACCCCCTGCGATAAACAAAATCCACTAAGTAGCGACCTTATATTTATTTTATTATTTATATATATTTTTATATATTTTTTTGTTAATTTTGCAAAATAAAAAAAATCTAAGAAATTTAGGTTTTACTTTTCTATTTTTTCATGATTTATGGTGTAGTACCAGGTCATACTCCACAGAAGACATTGTTTTAGTTCTGTTTTCTTCTAGTGTGTTGTTTTCATAGTAATGCAGGACTTTATATTGCAGAGAAAAATGAGCCCACAGTGAGCAAAAATGTGAAACACCCAGAACCTGCCTTGGGTTTAGAGGGTTTACATTATTGAATTTTTTAATTGGCTGTCAATGTGATTTCAGAAAACTGAAAAGCTCTCGACAGCCCAAGAGCATGTGCTGTTTTTATTTTTATTACATTTGCACTGACGTGAAACTGAGAAAACCAACAAAGCTTCACATTTAACAAGCCAGAATGTTTGACATTTTTGCTTGATAGATGACAAACAACTCACAACTATTGAAACCACAGCATTTTTCTGTTGCGTGACTAATCATTTTAGCACTCTAAGTGTTTGTTAGGAGGCTACTGCTTTGGATTAGATAGCTTTTATCCGGTTTGTTCACCTGCTGTAGAAACTGTGCGACATTTACAGGGGAGGTAGTACCTCAGCTTAGTCCCTGAATTCTGATATCAGTGCAGCATCGTTATTGAGTGGAACAGGACTGACCCAGAAGAGAGAACAGCCCTGAAGGCAACACGTGCAGCTTACATTTACTGTTACAAACCGCAGCCTGCCTGACCCCGTAAGCCCCACAGTAACCCAACACCCCACAATTTCTATATAATAAAGGAGGATTTTCTAACCATCTGAAATGTGTTTAAACAAACTAAAAAAATAGCACAGTCATGACCACGAGAGAGCATTTTATTTACAAAAAAAAGGGAAAAAAAGCCTCTCACAATGAGCAATAATTACAGACAGAGCATAAACAACCACTCACCATCACTTATCCACCCTCTTCTCCTCTCTTGCTTCAAAAACCACAAATTATGACAACTTAGGGTTTTTTTTTTTACTTTACACACACAAACAGACACTCACTGGTGGACAAAAAAGCAGCCAGCTGTCTGTAAACACAGCAACATCCATTTTGTGAATCGGTTTTGGCTCAGACTCCCCCATTTCCCTGCAGACGGGAGCTGCGAAACCAACTGGTCAAGCAACAGTCTCGCATCAGATAGCAGCCGCAAAAGTGAGACAAGAAGCCATTATCAGACACCAGTCCGTGACAAGTCCCCGAGGAGGGCTCTATGATGGTTTAGGCAGGAGGGGAGGGGACCAAATCGGCGGCTGTAATGCAAATACACGAGTATAGAAACACTTGCACACATGGAGGGAAATAGCAAACACACACACACACTCGTCTCTGCGGCTCTGGCAGTGCTGGAGTCAGTCCATCCATTCACTGGGGAATGTCACTGCACTGCAAAAGCAAAAACAACAGCCAGAGCAGCGGTTACATCCCCCTTTGCATGGAAATTCTCGGCATGTATGCAAACTCTGGTGTGAATACCAAAGGGGGAGCTTGGTATGCTGGTGGCAATTATCCGTAGTCAAGTTCCAGCTCAGTTTTAATGCTGAATAAAAACAAACTATTACACTAGTATTAACTAATCATTCACCCTTAGAGCAAAGAAATTTGTCGCAGGTTAACCCTCGTACCCCAAGCAGTTTCTGGCTGTTTTGTGTTCCTGTTGCAATTTTGCTCACTGTTGCATCATTTTTCACTGCAATATAAAGTCCTGCACCTCTGTGGAAACAGAACAACCATGACCAGAAGTAGAGAGAACTCAAAAATGTATTCTGTGCAGTATGACACATGCAAAATGCCACAAATCCTAAGAAAAAGAAAAAAAACAAAAGTTGAATTTCTTTGCTTATTTGCGCTACAAACATTTAAAAAAAACTGGAATGAACATGTGCAACACTTTTTAAAGTGCATGCAGGTATTACTGATACTGGAAGGAATGGCGGGTCTACATACTAGAGATATTTGCTTCCATACTTGTCTCATATCTGCTCTGTGTATACACAGCCTGCAGTTCAACCAAGCTCAGCTGAAAAACTCCTGCATTTTTGTCACATGACTGTTGGGCGCAGCGAGAGCCAGTAATGACTTTCTAGTTTTGCAGAGGAGTGCAGAATTTTTTGTTTTTTTACAGAATCTGCCTTGTGTAGGCATGGCCTGCAGTTCAGCTGAGTTAGGCCAATAATCACTGAATTCTGAAGGTTGGCTGCAGCATAGCTACTGATATCTTTACAGTTGCACCAAGATGCATGGAATTTTTATTTTTTTTACAGAATTTGGTGAGGGGAAAGGCTTTATTTTTAGTACATTTTTAAATGAGACATGTAGAAGACAAAAGATTATGATTAAATACTGAAATTATAAGCTTAAAATTGGAACAGTTTTCTGATGTAATGGCACGTCACAGATGAGTAGTTCAAGTACTGTCGGAAAGTTCAAATGTGATGATTTTTTTCTATTTTAGTCTCTCATAAATAATGTAATTTTGGTGGTTTTTAAGAAAATAACATGCCTTCCACACCCACTGGTGGGTTTTAAGGTTAAAGTAGGGTTAAAGTAATCAACAGAGATACATAAGTGGTACATAATTAGTAAATGTCATCTAGGGATAGTCTCAAGCAAACAGCCAAAAAGTGTGATTCACTGAAATCAAAAGGTTTATTTCTGGGCAAAGACTAGAGGGGAGGAGAGGCAGCACCAGCCTTCAGGGATGACATCCAGAGAACGAAAGCGTTGAAGGGGAAATTATGGCGTTTTATTTTCGACTTCGATAAGTGACGTGCACAAGGACCACGCCGTGCCTCGAAATAAACACAAACACCTGCTCATCAAGGTGTTCTAGTCAAAACACACACCAGTCAAAAGAAAAAAAAACAACATGTAATTATAATTGTCCAAAACATTTCCTGCCGAGCGCCGACATTCCTGCTGTTGATACACATCTCGTGTTGTATACAGCCCATTTCCCCGAGAAGTAACTCAGACTTACAGACAAAATTACAAGAATATAAATTTCATACGGTTCTCTCGCCCATAAATACAACTTCATTTCCAGTAGTCATAAACTTTTCCGCTATAAAGCCGAATGAAATAGAGCTCAGTAACAAGGCCTCGGTGGGTTCCTTCATTGAAAACATTAAGGGAGCAGAAATGAAGTCTGGAAAGAGCCATGAGAGGGGTATTACAGGAAATGAGGAGGTGAAGGTGGGGAGAGAAGTGCTTGTTTTTGGGAACTCAGCTTCTCATTCTCTCACATAATACACAGCTCAGTAATAAGCAAGAAGACCAGTTACAGCTGAGACTGATTTTGCAGGACGAGATTGCAGATTTGTTTTGGGAGTTTCTTACCTTGGCCGATGTGGCTCAGGTGAGGGTCTAGACTGGGCGAGCGGGGGTCTGCCAAGTCCTCGCTCCCGCCATCTGCAGACGAGGAGCAAAAAGAGAAAGACAGGGAGTGAGTTCGTTGGTAGCGTGGTGAAGAAGCGAGCAGCAGCGCCACTTCCTCCTCTCCGATCAGCCAGGTGTGGGACCTGAGGACCCCCAGCAGGCTGCTAACACAAAGCCCCTCCACGCCCTTCCTCCTGGAGCCCAAGTGGCCCCTTAAGGTGGCGAAGTGGGACCTCGCCGCCAAGCTCCACTTCTTCCTCCTCCCCATTTTTTTTTTAGTCTTTAGCCTTTCTACTTCTCGGCGCACATGCAGATAACAAAATAGTTTACATTGTGGCCACTGTAGCATGCAGTCGTGTGATGGAGCCACAATCGAAGAGCTCGCTGGGCTCCACGGTTCAACGACTCGCAGTGAAACAGTGGGCGTTTCCCGGGATAGATCCACATACGGCTTAATGATATGAGGATCAATTACGCCCAGGGGAGCAGGCTGGCAGAATTATCCACAGTGGATGGAGCTGAAAAGAAGGGGGAGGTGGTGGAGGGGGGGGGGGGGCAGCAGCATCAACGGGCAGCACAGTCAGTGTCACCGGGGGATTGTTTCATAATCCTGTTCAAGTGCAGATGGATCTACTGTAAAGCAAGACAGGCCAGCAGAGGAGGTGTGGAACAAATGATTTATACTCAGAAATGAAAAAAAGAAAAATCACATCCCTGCAGAATTAAGTGAGCTATTAATACAATCTAAACTGAGCTACTTGTGTGAAAACTAGCCTAAGCTGGTGGATTATCTGCGTGTAGATAGATCAAAGATTGCCGCATTAAAGCAGAACGGGGCGAGAAGGCCCTTTTATCGCCAAAAAAAAGGACTGTATATTTTGGCGAGCCCCGCATTGTGTTTCAGTCACAGGAGCCCACCATCGGCCCAGAAAACCCAAACAAATACTCAAGTATTATCGCTCCCATCGCAGATTCACACACTGTGGGCCGGTAGCCACACAGCGGGCTAGATTGGTTCGCTGGTGGAAAGATCAAGCTTGTCGATGGGCAGATAGAAATAGGCTGTGGGGCATGATTGTGTGAGAACTGGGCCAGCCTGAGATTGACACTGATTGTGGAAGGGGAGTCCTCTGCAGAGGATTTTGCATCTTCCTGACCTGAGCCTCCACATCTGGATGACTCAAAATTGCCAAATAAATAACTGGGTCAAATCACCGAGTTTAGGGTAGGCCAGTTGCTTGATCACCTCAGAATCTCTTGAGACTTTGTAGGAACGATCTTTGGCATCTGAAACTGACATCTGCCAATTTTGTAGCTCCAGCATTCTCATAATTTGTCACCCAATGGAAATTTTTGATGAATCATTCGCGAGTTTGAAATTCAACGAGATGCCACTTTCAGACGTATTGAAGTATACACCAATCAGACATAACATTATGACCACCTGCCTAATATTGTGTTGGTCAAAAATGCTCTGAACCATTGGGCATGGACAAGAGGACCTCTCAGGGTGTCCTATGGGGTCTGGAACCAGGACGTTGGCACTGGATCCTTTGGGTACTCTGGCTTGTGCAGTGGGGCCTCTGTCAATCCAACTTGTTCCATCGCATCCTGTTGATGCTTGATCACAATGGGCTGTAGGAAGTTTGGAGGTCAGATCAACATGTTGGGTCATTGTCATGTTCCTCAACATGTTCCTGGCTGGTTGATGTTGTTTCCATGTGGTGGGGTGCATTTTCCTGCAGGGGTAGGCCAGTGACATTTGGGATTTCCATTTGCATGAGGGAGTGTGTTTGTTGTGGGACAATGTTTATTTGGGTGTCTAAGTCTCATCAACACAGATGTCAATCAGAACACCACATAGTAGCAATATGATCAATGTTTTTCACTTCACCTGTCAGTGGTCAGAATGTTGTGGCTGATCACTGTATTTTCTAGAATCTTGAAATTTTCAGGAGATGTTAATAAGCGTCTGGTGAACGGAGAGAATGCAGCAAATTCTGGCAATCAAGACTCAATTTTTGTGCTTAAGATCTCTCTAATTCCGGATTTGTTCGAAAATCACAAATAAAGTGGATTTTCAAAACATTTGGAAAACTCTATCTCTAAATCATAGGACCTATTTGATCAATTCTAATGTGAGAATAATGTCTTAATGACATTACCAATACTTAGAAGCTTCCATATGTTAGTAGAAATGGGATTTATGGCCAATCAAAGTTGACAAACGACCAGATGGACATGTTGAATCATGGGTACGCTGATGATATTTAGGATAGTAAGAGATAGAAGTATCATCTACTTGTGTGCCTGCTAAATTTCAACAGTTCAACACTTTTATATTTGCCATTTACAGACAAAAACACACACTGTGCAGCTAACTCCTCTATCACTCGCAGGATCAACACCAACAAAGCCACCAAAAATAGCTTCTCACCTTGTATACCTGATGAGGCGTATCGTCTAGTAAAATCAATGTTGTGAAAATCAATGCGGGCCTTAAAGATGGCGTGCGCCGGCGATGAGCAATGGTTGCACAGCGAGGCATGAAAACATACACATGCAGGCACGGGAGTGTGTGGAGCTGCGAGTGGAAAGCTCAATGATACGCTGGTATAGATTGTGAATCTGATGAGCAGCTAAGGTGACATTTTGAGCCACCTGTTGGTCATTAGACACATCCAGCCGCTTGAAGTGTAACATTATATAACAAGCCTTATTCTATTCTTATCTGTGGTGATGTTTAATTCAAAACTACAAAAGGGACTCCTGACACTGCGTTACACGTTGCAAGGAGCTTTGGAGAAGAAATAAAGAGCTGAAACAAACTTTATTCATGTTCATTTATGTTCCACCAACTGAATGACAAATCTATGTTAAATGCTCGATGTAACCCTTTGAGCCTCAAGCAGCTCCTGGACGTTTTTCTTTGCATTTGTCACATTTTTACTCACTGTGGCCTCATTTTTCACTGCAACATAAAGTCCTGCACCTCTGTGGAAACTGTGCAACCATAACTAGAGGTAAAGAGGAGTCCAAAATGTCTTCTATGCAGTTTAACACAGTTCTGTATATTGTTTTTAAACCATGCTGCATTTATTTTAAAACTCTGTGTTGTCTTTTGCTCCCAGTCTCTCTAATTTCTCTAATCTATAATCTAAGTTGTAATCTGTAGCTGCACACAGTAGTTAAAAACCTATTTTCCTTCTATAACCTGTTGCCCTTGTTTAGATGCAGGTGTGTTTTATGTTTGTATAGGTACTTTGCAAGCACCAGAGTCAAATTCCTTGTATGTGTTCACAGTACTGGTCAGTAAAGCTGATTTTGATTCCAATTTGTTTCCGAACTTATCTATGGTCTTTGTAAACACTGCCTGCAGTTCATCTGAAAACAACCAGAATTTTTTCCAGGTTTCTGTAGGTCATAACCGAGTTACTCATGGCTTTTTGGTGACACCAGGTAGCACAGATTTTTTAGTTTTTAACAGGATCTGCTCTGTCAATTGTTTATTCTGGTGATTTATTTAAAATGACAAATGTTGAATAAAGTGATTTTGATGACTTTAAGCTTACATTGCGTTTTTCCTTTCTAGTCGGAACCACAAACTCTGTTTTTAGAGTTCCTCGCTATAAAAAATGTTGTACTTTTATACATTATCTAAAGCTAAAATGCCTTCCAAACCCACTGGCTGGTTTTGAGAATCAGACAACCAAATTACTTTGCTACTGAGGTTTTGGAGGAATTCCACACACCACAAATGGGGCTTCACCTCTTTTACCGCCGCCTCCTTTCTCCTCACCACTATTTCTCTTTAGCTTCGGGAAATATATCTTTGTGCCTCTTTTATTCGGCACAGAAAGCCTTTATTCTCCGTTGCAGATTGCTCGCTTGTTACCAGTGATCACAGCACAATGTCCTGCCACACAGACCAATGGCCTATTAAGCAGCGAACATGAAAGGGGAGGACCTATGGGTGACAGAAGACGGAGGGATGTTTTCATTCCAGTCGGTGGGACAAACAGTGGACATCATTCTGGCTCCCTCGCAGAACATCTGTCAAGCACTCGTGGGGATACACAGATTCGGATAATCGGCGCTTTGTAACCGCATCCTACTCATCTGTAAAAATCAGAGCTCTGTCCCCTCTGAAGGTAAAAGGCCACCTCCTAAACCAAAGATATAATGGCGCAATCGCTCTGTTGGCAATTCCTCGCAGCTGTAAAGCCGCGGCGCTGCGTTAGGGATGTCAAAGGGAGCAAGCCAATTTCGCACTTGGACAAAGAGTCATTATGGGAGAAGTCGGCGTGACATCTGATAGCGATCCCACGGAGCACGGCGGAGAGCTCTGCTATCATTATCGCTCAGGCCGACTTTGATGAACCTGCCAGTGTTCGCGGCTCAAAGTGACCTCTGCTCTAAAATGAGGGTTCTTTTTACAGGTACTGTCTGAGTGCGATTACTATAAATTGAAGTCTTTTGAGAACACCCCTGGGGGCTTAAAAAAAAGGAGTATTTTACAGGAAAGCTACGCAACGTTTTTGGGATTTGATCGGCACGCCAGGCGTCCACAAACTTTGAATAACTACTCCGGAGACGAGCAGGCGAAACGAATTACAATTTGAAATGGATTTAGTCTTTTTTTCCGCGGCTGATCAATCAAGAAGCCAACAGACTCACCACGAAGCACAATCAATGCCTTTTCTTTCACTTGAGGGACCCTCCGAAATAGCAATAGCCAACAATGGAAAGAGAATAAAATTGCAACTGAGCCGTGTGACTGAGAAACATCCCGGATATTAGGAGCCCAGAGAACTGCATCCCTCAGCTCAATGACTTGCTTCAGTGTGTGGTTCAGTTCTTCCCTGCCTTTACCTTTACTCACTGCCTCTGTGGGACCCTAATGTTGCCAACTTGTTGTCAATCCCAAGCTCCTCGCCAGGAAACAATGCAGTGCACTAATTAACCGCCGGCTACTTTCCATGTCACAGCAAATTTCTCTCACCATTCAAACTATTTTCGCCGATGCAGAAACAGGAACATGATGTGCGAGCAACGGCGATAAAACATCCTGTAGCCCACACACACAAATAAAAAGCAATGTGCGTTCCCATACATCACACGGAGATGTCCCGCGTGAGTAAACACACTCTAGGATACTTTTCCAAAACAGAGACTGATTTCAAGAGTGTTAAAAAAAACACAAAACTTGAGAATTAAAAAAAGGTAAATGCCAAGAAGTGAATCAGTGCAACAATCCTCTTTGCCAAAACTCCTGATGTCACCAGAGAACATTTAGAGATGTGAGCAGAGAGCTTAAACACAACTCAAGAGTATATTTAAGGTTTCTAGCAAGTTCTTTTGGTTCAGTTACTACTCAACTACTAAGACGTCATTGTCGGACCGACTCTGACCCAAGAATATTCCATTTACGAGGATACAATTGAGAAAGTTGTAGAAATCCTCACATTGAAGAAGCCGGAAGAAGCAAACATTTGGCATTCTTGCTGCATAAATTATTAAAGTGATTATAAAACTGCTGTCTACTGAGCGTCTGCCAGCCAACTAAATATACAACAGATTATTCACCTATCTTTTCAATGCTGTTTACGCAGTCTTACACCAAGATAAGTAATAGCTACGTCAGCCCAAAAACTATCTTCTTATGCAACTTAGATGCATTCTGTTACAATTTTGCATTGATTTACTGTTCCTAGTAACCCAGAAAATGATGGTGAAGCTTAAAACATGTTATGAAAGCGTGCATCTTAACTATATTTTCCCAAACCTAACAATCTAGCGTTAGGGTTAGGGTTTTTGTGTCTCCTTCAGAACTGGAAGCCTTTCTTACCACGTCATGGTTTTCCGAGGAGAAAACATGTTTTATTTAACCTGTAAGTGAGAATGCACGGTTGGCTAAGTTGGTCCACTATGCAGTAACGTCTTAGTTTCACAATAAAGGTTACAAAACTGTGAGACGACTACATATTTTTCATACTTCGACCTTAACTGTAGTTGAAGAAAAGCACTGTTTTGAATGGAATGGCATTTACTTTTGTGGATTCTATAACCTTGAAGGTGCACTTCGTACATTTAAACTGGTATTCTAATCCCAGCCAAAGTGCAAAGATTTGGTCAACTACTCCTTCAGTATTTTGATTCTGACATCCACTTTTGTTTTTCTGCTGCAACTCAACCACTATTTTCTTTGAGTAGGGTTACAGAGAAAAACAAAACAAGAGAGCGGTAGGTCTAATGACAAAATCATGTTTATAATTTTACGTTGCAATGCAAACTATTCATTTGAGAGGAATCAAGTCATTTAACTACATCTAACTTAAACCCTGTTCAATTGCTGGTTAGCACAAATAGCTAATCAGCCAATCACATGGCTGCAACTTAATGCATTTAGGCATGTAGACGTGGTCAAGACAACTAGCTGAAGTTCAAACTGAGCATCAGAATGGGGCTTTAAGTGAATCTGAGCTTTGACCACGTCCATCCCGTTATGACCACAGTATCTTCTGATGGCTACCTCCAGCAGGATAATGCTCCATGTCACAAAGCTCAGATCATCTCAAACTGGTTTCTTGAACATGAAAATGAGTTTACTGTACTCCAGGGGTCTCCACAGTCATCAGATCTCAATCCAATAGAGCACCTTTGGGATGTGGTGCGAGATGCTATCATGTCAATATGGACCAAAATCTCAGAGGAACGTTTCCAACACCTTGTTGAAAGTATGCCACGAAGAATTAAGGCAGTTCTGAAGGCAAAATGGGTCCAACCTTGTACTAGCAAGGTAAGTGTATATTACTTTTCTACCTAATTTGGAGAACCTTAATTCAATTGAAGCAATTCAACTGTCATGCGAGTCACTAGTTCCTTCCATTTAAAGTGAAATAAAGTCCGCTGGAGGGGTGGAGGAGGCCTCAACGACAGGACTTTCACTCAGAAGAATCGGGGTTTGAGCTCCCTGTTTATGCCACAAAACTACTTGTTCAAGATTAGGTAGTAAAACTGCTTGGTTAGGTTTGAGATAAGATGATGGTTTCGGCTGCGCAAACACAAAGCAAAGCGGAAAATCTAAAAAAAAATAATTAAAATGCTGCTGCCATGTGAAGTGTTTGCCTTCCATTGGGAGCAACTTGAGGTCCAGGTGGTAGAAAACAAGCTAGATGGACAAGTGCTGCCCCAAATACAGCAACCCAAAAAACAAAGTGTCTTATAAATTAGCCTTTTTTTCAACAATAATACATTTTGTGCTGTGGACCATTAGTTTTATGAGACTGGGCTGTGTGAGGCTGAAGAAGGAAGAAACATTTGGCATACACACACTCAGTATGGACGGCAGCACTGTCATTACCACACCACTCCTGTTTTCGATTACAGAACTAATCAATTAATCATCAAATTATCTCCGCCCAGATGCAAAAGTCTCAAACAAACCCTCTGCTCCTCAGGTTTGACTTTCATTTAAGCTGGATTTAATCAGATTCACAACAAAGTGGAAGATCTTAATGAATCCCATAGCCACAGCGTGCCGCGCTGAGCCATGCGAGAGCGCAGACATCTGTTCGGTTGTGAAGTCGGCGGACGTCTTCATTAGCATGAGCCTCGGTGTAAAGTAACGCAAGAACGAATGCGCAGGATCCAGAGGACGAACGTGCCCATCTTCTAGGAGAGGGTTTGTCAAGAGGATTTGCTGCAGCGAGCCAGCTCTGGTTTACAGATGGAACTGGAGGGTTCTGACACCCTGCCAATGCAAAACAACAGGGAACCACTTCCATCAAAACACAACAAGAACACTTACAGCAAACACACACACAAGGAGTGAAGATGATACACTGAGATCAGAACGAAACTACACTTCACTCTTATTTTCTACACTTATTAGTGCAATGAGAATATCCTGTCTCACTTTTCTCAGCAGTTACAAGGACAATTATATTCATTTAACACTTAACTACAAATCCCATCCCTGCAGAATCATAGCAGAGATCTGGGTGTGATGCAAACCACTCTGGGCCTGTGACATGAACAGGGACTGAAGCCCACCTCCGAGTTTCCAGACATTTGTTTTGACAAATCACAGAAGAGAGAGGGAAGTGTTGATGGAAACACAGCAGGGTCGCAAAATCATGAAGAGAGAAGAGGAAAAATACCAAAATAATACACCAGCAGCCTGATACAGCAGCACTTTAGGTCACTTGGTATGGAATTATAGGTATTTCAGACATTTGTTAAACGTAAATAAAACTGTTTTAACAGAAAAAAATAACCACCTTTCTCAGCTTCTAACGTCACCACGTGAAGATTTGCTGCTTTTTTCTCATTTATATATTATTGTAACTGAGGAGAGAGGGTGGAACAAATTACAGTCGACAAAATAACACATCTATGACCTCTGGGAAATTATATTGTGCATTTTCTTTAACCCATCTTCAGGGTAAATCCGCTACCTTTAGTTTTAAACTCTTATCTTGGCCATCATAGGGTGCAGCCATACCTGCTGTATCTTGTTTAAATCAGAACAGCCTATAGGCTATCCACATCTTCCGTTATTTTTGTGATAATACTTGCAGATTTTTTTTTAAAATTAGCATTTAGGGCAAAGAAAAATCTATATTTCATATTTTAGGATTGTACATCTCATCATAAAATACTGGCAGTATAGAGAAATTTTTCCACTCTATGTTCTTAAAGTCTAATGGAAATAAAAGTGATGTTATTATTATTATTAATATTATAAATTGAATTTAATTTTTATTATAAAAACAAGTAATTCTATATAATTTTTGCTTTCACTTCATAGACTTTTCCAGTATTTTCAAATAAAAATTTAAAAAATAGACAAATAACAAACAAACAAAAACAGGTAACTACAAAAAAACATTAAATTTAATTTTCTTTCAATAAATTCTGTTTTTTTTTTTAACATAAAAACATTTACAAACTTATTAGATTTACTGTAGTCACCAGAGGTGGAAAAAGCAGGCAAATATTTGCTTTTTGACAGATTTACCCAGCACAAAATTAAAGATATGACTTAGCAGAAGCTTTATTCTTATGTTGGTATGTACGAATATGAATCATGAGCATAATTTTCTATAGTTCCACTATTCGTTGTGATATATTATGTGTTGCATAGATACTAACATGCCTAGATATTACTATATCTATGCAATGACGAGTTCAGGAGTAGTTGTGGGTGTGGAGATGGTTGAAAAAGTTGTAACTATGATTAAATTTGTTGTACATTCAATTTTGTTTACATTTTTTCACTTTTCTCATCAACACTTTATCACACAGACAAGCAACTAGCACTGTAGGAAAGGTCAAGCCATACATTTTCAGCTGATACGTGCTGCATCTCACTACAATAAATACTTCAAGAGCCATTCAACCGAGAAGAAAGGTTGTGGATTTGGTGAAAATTGCGTCCTTGTGGCTCAAAGACCTAATTTGAGACTGTGTAGGTGCAACAATAAATCAAAAATTCTAGAAAATAATATAAAAGTTGCCAGATATTGACAATAACAGCTTGTTGCAGCCTTAAAACACATGGTTGCATCACACAAAAAGTTAAATCTATGCAATGATGAGTTTAGGAGTAGTAATTGGTATGGAGATGAATGAACAGGTTGTAATCAGGATTTAATTTGATGCAAATTCTATTTTATTTCCATTTTAAAATTGTTCTGGCCAACATTTCATCACAGCTACCACTGTTGGAAAAGATCAGGTCATGCGTTTTCATTTCATATATGCTATTTCTCACTATAATAAATAATTTGAGAGCGATTCAATCAAGAAGATGGGGTGTGAATTTGATTGCAAAATGCGACCTTTGGGCTCAAAGTACTAATTTAAGACACTGTAGATACTAAAACAGTCTAAAAGTCCACTGATATTGACAATAATAAGTAGGTGCAGCCCTAAAAGACATTGTGGCATTCAACGTAAAGCAAAACAACATCCAGTTTTCTTCTAAGCAACCATATATCCTGATACATGTATACCTTAATTCTCTTTCACATTAGCCACCCAGCTGGCACCCACACATGAGCAACATCACAGCAGCCTCTGATGGAGCTGAACACCATTAAGTCCGCGTCTGAAGCTCGCGGTGATTTCTAAGCAGCACGAAATGAGGAAGTGAAGCTGAGAGTGAGCAGCTCCGAACGGTTTGTCAGCGGCTGCATTACCTGCAGTGACAGGCCAAAAGACAATGCTGTCAGCCCTTAAGCAGCCTGATATTGAAGGAGGACAAACTGCAGCAGTCGTGAAGACTCCCAGCGGAGGGAGGATGCAGTTATGGACCTTTGTTGTTGTGAGTCTGTGGGGACGGTATAAGGCGGGAGCACTGAGTGGGGAAATAAGAAGGAGGACCGGCAGTTTCACAAGCTGTTAGCTGTGTTTAGGACAATGCCCATATCAGCTCTGATTTAATGTGCGGATCCAAGCAAAGAAACTGTGTGGGTAGGAGACACTTCTGAATGTTTCTGATGCCTACTGCCTGCTGAAGAGAATAATGCAGCAAAAACAGAATTTAAAAACACTATAGCAGCACATTCTCAATCCTGAAAATGGATACTGGATCTCGGGCTTCACACTAAATTTCACGCGGTTTTATTTTCTTATTTACATACAATAACTCGGCAAGTTCGAGAAAGAAAATGGGAACTTGGGGAGTACAAAATTACGCAGAGGAAAGTGTTCTATCTCCATATAAAAGTATAATTTTTCCACGATTAGCATTCTGTTTATGGTCGGATCAACACAGATTTCACGTTGCTCCCATACAGTGCATAGATTCTGTTATATTTTCATGCCTCTAAAATATGAATCCAAGCCGGTAGAGCACATATTTTAGGTCTAATTGGGGCAAAACACCTCTTTAAAGCTTGCAAAGCCCTAAACAAACAAAGAGTAGTTAATTTTCTAAGACGGCAGCGCTGCAAATAATGTAGATGAATCTCTGCCGTTGCATCCCTGGCTCATTTGCTGCTCCTGCATATTGGTTTACCCGCCGAGAGCAAACTGTAAATCAGCGGCGTCTTTCCAATTTACCAAGCAACAACGGCGGATGCAATAAAAAGAAGAAATATCCTTGCATCCCCAGTCACGCCCGGAGCACTACAGGGGTATCTCTCTTTGTCCTGTTGTTACATAACTGTTGATTACCCGGGGGCTGTGACGGTTTCTAATGCAAGGCCTTTTTTTAGCTCGTACTACTGCCGCTGCTGCTCCCATTTTACCTCACCTGCGTTCCCAACTACAGTGTGACCTGCATTACACAACGTAGAGTAGTTGTTTTGGATATATGAGAAGCAAACTGAGGCTGATTTGGAAGCAGAATTAAAACAAACTAATACTGTGAGCCAAAAAATCTTAAGAGATAAACATTTTAGGGGTTTTGCCTTCATCCATGAGTGTTCATGAATTTATTTCTGATTTATTTATATAAAAATCAGTCAATTTGCATAGATTACAATAAATACAAAGCACAATATATGATAATTTTTCTTAAAATAAAGCCCGTTTTTGAGTAAAATGCTGGACTTTTCCTCGCTGACTACACGTTAAAACAAAACATTCATATTGCAGTGTTATGCATGCAGAGCAGCATTATGTGACTTGTTTAATGGTATTGACTAATGAAGCCCACACTGGTTTGCACCTCGCTGTCAAAGTAATTGATTAAATGAAACACAAAGCAAAAAGCTAATTAGCATTCCCCGCATCCAGACCTTTTAAAAGCCTTCTCCGGTTGTTGATTAAACCCTTAAAAACTCATCTCTGTAAATTGAGTTACGTTTTTAAAAGTTGTTTTCCATGTAAATAAAGCCTCCCTAACCCTAAAACGTCTTAAATTTAACTCTTCACAGTTGCCTCCACTTGAGTGTGAGAATATAAGAAGTTCCAGCTTTTATCTCCATCCATTCATATCTATCCGCTCGCTGCAGCTTAAGCACACCAGCTCACCTAACCTCTAAAGAAAGACTGTAAAACTACTCACTGGAAAGATGTGATATTGGAGAAATTCAGCCAAGAACAATGACACAGAAAGCCCCGCTTTGCAAGTTAACAGGATCGGTTCCTTGGGTTTGTTATGTCATTTATGTTTTTAAAACTATTATTTGTACACTTAAATTTCAAAGCAGACATACTAAGCCATGGTGTTGACTGCTTTTTCTGCTGTGTGATGTGTCTTCCAGCATATAAAACCCACCATGAGGACAAGTTAACAAGCTACAAAACATGATTCAATCACATACATAAACTAGAAGAGCACTCAGAGAGCTCATACCTCCGCCAAGGAGCTTCAGTCCACCCTCAACACAATCTCCCAATTCACATATTTTGTATGGAACGTTACAGATACAAATGTAATTACATACAGTTCAAATGTCCTGCCGACAATGTGGCCTTCACCCCATCCGACCTAATGAAAAGGCGCGGCCTCTAGCACAGCAGCTCCTAACAGCCTCCCAGCTTCTTAGAGAACCGGAGATAAGAATGCCGGCCCAACCATGTGTATGTCGCTCAGGAAGGAAAGAGAACTCCGTCATTGTCGCTGTCCGTCGCGTGGAGCCCCAAAATCTCATGTGGTCAGAGGGGGTGACCCCAAAAACAAGAGTTCCCTGTGGTGGCTTTTAGAGTAAACCGCATTTAATTGTCCACCCGGTTACACTAACATTAAAAAAAATTCCTGGATTCAGACGGTGATCCAGATCACTCTCAAAATGTCATGATTTCTTCCTTGTCCTCCGTCTTCCTTCCATTTCACACATTTCCTGAAAATTTCATCCAAATCCGTTCATTACTTTTTGGGTTATTTTGAACACAAACAAACACACAAACCAACGCCGGCCATCACATAACCTCCTTGGTGGAGGTAAAAAGCAACCAAATCTCAGAATAGCTTCTTTTTTGGCCACTAGGGGGCAGCAGAAGCAGGCTGAGAACACAACAACGACATATCTTCAACTTTTTAGTGACAGCTGCTTATTTACTTGTCTGACTAATAATGTGCAACATTTACACTTATTTGGAATGATGTTTCTCTCCAAATAACTCCGATATTCACTCACTTTTACCTCTCGTTTTGGTCTCCACCAGAGGTTGAGGCAAATATGAGACTCTTTATCTTCTAAATGGTCCACTACTTTGACCAAATAGTCGCTAACCATTTGCCAGTTTGTGCCAAGCAGCTGGCGTACTGTGGATTTCTTTTTGTAGTAAAAGCTGCTTGTTGATGTCGAAAGTAATTCTATGAGAGCGAAGGAAAACAGAGAATTAGCGGTCCAGACTGCCAAACAAACTGAAGCTTGTAAAACCAAGGTGAGCTGCAATCTTCTAGTTGTAATTCAGTGTAAGTTCCTCACTAAAAGCAATTCATAATATTGCCACGACAGTGTTGATTGCAGAAACAAATTCTTTTCCTCATCATTAGAGAAAATGTTCGGAGTTTCTTTTATATAAATCATCTGATATATCATCCTCAGATTGTTGCCAGTCCCCTCTAAAGGCCACTATTGTAGGGTGTTTGTGTTTTTAACTTCAAACTATGACTGTATCGTGGTGTACTTGCCCTCAGCATGACCCGTAATCCTCTCCAACAATGAAAAAAAGTATTTCCTTGGCTTAAAATAATACTATACCTCCCCCACCCTCGCAGAAAAGCCCAGAGCCTCTGACCCTGGCCACCAAGGTATCGCTGGAGGACAGCGAACAGCACGGTGGTGGCGGCGGGCCAAGGGGGTGACGCATATGTGAGTGGCTGAGTGCGTCAGGCTCTGGCTAACAGCACCACGACTCAGCAGTGTCCTGGATGGATGGAGGTGTTATGATGGAGGAAGCAGGGAGGGAAAGAGAATGCGTGTAAGTGAGAGAGTGGAGAAAAAAAAAAAAAGAGAAAGAAAAGAGTGATATGCCCCGACTCCCACACTGCCATCCGACGCTGAGAAAAGCTGTGTCGCAGCACTGAGTGGGTGGGCTTCGTTTTAAAAAAAATAATAATAAAAATAAAAAGCTAGTGAATAAGAGTCTGGAATTTTTTTTTTTTTTAAAACAGAGAGGGGCCGCATCAAGCATCTCCTACCTTCAGTCTGACACACCACTGGGGTTACATCACAGAGCGGAGAAGTGAAAAGCATGCAGCAAAAAATAACCAAGCGGAAATGGAAGTGTTATGAGGATTTTTTTTTGTGCTTTGGCTGCCTTGAGACTCCCAGAGAAACAGAGAGGATGAGCAGAGAAATGAAAAAAAAAACAGGGGTTTGTCTCCTGGTCTGCCTCCAGGCGTCTCAGTGGAAGAATGATGCTTTTGTTTCTATTCATTTTTAATCCCTGACAATCGCACACAGAGAGAGCGCAAAAAAATGCAAAAAAATAAAGAGCAGTCATCCCACCTGTATCAGCTCCCTGTATTTGACCTCTTCTTATGTGGTCTCCCCAAAGCCAACACCAAATTAAAACGAGCTCCTGTGGTTCCTTTTTAATTAAAACTTATCCTCAAACACTAACAGGCTAGGCCAATTTGACAACTATTTTTCCAATAGCTCTTCTGTCTTTAAAACATCAAGACATAATAAAAAAAAAAAAAGAATCCTCATCTGAATTCCCCAGAACCCACGGCAATGTCTTGTAATTGTCCAACAAAAGCCCAAAATCCAATAATATTCAAGTTTCACGACAAAAAAAATGAAGAAACACATCATTGGTCTTGATTAATGACTTAAACAATTAATTGATTGTCAAAAGACTGTCCAGCCACAGCTAACAACCAACAAGAGACTCTGAATGTCTCCACATGCTGAAGCAGTGGCATCAGGTTGTAGTAAAAACGACTCCTCATCTAAAGGCTTTTGAGTGTGTTGGGTTAAATATCTCGCTTTTCCAAAACCAAAAACACAGAGCATAAATGAAAGCTGTCAGCATTAGCATGTCCAGCTAACTAGAGAGTCAATGCCATAGCCAAGGAACCAGTCATTTATTGAAAACATCAGTTCAACAGGCTGCAAGTTCTGTCAATTCAAAGCAACAACACATTAAGATGCACATGTTATGTCTGACTCACGCTGCCTCTGATTGGTTACTATCATTGAGGACTTGTAACATGTATTTTTTTTTATTTTAGGCTACTGGAAAGGAATCCTAATCTTTATGTTAAGCTGATTTTAACAGTTTTATGTCTATAACCAGTTTATTTATGCTGCTGCCTGTCTTGGCCAAGATGCAAATGAGATTCTTAATCTCAGTGAGGCTTCTCCTGGTTAAATAGATGTAGAATTCAAAATTCACAGCTAGCATACCGTATACACAATGCAGTATTTACCTATGTAGTGAAAGCAGAGGCTATCAGAGGATAGTTAGCCTGACTTACTGGATGTAGACTGTGGGTATAAGCCTGCCATTGATTGCACATTTAATGCAACTTTTTCCTCCCCTTCCACTATCTGCATGCTACTGTTCTTAAAATCTCTTCAAGACAGGAAGCAGCAACCTCCGGGCAGCAAACTACCACACTAGAAATTTCAAGATTTACAGAGGATGTGGATCGTACAGGAAGGCAGCCTGCTAGTTGATGTTTTTTTGGCCTCCTAGCAAGCAAATTTTCCACTAGAACTATTCCTCCATCCCCATTTTGAGGGTCAGGGTTAGAAGAAATACAAACAGAACTAGAGTGTTTTATCATACAGCAGAATGATAATGTGCCATATCATTCTGACAAAACTAAAGGATAGCTAATGCTAGCAAGAATGTCCTGTTATTTACTAGAGTATTTTGGGGAAATAACGTCAACGGAACCATCCATTATTACTCCATATAGCATTAAATTTGCTGAACAAACCAGTTAGTCCCCATCCTAAACGTAAAAGGCAGAAACCACCTATTAGGAGGCCTTTCCTATAAATGCTCGCTCCATCTCCTGCAGTTGAAAGCCGCCTATAGACTAGCACTGTATGTGATCTAAGGGCCAGTTTCATTGAAATAACAGTCCAAGCCAGTCTAAGTTATTTGCTTGATTAGCTTGCTAGCAACAGCTGATAAAATACAGACAGCTAGAATAATTTCTATGATAAATACACCTTTGTTATTACTGCATCTGTGCTGTGCAGGAACTAAGAGCAACAGGTCTTACAAAACATTGATTTATAGATTTATTTTCTGCTGTCAGATCAGCCAGTTAATTGTTTTCCGGACTGGTGGAGTCACATGAACAGAATCTGACATGTGGGCACAAGCCGGATCATCAACTGCCGATTTGTGTTTGCACTGTTTCGGTGCAGCGTCACGAGAAGCATCACCTCTCGTTGCCTTTGACCTCGGGCTGTCTGCAGCGAGAGGCGGGGAACGACTCCCGCTACAGATGACACTCTCTGCACCAACGAAGAGCGTTTAACGAGAAAAAGCTGATGAATTCGCACACAGAGGGCCGAGGAGAAGAGCTCCCGCTGCAGTCGGTGCTTGTTCATTACGGCGGAAGATATGTACTGCCTTTCAAATTACTGCCTCAGTGAATGACAGTCAGAGCTATTACCATACAGCAGCTTAAAGAGGAATAGCGCTAAATTTGATCCTCATTCCTGTTGCCTTGGGGCCCCTCTGTAGTGTGGGGATTTGTAAGTTTCACGGCAAAACCTGAGATGGGTAAAGAGAAGTTGGTAATCTCGCATTTTCCAGCTCCACTGGGGATGGAGTAAAAAGACGATCAAGTATATTGAGGATTCAGAAATGCTTGCTTCGCAATCACTGATTGTGACACACAAAATGCTGGAAACCACAATAGCAATTTGGGCGAAAACTGTCACTGCTATTTTATTAGCAACTCTGCAGCCATCACTTGTTGCAGAGTGATGCATCACTTTGCCTGAAGCACCAATTATTCTCCCTGTTTACCTCTCGGCCTTTCATAAAGAACAGAATTAGATTTTAACAAGAAACAGACTGCCATATCCAAAAAACGGAAATGTGGTGTCTCAAAATGACGTTGAAATGCAAAGGCGACATGGCGTGGGTTTAAATATACAAATAAATTCAATGAAATTCAGACAAGCAGTCCACACGGACAGCACTGTATTCGGTGTCAGTGATTCAGCTCCAGGCTGTGGATTAGTATATGATGCCACATTTAAAGTCTAGATCTCTCTCACGGAGTCATACAGAAGTCAGTCTAACTTTCCATGTACAGTCTACAGGCTATATGACTAATTATTTTGTTGAGTCGCCATTTGGTGATATTCATACTGAAGAGCTATAACCCTGAAATGAGTCATGTCTTGATAGAATTCCACCTAACCGAAGAGAAGCTATTCTACAACCATAAAAAAACACTTCAACAAGCCATGTAAAAAGAAAAACAACAAGCAAATGCAACCAAATCCAATTTACAGAGTTGGAAGCCGCTCCAAATAACACAACGCAATCACCAGTTCATCCATTTATATAATGATTTAATGCTTTGCTACTCTTTGATTTGGGCCACAAAGTGAACCTCTCTTTGTGGAACACCAGCTAAATGCCAAACAAACAAACAACAGATTAAAAAAAGAAGGGAAAAAAAAGCATTCAGCATCTCAAAAATAGCCACAAGCACAAAAGCACGACTGTAAAGAGGCTGTTTGATGTTGGATAGAAAACGGCCGGCGACAGAAGTGTCATTTTGTTCGTCAACTCATTCCAATTGGAGTGAAAAGGGAGGTAACAGTTATGAGAGAAATGGAAATACGAGGAAGAGAAAGAGAAAGACAGGTGGCCGTTGACTGTGGCCATAGTAACAGACGAAGCCTGGAGGATGGAGAGAGGTGAAGCAGGAAGACGACGGAGGCTGTCCTTGCTGCTGCGCCCTCTTTCATTGTGCTCTGTTATTCTTATCCTCTGCTTGCCCACAGCAATGCAATAATTCACTCTGTTCTCAGTGTCACTGTGATGATAGGAGACGGTGGGGGAAAAAAAAAAAAAGAGAGAGATCATTCCCTCGCACACCACCAGCACAGTTGCAATGGAGTCGGGTCTACAACTGCAAACAAGCAGGCCTGAATAATGAAATACACATTAAATATAAAACAGACTGGGGAATTGTAGAGCCTGCAGTGGCACGGCAAGACACCAACACTTACACATGGCGAGGGGGAAAGTAGGCTTCTGGATGTGGCTGGATGTCTTTTATCACTAACATGACAGCTACGCCCCGTAATACAGCGTGTGTGCGCTGCGTGGACTATATTTAGAAGTGCTAAAACATGTGCAGATATCCTCAACTGCTTTCCCCGGTTCATTGTAAGTGCTATTGAATCGGACTAAGCAGCTCAAATTTTAGATTTCAAACAAACCGCATTGAACTTAAATAACTGCAGGGCTGGTTTAACTTTCAAAACAAACTGCTGCGTTTAAGCTGATTTAATACAGTGAAATCTGCTTAATTACATCAATAAGTGCTTTTGAGAACAAAAAACTGCAAAAAAAACAACACCACTAACTCTGGGATATGGGTCAGTGTGTGTTAGTGAAGAAAGAGACAAGCATTTGTTCTTGGCAGATCCGGCGCGTTGGTCTTGCATCAATTTTTTATGTGTTGCTTTCAGCTGGGCACCTAATATCGTTTGGGTGGAGGTCTCATTGTTTGGCACTACTCTAGCACTGTACTGGCAGGGTATTTATGAAATTGGAGAAGGATTGAAATTTGTTTTGCAATCAGATGTTTGGATTGTGTCGCTTTTACGGAAGTGTGAATGTCGCTACCAGTTGCTTTGGGAGTTGTTTTTTTTGATGTACTTGGTCTATAAAATGTAAAAAAGTGAAGTTTCCAAGTCACTTGCAGTGATTTAAAAGAGACGAAAGCAATCTTCATATTTAAGACGCATGAACCTGAGAATGTCTGACGTTGTTTGAAAAACAAGCAGATATCAAGACCTGTTGGTGCTGTTATCTGCTGGAAATGGTGAACATGGTTGGAGATAGACATGAAAATGGAGATTGATCAAGGTACCAGAGTGAAACAGCATTTAGTTCAACCTATCTGTGTCTCTGGCTGCTGTACACTAAGCGTGTTTCCATATAAAGCAATTTTTTTGATATGTCGCAAAAAACATTTAAAGAAAATGCATGGTGTGGTCAGAAGGTGGCAGCAGAGGTGACATGGACGTAATGAAAAGAGTAGAAGAAGCCAGAAACAAAACAAGCTGAAAAACCACAAAGAAGAAGAAAAAACAGGGGAAAACAGGCTGTTTACAAGAGAAACATGGAGTTTAGTCTTCTGGAATTGATCTTAAGTGGGAAAGCTGTAAGTATTCTATAAAGTCAGCTGGTGTCGGCCATGTTTTATTCTGTCCAAAGACAATGAAAGAAACAGAAACAGCTGATCAGCCTTGTGAGTTAAATGTTAATGTATATCAGAGCTTATTCGGAAAAGGTGTATTTGTCTCCACTGACGCTCATTGACTCTCGAAAACATAAAAACTGCCTCAAGTGAGTGGAAAAACTTGCAAAATTTGCAAAATCGATAAAGCGTTTTTCAAATTTTGCTGCTTCCATTGACTTTTTCTAATGCAGTACTTCAAAAAGTGCATAAAAATACGTTACAGAAACACATCTAATGACAGCATGCAGAGCCAAAGTCAACTACAACGTCATATGGAGTCTGATCACATTTGACATTCCTATTTAAAGCGTAAATATCTGACGGATCATCATTTAACATGTCTATTAACTTTTGATAATCAGTCAATAGTCTGCTTTTTTCCGACCAACAGTCTAAAACTCAAAGATCTGCAACTCACAATGATTCAACAACAGACAAAAAGAGCAAATCCTGACATTTGAGAAGCTGCCGGCAGAAAATATCGGCAGTCTTGCTTCATACATGACTCGACAGTCAAAACTGCAGGCAATTAATTTCAATCAACGAACAGATTAATTGACTAATCATCTCACTGCAAGTTGGGATGCAGCTGTGATATACGTCTGGCTTGCATATGCACGGACCAATCATCGGACCTGTCAAAGCGGATAAATTCATCGGGCGGTTTGATAAATTCTGCCCTTCCAGCGAGTGTCAGCAGGAGTTAGAGATATTGAGAGCGGCGAACATGGCTGCCTCAGACTGGGAGAGAGAGAAGGGGTGGGTGGGGGCCAGACAGACATAGACAGACTGTAGGTTTGAATTCAAAGATGGCACGATAAATGCCATCAAACAGAGACAGTCGGGGAGTCGCATATGGACGCGCAGCTGGCGTGGGTTTAGTCCACGCCTTGCTGTCGTGGTCCTCGCAATCGCAGCTCTCGCGAACCGACAAGCCGCCGTTCGCTTACGCAATGTTGTGGGGTTTTTTTTTTTTTTTTTTGCCGCCTTTATCACGCTGTGCAAAGCGCCACAATATCCCCTCAGTATGCTCGGCTAGCAAGGGCACTTCCTGCTATTCAAAGGCACACAGCGTTGAGCGGCAATAATGAGCCCATCCACATCAAGAGGCACAATGAAAGCCCAGTTTCCCGACTGGCAAAAACAACAGGATGCCGCTGCAGAAGAAGAAGAGGAGGGGGGGTGCCTGATAAGTCCTGCATGGCATCAAAAATTTAAATGGGCCACCACCATGTTATTTCATATTTCACACGGGCAAATGCACAGTCAGACAGGCTGTTTTGTTCATGACGGATTCGGGGTCTCAGCATCAGTGTGTGGTAGAGCGAGGAAGTGGAAATATGGACAAATTCTAAAGAAAGAAAGCGAGTGACGAGCAAGTATGGCAAATGGTTAGCACCTGTAATAATGAGCATAAATGGATGATGAATGGGCGGAATGAGTGGGCCCTGACAAAAGGCGAAACGAGGGGGAGTAAGAAAATAGCCACTCCAGAAGGAATGAAAAGAACACAGGAGGAGCGGCAGCAGGACGGACGTAAAAAGAGAAGCCGTAATGAAAATGTTAGAGCGTGTGGACTGATGAGAGGAGATGAAGGAGGAGGGAACAGAAGCAGGAGTGATGAATGGAGAAGACAATGACGAAGAGGGGAATTACTTTGAGGTGGGAGCATCTTAAAGGCAAGAGGTGGACAAGTTTAGCTATGAGATGATGTGGATAAATGGAAACAGAGGGACTCAAGGAGAAGGAGGAGGAAGAGAGGGATGAAGTGGTGAGGACTCATTAGCCTACGCAGGGCTGGTACATTAAGTCTTCCCCTGCTCCACTGTTTTATCTCCCTCTCTTCTCGCTCCTTTTGTTCTCCAGAAATATCTGAGTGGGTGGGAGAGAGAGTGTGTGAGAAACCAAGGAGAGAGTTACAGTAAGTGGAATGATGACAGAGTGAGGGGGAGAGGGAAGGAACAAGAGTGACGGATCGGGCCGGGTATCTTTTGAACATTTCCAACACAACAGCGCTTCTACCTGAATTTCAGAACCAAAACAATTATCGCTCAATACCTTTTTCTTCTTTTTCTGGTTTATTACGCAGGATGTTTACAGTAGAAGGCAAAGCCGCCTCGCCTCGAACAAAAGAAAGCTTCCTCTAATGTCTGAAGAAATGGTTTCATTTTCGTGAAACGTTTGGCTTATTAAGATTCAGGGGAAAAACGAGCAGTGGCACTACATCACACAGCAAAAGGCCACGTACTTAATGAGAGAGAGGACTGTTTAACCATCACCGGTTTTAAAGGTACAGTAGCCAGAAAATGAAGCTGTCATTATACAAACTATCCAGTGTAAACATCCTTCACAGTCGAGCTGATATAACTATTAAAAGATAATTAATTTCCGATTGTTTTTGATGCATTTTTCAAGCAAAAATGACAAAGAGGCTCCCTGCAGCATCTTAATTAGGAGGATTTGGTGCATTTCATTGTCATATTTAATAGTAAACTCAGTGTTTTGGGATTTTTTACTGCTGGATGGAGAAAAATAAGTGCATTTTAACCCACTGAACTGAGTATTTCTTTGCTCCTGTCATATTTTTTCCCAGTTTAGCTGAAAAGTTCCCGATTTCTTGCCAATGGACTGCTGGTCACAGCTGAGTCACTGATGTCTTCTCGGTTGTGGTGAGGAGTGCAGAATTTTTTTTTTGGTTTTACCAGAATCTGGGCAGGGGGAGCGATTAATTTTTGATGAATGTTTACACGAGACATGCGGAATAAAGTGGTTATGATGAAATATCGCCATTTTAAGCTTAGATATGGTTAATTTTGTGACAGTTTCCAAAGATTTGCTCTCTTTTTACAGTTCCTTGTGTTAAATGGTGTCATTTTGGTCATATTTTAAAAGATAACATGTTTTTCAAGCCTGTAAGCAGGAATTCAGGATTTAGAGGATCAACAAATGTCACTTTCCAGCATTTTATAGACAAATCAGTCAGTTGCTTACTTGAAAAAATAGTCTGCAGATTAACTTAACGATGAAAACAATGCTTCAGCCCAACACCACAGTTGACAGACCATGTTCCAAAAGTCCAGGGTCAACCAGACATTTGTGTTTTTCCTCTGCAATGAAGAATTATTACCAATTGAGATACATTCATGTTGCGTCTACCTTTACATAAAGTAACCGAGATCATCTGGATAAACTTTTGACTTGTTTAAACCTGACAGATTGTCTCGCTGCTCAGATTTAGAGCTCTAAATGAGTATTATTAACATACAGTGTAAGTACAATGTTATTACAACTGTGTGAAATGATGATCAAATCCAAGTTGCACAAAACCGGAGATATCTTTTGGATTAAAACTGGATTTTGATACTATCTTCACTGAGTTTCGACACCAAAAAACCTGCTTTTCTGACTCCATGCTTGACGGAGACAAACAATTAATCAGTTATAAGTCAAAATCCCACCTGGAAACAACGCAGCATATCTTCCCCATTGTTTCAACTGTTGTGTAAATGACAGAAAGTCTAACAAATTTCATGCCGTCCTCCTTGTGTAGCAGTCATGCTTTAGATGTTATCTCATGTGGTAATTCTCCATCACATGTTTTACATTTATGACACTGTGAACATGTAACTGAGGCTCGAAAAAATCACAATTATGTTCTTCTGAAATGGTCCGGCCCTAGAAAATGAATCATTTTCTCTATAACACCCTGAACAAATGGACCCAAACCCCTCAAATTGCAAATGTTTTGGAAGCACGTGTGGACACATTACATCAAACACAGTCAGAAATACTAACTGCCAACAATATGAAGTGAAAAAAATGGTGGAATTCTGAGGTTTGGCACCCAGTTCTAAAGAGATGTGGATGGAGCGGTGGTGAAAACAGAGACAGGTGATATATTTTCTGGAAACCAATCACAAACCAAGCAGCAAAGAGGGATCCTGGCTGTTATTAATAAACCTGAGGACATAAAGAGTGACAGATATTACCCGCAAAACACACTGAATCACTTGATCTTTCGTTTCTGTCTCGCACAATTCTCTCCTCTAATGGCCCCGTGTCACGGACCGTGGCCTCTCCGAGTCCCCTCACTCTATATTTATTTCCCATCCGTCTCCACTAACATGCAGTGAGACTCGCACGCGGCGTCCACGCTTAAGGTGTGGCATGATGCCGCCGAGACACTGATTGCTGTGAAAGCCCGGGTCAAGGTGACACCAGGCGGCGGCGGCGGCCACAACGGAGCAAAAAACAAATCAGCTCGAGTGCGGCTTTGACACCCGCCGCTGACACCAGTCAAAAAAAACAGACACTCAAACACTGCTCTTAAATCACACACTTGAACCCTTCACCTTTCAAAGTACACATTGAGACGCCTACACGGTGCCTTTGGGAGATCAAGAGCTGCTCAGACTTGCACTGTGAAACCACCGAAAATCCTGGGAAACAATTAACAGCTGAGCCTCTTTCCACCACTCCCCACATTCAGAAAACATCCATGTATGCAAACCATCCATCCGTCCATCCATCCACCCATCCATCCTCCCGCCCCCGATTCATCCAGCTCACCTTTGTCAGTCGAGCGCCAGTCTGCTATAGGCGATAAAAATCCTGCAGCATAGTAAAGGAGATCCTAAACAAAACAAAAGAAAAAAAAAAAACAAGAGGAGCTTGTAGGGGCACGGAGGGGATAAAAAAACAACACGGGAGGAGAGAAAAAGAGGACAAAAGATAGAGGGAGGGAGTAGAAACGGGGGAAAGAAGGGAGGTAGAGAGAGGTAAAGAACGGCCCAGACAGCCGGAGTGCTCTCCACAATGTGAGCAGCGAAGGGAGGGCGAGCGCCAGGTGTCAGGACGCATACACTCACTGAGCGTGCACACACACACACTCACACAAACACAAGCAGACAGGCAACTCGCTCTGCTCTCACTCCTCCTCCTCCTCCTCTTCCTCCTCCTCTCACTCTCTGGCAGCAGTAACTCTCCCTCATCCTCCTTCTCTCTCTCGCTCTCTCTCTCTCTCTCTCCTCTTTCAGTCAATGTAGAATTCCTTAACTCTTTCAAAGCCAATCATTTCTGAAACCAGTTGCATTTTACACATTTTGAAAGAGGATGATTCGTAATCGCAAAGGGGGCGATTTCGTACATGCATGAACCAATTTTCTTGGCCACTAGGGGGCAGCGGGAACAAGATGTGAACACAACGAGGTTTAGGTGAGCATGTCGGCGAACGCTTGCCTATTTCTGAGCTAAATATTTGACTAGCTGTTAAATTTGCCGCTGTTTTAACCAAAAAATTGGTCACTAACATTGTCTTGTTTGAGGCTGAGGAGCGAATGTTCGCCAGGATTTTTTGATATTTTTTGCAGAAAACAAATGCTGGAATCATGCTATGAGAGAGCTGAGAATGAACATTTGAACATCTGTCCACATAAGCATCTTCAGACACTGGGAGTTGCAGCATTCCAGCATTGTAACCTTGATGAGCGTACAACTAGGCAGTAATGACAACAAAAATAATACATATTACTTTCACCGATCGGCCACAGCATTATGACCACTGACAGGTGAAGTGAATAACATTGATCATATTGGTACTATGTGGTGTTCTGATGGAAAACCTTGGATTTTAACATCTATGTTGATGAGACTTAGACACCCAAATAAACACTGTCCCACAACAAACACACTCCCTCATGCAAATGGAAATCCCAAATGTCACTGGCCTACCCCTGCAGGAAAATGCACCCCACCACATGGAAACAACATCAACCAACCAGGAACATGTTGAGGAACATGACAATGGTCCAACATGTTGATTTGACCTCCAAACTTCCTACAGCCCATTCTGATCAAGCATCAACAGGATGCAGTGGAACAAGTTTGATGGACAGAGGCCCCACTACACAAGCCAGAGTACCCAAAGGATCCAGTGCCAACGTCCTGGTTCCAGACCCCATAGGAACCCTGAGAGGTCCTTTCTTGTCCATTTCCAATGGTTTAGAGCATTTTTGACCCTATAAGGGGGACCAACACAATATTAGGCAGGTGGTCATAATGTTATGTCTGATCGGTGTGGATGCCGCTTTTCAACATACTCAAAGATGTTTGCAAAGTAGAATGCAAAGAAAGATAAAAAGAGTGTCTCAAAAGATGATTTATAGATGCTCTCCAATAGGGGACCTATACAGCTTTCACCTTCCCACAACTGTGCAAACACTGGCAGCACCTATTTTGTTTCACTTGTAGGTTTTCCACTTCTGGATTGCAAACCAGTCCAACATGGCAATTCATTTGAAATCTTTGGCTTATCTTAGGCAGATAGTTTACCAAAACCTGTTTTTGAAATCATTTATATTCCTAAATCTTTCTCTATATTCGTTAGTTTATGTTTCCAGTGGTGGTTGGATGCTCCTGATTTGCATAAAGTTACCTAGACCTCCACTTTGTGCAAATAAGGAGCTGCCAACATGACACCCTGTCTATCGAAATGCAAGACACCGCTAGCCAAAGTTATTGCATGGTTGCTCTCGTAAACAATGAATGCAAAGTGCTGAAAAGACAGATAAGTCCACAGGATTCATCATTTCCATCTTGCCTCGTTCCTCCTTTTACATAAAGTGGAGATCTAGGGTACTTTATAAAAATCAGGGGCGTCCACCCACCTCTCAACTCCTCCAATTCCAGAAAAACTAAAGCATTGACAGGTTTGGCAACTGTATGTCTTATTTCTCACCTCACATGTCTTCAGCAACACATTTTGGTTAACTGTTTTTGCAATTGCTCCGGTTTGAAATCCAGGTGCAGGCCGCCCGTGAGTAAAGCTTTCGCCCAATCAGCTGCAGCCAGTGTTTACGCGGTTATAAAAGGCTGCACTCTGGAATTGTTTTCTGTTGGAGAAACACCCGTCTGTCATCTATCGTGACACTGCCTAGTTGCTCGCCAGTCAAGTGTACAATGTTGGGAAGCGGCGCAACCTCTTGGGTTCAGAAACACCCCTGTGGGCACATGCCATAAGATTGTGTCCACCAAAGCATATTTTGCAAGCTGAGGAACCCAGACGCCCAGCTTCAAAGCGCTTTGAAGGTGCAGCGTTTTCTTAGCTGAGACACTTCGGTTTCCACGATACAGAATATCCACGGAAGTGTTGCAAAGATCCATCAATTTACTGTGTCAGCTGATTATCAAGGAGAACCACGTCAAACAAAATTAGTGATACTGTGACCGTCCAGGGATGTCATCTGGTCCGGACATGGATACTCAGAGAACAGGAGTATTAAGTTCTCCTACATTGTTGTTCAGCACAGTGTAGTACATGTTCCACCACTTGGATTGGTTGAATAGGTAAGAAGTGACATTGCAGCATTTTACACAAAACAAGTTTTAATGCTTGGTGACCAGAAGAGAAATGCCAAGCAGGCACAATATGCATGGCTCCAGTGTAAAACAACAAGCTTAAATGTGCAAAAATCAAAGCTCCATTCACTTGAAGGGAACCGCAGAGTCAGGTGATAAGTCCAAGAAAGCACCAATTTTCACATTACACCTAATCAGTCGCTTCACTGTTGACAAAAAAGTAGAAATCTATTGTACCAATACATAATGACGAGTTGAAATCTGCTTTATTATACATACACCAAAGTGTGTCATTGTGCACCAGATATACTCAAATTCAGCTCTAACTTACACTTTCAGTCTCACCTGAACGCAACATTTGCATGGTGGATGGTAAATATATATTGAAATGTAGGCCACGTATAAATTAAGTATTTCATTTTAACTGCATCAGACAATAATGGTGAAATAATACAAGAGAGACGGGAAGGGAAGCGGGTTCATGCTCCTCCATATATTCTCCACATTTGATGCATCAAGTCTCAAATTGCCTCCTCACTTTCTTCTATTTTAGTCGCACAGCGGGGACTACATGCAGATTACATCAATATAGATGACATTTTAAAAGCTCCAATATCACAGGGACACATACACCAGGGCGCTCGATGCCCGTCATGGAGCTACAGCTGAAGCAAGCCTCGGTAAAAATTCATAAAACTGTCTTGTGGGTTGGGACACGGAGAGGAGGCTTTAGGGTAATAGTAATGGCAATGTACTCTACTATACCCACTTCATTACTTTTTAAAAAGAACATTTGCTGTACCACTTATTGTGTGGAAGAACTTAGGAGTGAGCTGTCTGTATTAGAGCAAAGGTTAGCAGTAAATGTTTACGCTCTTGTAGTTAGCATGTCTAGAGCATATTAGTAGACTTAGATAAGATCGGGTAAACTTGTGCTACAAGTTGTAACAGTGGGTGTTGGGAAAGCAAGAAGGAAATACAAATACAGACAAACCACGTGGGCAGGAACCGTTTTTTGGTGATTTATTGATGAGTGTAAACAACAGAAGACGCGTCCAGGCAGGAAGGCAAGTTAGCAAGCAAACAAAACAGGGATTGTGGTCAAAGAGGCAAAAATTAGGCTCTTGGAAAAACAGGCAGAGAAAAAAACAAGCCTTGAGAACTAAGCAAGTGCAGTCTGGTAAGAGTGGAAGTGGAAAACAGATCACATATATATATACAGGTGAGGTGGGTGTGGTGGGCAGGTAACTGGGCACAGACTGAAAGACTGGGGACCTCTGGTGGCTTAAAGAGGTGATACATGGAAAAGAAATAGGTCTCAGAGCTGAACTGCGACAAGGAGCAAGTAATTACACTAGTTACAAAAGCTGTTTTGATTATTTAACTACATCTGGAAGAGGATTTTATGCTTTTTTAAAATTTTTGATTTGGGCATTTACTTAGTCATTTGGATGGAGACAGACAAGATATACAGTTTGATGAGAAAAGGGGTATAACATGAGACAAGGGTGTGTTCAGCCAGGAGATGTAAATATGTAATTTGCACCTCATAATATAATAATATTTAATAGTAATATGCGCCCTAAACATTATGTTAGACTGCAACCAAACAAAGGTATCAGTAAAATTTGTAAAATAATGACGCTTTTTAGCAGATTGAAGTAAAAATCATGTAATTTTATGGTTACACGTTGTAAAAAGAAACAAATTACTATTTGTAAAAACACAGGTGCTTGATGTGGAGTCTTTTATGTACAGTCAACATGAAAAAAAAACATGTGTGATTTTAGTTGATAATATTAGATATCTGTAATTTAACAAAAACAGGAAAAGAAACTTATTTACCACTTTTCAGTCCTTAACATATATATTTTTTCTTTAAATAATGGGAAATATCTGTAAAATAATGATGTACTTTGCTGATTTAAACACAGTAAAAAAAACAGAGTAATTTTTACAGTTAAATATTGTAAATGAACGGATTACCATTTGTAAAAGTATCTCTTTTTGATGTGGATGTTATCGATTATTTTGGCCCGTTTTTAACGGTTGACTCGTAAATTGTAAAGTTTTTTTCTGGTTTACAGTTGGTAGTTAAACAAAACAGGGGAAAATTGTAAAATAACAGTAAATTGTTCAAGAAATTAGAATTAAAATCCTTTTTAAAAAATGTCTATAAATGGTTTTTACAGTGCAGCAGGGTTTTCCAAGCTTGACAAGGGTACACATGTTTTTGGAACGCTTTAATGCTTATTCTATTATTTCGTCTTTATTTTCCAAATTCACTTTTGCATTAAGAATGTTAACTGGTTTTAACTGCTTCATGTTCAACGTGGTACCATTACTTGAAATAATAGCATGTTAAGAATTCTTGTTTCTTAAATAGGATGGTGACTATCTTTGGGTTTTGCATTGCTGTTTGGACAACAGAGATCTAAATGGACTTTTTTTTGTACTTTTGTTTATATTATAAAATGTAAAGCTAATTTTTCAGTCTTAAAACAAATTATTGTCAGATAACTGATGAAAAATAGTTGATAGTCCAGTCCTGCACTGAGGTTCTTAAAGGTTCTGGACTGAAGAAACCTCTTGGATGAGAGGTGAAACGTCTTCAAGAACATAAAAGAGAAGTCTAGTTGCATTTTACTGATGTTCATAATCACAGAAAAATCCTGTTTTCTGCTGTTATAGGGCATGGTTCACAGCAATTCACAGAAACAAATCGAGTTTTTACTCAAAGCCCAGCAGAAACATGCATGAATGAACTCACAGTTTACATGTTGAAGGTCTATCACTTTCAATGACCGTAGCACACTGCCAGCATTACTCCTGCCACTTACAGGACGTCATATCTAGGTCACAGTAACACCAGCTGCTAAATATCAGTCACCCTTCAGCCATTAGCATGTCCTCTTCATGAAGATATCAACATGAACTCTGGGAGAACCGACACCAATCCAGAATAAAGTAAAAAGGAAAGGAAATGAAAAGGAGGAAAAGGCCATACAGGGAAAGCAGGGAAGTGAGTAGAGCATAGGAAGGGAAATGGACACATCGAGTTACCACTATTGACGTTGTGATCAGAGATGGAGGAGAGGTCAGGCCGACGCTTCTTTACCCACGCATCATGCTGCCCACTCCCTACTGCTAGAACTGGATCACACGGCTCCCCTTACAAAAGAGCTGCATGAGAGAGACTCAGCCACGGACTCTTGTGCTGGTCTCCATTTAAATGTCACCGTGCCTCAACACAGCAAGCGAAATTACTCAGAATATTACGAGAACAGCCGTCAAACTACTTGTCTGTGGGATATTTCAAGACCCCGCTGAGGGTGGTGTTAGGAGTCTTTCATGTACCGATTTTAGAAGGGCATCGGGCCTTTAGAAACAGACTTATAATGGCAATCAAGCTGCCGAGTACAGAAGGCAGACTAGTGGCTCGACAAACAGACATGATTCATGCCATCTTTCACACATCTGAGTGTACTGAAGCAGAAATCCACAAGAGGATGTGCTTCACTGTGATTATTGCGACGATGGTGATACAAAGGGAACAATGTGCAGCTGAGTACCATCGGCAGCTGTGAGTACTGCTTATTACGGCAAAGAATGCACTTGACTGTATTGTGTGGATTTTTCCAGCAGTTAGCAATAACTATACAGTCTTCACAGCATCCTCTTAGGGTCCCATATGGTGAAAATCCATTTTTATTGAGCTTTGTGTGTCTTAAAAACTTGGGGGTGTAAAATAACAGCTGTGAGAATGTGAAAATGCTCACGTTTGCCATTCCTCAAGCCCTGCTACATCTAGATAGCCTCCCCGCTTTACAAACCAGTGACAATTTTATTGCGTTCATACGCAGAAACTGAAAAAAACAATAGTTGTCAAGCTACAAATTTGCATAATACTGACCCTTAAGTGCTTGCTGCGTTCAGGTAACCCATTCAGAAAGCAGCTGCCTCAAAATCCACCAGCCTATGCTAATTCTAAAATGTCTCATAAATGTTCTACTGCTTGAGTGAACACAAGAGTCTTCATGCACTCCCAGCATCAAAGGACCTGAAGATCCAATAAATTACTTTTAATTTTGATGCCAATAACACCACAACAAAAGGAAAACCATTCGTGTTGTGCGGCTAACGTGACTAACATTAGCATTAGCTCTGATTGTAGGACGGCAGGTTGGAGATCAGTGGAACCTGTAAAGCTGAAGAACAATCAGAGATGGTGAAAACTGTAAGATATAATGAAACCAATAAACAACGACTTGGGTAGGTTACTGTGCAGTCTCAGCTCAGCATTTGTTCACGTGTTCACTTCTCTCCTGCTCTCTGTGCTCACATATACAGCATCTGAAACCAGTCAATTTCCCAATCAAGTTGTTCTTATTTACATATTTTTTTTGTTTTTACTGTCAGACAATGGAACAAGTATGAAATAGTGACTGAAACGCAGCCAACCAAGACTACATGTTGACCAGCAGTCACTTCATAGGCAAGTTGTGGCTCTGCAATGCTAAAAAAAAATGATTTTAATATTATAAACTTGGCAATGTTTCCTTGTCAAATGATCCTCAGAGAGAAAGTTATAAGCGATAGAAAGTCCAGGTCTCACACACTCAAAGGGAGTCTTCTTCCTGAAGGGGGCGTGGCCAGCCGCAGCTCAGTTGGATTTAAAGCTACAAATACTGAAAAAACCTACTTAAAACAGGATTAAACCCTAGGGTTATACAGCAATGGTGAAATGAACCATTTTCTGCAGTATTTTTAGATGAAATACTGAAAGCCACATTCTGAGGATGTGAGAGTTTCATGAATTTGCTTAAAAGAAGTTATGGAACCTTCAAAGCAGGCTGTATACAGACAAGTACAAATTAAAGGATATATATTTAAACAATCTAGGAGATAGTTTGACTTGTTAAAGAAGAAAATGTGCATTTCATTAAGAACACTATCTCTCTGTTAAGTTCCATTGTCCCAGGAAGCTAAAACAGTAACCACATTTCCATCCAAATGTACTGCAAACTTTAACCCTACTTTACAAAAAAAATCAGCACAATAAAATGCTAATTAAAGCATGGTTCCACACCCTTCCATTATGAGAACATCAGGTGTTGGTTATCTTGCAATAAAAAGCTTGTAGTGCTAATTCTTCAGTTGGGTGCCATTAAACTACTACAGAAGAAGAGGCCACAACAAGATGATATAATGATAAGAGCGTAATTCAAAGCATTGAAAAACCACGCAGGAAACATGGTGAAAACATGGCACTTACGTTTGCTTTGAAAGGTCACAGTCTCCTCATCTTCACACTTATTTGATGTTTTGGGCTGCTGGTATTTTTAGCCCTTTCCAGCAGAGGCTTCAGCAGACATTTGAGGAACACGCGTCACTCATCTCATGATTTAAACACCAAGTCTGTCACGTAATGTGCTTTTATCAGTCCATCAGCTTTCCTAGCTCAGCCAAGTGTTAAAAAAAAACACTATGATATTTCAGTTTTTCATTTAATTTGCAATATTTCCACTCAAGGGTTTTATGTGCAAATTGAAAATGCATATAAAATCAGATGGAGACACACCATCCAAGGACAGATATGTGTAGTTGAATTCGCAGTAATCACAAAACTAACATCTAATATTCTGGATTTGTTCTTATTCCTCTTGTACTCAGGCGTATCCTGCAAACCAGATGCACTATGAGGACGTTGAGTGCTAGGCAACATCAGGTATATTTTGAGGATAGACCGACTATCATGGCCGATGTTTGGCATTTTTCCAGTTATTGGTATTGATATATTTATGACAGATTATTGATAGATTAAATGCGCTACTTTCGTCACTGTCGTCACTCTGTGGTCTCAGAAATGTCTCTCAAGCAGCAAAAACTGAACAAGAAACACAAGATGTCGTCTCTTACAGTGGCTAAGACTACGCTAACGGCTAGTGGCTAAGTTAGCAGGCAGCCACAGATTAACCTGAAACAGTGTCTGGAAAACAATAATTAGCAATGCTTTAAGATCTGGACCTTAGTGGACAGTAAAAGTGAAAGAACAGTGAAAGATTAAGAAAATAGAGAAGAACAGCAGTAGACAAACTGATTAATCTCAGTCGATCCCACACAAACAGGAGAATGTTCTAATTTAATCACTCCTATTTCTATTTTACATAATCAGTTACAGTCACCCTTGTGAATGAAGAAGCTCAGTTATAAATGACTGGTTCTCTGCTATCACATTTAATGCATACTGGTCCCAAATATCAGCTATCGGCCTTTTATTGATTACCAAAATTCGGCATCAGTATCGCCCCTAAAACACCAACAAAAACATATCAGTCAATTAGTAGTATATTTGTGATGTGCAGAGAACAGAATTCTAGGTTTTCTCCCCCCTAAAAATGTCAAATAACTGTCACTGCAATGCATACTGTAGACTAGGACAAGAATTAATTCTATACTTCACAAAAGATGTGCAGAAAAGTTAGTGTCTACATCGTGCTAAGAGTTCCTGCCCTAACCAAGACTCTGGGAAAAGACTGTAGAAAGATGTTTCAGTCTGTCACATTCTCGAGTCTGAAGGACTTAAAGGAGGTCATTCAGTGAAGGCACATGACAAGGGCGGCATGTGCATCAAGTGGCTCCACTGAACCATAATGATGGGCCCATAAGTGCCTCCCACACTCCACGAGATAGCCGAGTGCCAGCGCTGACACTTTGGGCACATCATCTCTCAGCCCCCTGCCCTCTCAACAGTCTGCCTACAGTCTGAACTGTCTTTGACCTTCAGCATACTTTTTCGCTTTGCCGCAGCTTTGTCGCCATGGTTACCCAGCGACGGGGCCACAGGTGCCCGCTGATGGGGTTGGCAGCTTTGGGGGCTCGTGTCGCCCACCCGATCAACTCCGGTTATATTGTCTCTGACCCCTTTAACTGTTACGTGCCGCTCTGGGAGCAGCTGACGAGGCCGCTAAAGGGAGCGAGGACCACTCATGTCAACGCTAATGAAACCTTTACAGCCAGGCTCCGTACCGAGTTTTGGAACAGACTTTATAAAATGATAATGAGCTTTCTGAGAAGGGGAGATACAAGACAATCCTCAGAGGAAAGAGAGCAAGCGAAGAGCCAAAAAAACAGCCCTCTCTGACAGTTTCGTAAACACTTTATCTCTCGAGCTCTGATGAGGAAAACAGATTACGCCCGTGCATACATCTGCATAAGAAGGCATCTCATGGTTAGAAGACACTCTTGATACAGCAACTTTGCTCCGGCAGACAGTTTTGTAGTGGTTGCTCAGTCAACGCCGCATGAAAGGCGCCTCAGAATGTCAACAGCAGAAGAAAGAAAGCAAAATGACGAGTTGCAGAGCAGCTAAAGAAGGTCGCAGACATCTGACTGTTGTTCTTAGTAACCAAAGGTCAACCCTCCTCGCAGCATCTGTGCAACGTATTGATTCACAGATTCATTTGTGTGCCTTGCTGGTTAGAGTCTCTGTTGTTTGCACAGCATCTTAATGTTCACATTTAAAGTGAATTAAGACATATGGAGGTTGGGATTAAACAGTGGGAGAAAAAAAAGAGTTTACAATAGTCAGAGATCAGCAAAATGATGCAACAGAAAATCCCTGGTGTCTACAAAATGAAAAGAGCTGAAACGATTAGTGGATGCAGCTATTCCAGCAACTGCATAATCATTTAAATCATTTTTGTAAACAACAAGAAATAATCTTGGCATTTGAAGTTTGCTGTAGTTGTATCTTTGTAAATTGAATTTTTTTGTTCTTGAACTCTTATAATAGGTACATTCCATCTCAAATCAAATCTCAACCACCTAATATTTATCTGAAAATCTTATGTTTAGAAGATATTTATGAAATTTTAGCTTAATATATTAAATACTCCTCGAGATAAAGACAAAAATCGGCCATCAATCCATTTGCAGCGCGATTTTTTGCTGGTTGAAGTTTAAGCCTATGTGTGATTACCACTATCTCAGGAAGAAGATTAAAGACAAAAAAATTCACTGTTATTTCTGCCACTGATTCAGAATCTGAAATACTCAACAAGTAATCTCTGACTAAGTCAGCTAGGGATATTTTCCAAACCGTATGTAGCTGCACATCACAATAACACAAAACAAAACATGTAGAATACTTTTTAATGTCCATCCATCCATTTTCTATACACTGCTTAATCCTCTGTAGGGTCGCTGGGGGTTGGAGCGTATCTCAGCCAACTTGGGCGAAGGCAAGGGGACACTCACAACCAAGCACACTCACATTCACACCTACGGACAATTAATAATAATCAATTAACCTCACCGTGTTTTTAGACTACGGGAGGAAGCTGGAGAACCTGGTGAAAACCCACGCACCACAGGGAAAACATGCAAACTCCACACAGAAAGATCCAAGGCGTCCTAACCGGGACGCGAACCGGGGATCTTCTAGTTGTGAGGCGACGGTGCTAACCACCGAGCCCACTTTTTAATATGAAATACAACAGGTAATTCTTGTGTTAAATTACCTTGAAAATTTTACAGATGCTATTCAAAATATGAAAATAAAAAACTTTCAAGCAAATCAGACATGGTCTACCAGAAAGTCCATGATGATTTAAGATGGTAGAACCCAATAAGAAATAGACTACCAACTATTTCTGATAGTGTCTGGTTAGATTCTCAGCCATGGTAATCTTAAGAGTTTTGCTAAGAAGCACCTGGACTTCTCTTTTTGTTTCTTAAAGACGTTTCATAGAGCTAAGGAAACCTCTAGGATAAAAGGTGCACACGGTTGACTCTCACTTTTATAAAAGGTGAGATGTCTTCAAGAACCAATTAGAGAAGTCCAGTAGCTTTTTACAGAAGCTCTTAGGGCTGTTTCTGACAGTGGCACCAAAGTTAGAGCCTGACCAATGTATCTGTTGGTCAGTATCATCGGCTGAAACTGGCCTATAACAGACACATAGGTATCAGGGTATGTATTCTGATATAGGCTGACATGAAAGATTTTGTACAGAGAATATCGCAAAAACAGATCATCACATAGATTGTCCAGCAGAGAAGCTTCCACTCCATTGTCCACAATACTCTCTGCACCATTTGTAGCACATGTAGCAGAGCACACATCCAAGCTGAACAGGCGGTGGTACGGAGCCAAGCTTTGTCTTCATGGTAAGTTGCTAACTAGGTTGTGAAATACATTGCTGGGTTCTTAATACAATGAAAAAAGACCCCATCATTTTCCCTTTTTTAATACAACTCTAAAATACATACAGCGATATCTGAATTTCTTGCTTCCTTAAATTAGCATCTGCCTCAAAAATCCAGCATTACTTGGGCTCAAATCAAAATTACAGTCAAAAATATTCATAGTATTTGGGCACTACAACCACAGCAACCTTGACATTTTCCAATCTGTTGTGAATGGAGCAAGTGAAGGGCCACATATGACATCCCTCTGCAGGAGGACGATGTTCCCGCATGTTAACAGGGCCTGGTTCACTGAAATCGCTCCATTCATTTTTTTTCCCCGGGTGCATTAATACAGGAAGGAAGGGCACATTCTGTGGAGCAGTAGGTGCCAATCTGTCGCTCTGTGGAGATCGGCCAGGATCTGCTCATGTTAAGCTGCCGCCGGCGCTGCCCCTCCCGCAGCCTCTTACATCTATCCGATAATATTCTACAGGGGCAGACGATTTATTCCTATGCAGTCAATGCAGCCGCTAATGTTTACTGGATATTCAATAGCTTGCTTTGCATTTAAGTAGCAATATATATGTAAATGTGCGGCATCTGCATATACATTTTTATCCAATGCATTTATTAGATCTTAAAGTACACCGACTACTCAGCAGATAAAATCATAAATACACACGCAAACACAAAACTTGACTAAATAATGGATGAAAGCTTTATGCAAATTGTCCGCTAACTAGATCTGGACATAAGTGTTGATTTTGAGATCAGAGCATGAGTGAGGGTTTGTCCATAAATTAAGCACTCAATAATAGACAATCTAGACTATTGTAGTAGTCCATCACAAAATAGACCAGAAGACGGTCAAATTGCATAGCATTTGTCTTTTAAACTCACCAGATCTTGAATATAGCAATGAAGGTTTATAATTAGCCTATAGAGAAATACTTGAAAAGCATTAATGGCAGTTCAACGAGGCCACAAATCATCATGTTAAACTTGATTTTCTATTTAATTATAAAAAAAAAAAAAGCTGGGGAGCAGACAAATTATAAAAAAAGTATATTTTAAATAGTCCAAGATGCTTTAAATTAACTTAAACCGAATATGTAAAAGTCGCAGTTATGAGTCTTGACTTGAAATTACCCAGCACCGGCAGGCTTTTATCTGCAGCTTAAGACTGACAATAACTGCATTTACACTGCATTAGGCCTGGCTGTTGTGTCACTCCTTTTTTTTTCTTTGCTCGTGCCTTCCAGCTCAAAGCATGTTTGCTGATCTGATGATCTCTAATTAGATTTCTCAACCACTGTGGAAAATGAGCCATCAATTAGAGTGCTGTAATTAGGGGGACCGATTTGATTCCTGTCAAGCACCTGCTGCCTTCAGACTTGTCAAGTTACTGGAACTGGAGGAGAAAACATGGCAGGCGTTTGCGCCAGAAGGCGAAATGAAAGGGACGACTCCTGCAGAAGAGTCATGTTGAAGGAAAATCTAATTGGATTTTTGGCGTTTTTTAAGATTTCTTTCTTCAAAAAATAAGTATTACGTACATATATCTTTTGAATACCCTTTTTCTGTATCAAACAAACAACAAAAGAACACGAGGTTGGCACGAGTGTGTGACAAGAGTGTCTTTTCCAATTCGCAGAGGCTGGTTTGAATCTGCCAGAATGAGATGTACAACCATCACTCACACACATGAACAGCACAGTGTTAGCTTCAAGTACATACAAACCAAACAGATTACACTGTAGGCTTGGTTCAGTCCAAATCCAGTGCAATACCTGATTAATTTGCTTCGACTGGGCCACTATGAAAGTTGTCAATCGAACTCCGGTGCAGAATAAACAGCAGGATTAAGGCGGCCTGAATAAGACGGGTCTCGGTTAGGCCTGAACAATTAATCGATCTCAAATTAAGTCGCAATTTGAAACAATGCAATCAGCAAATTGCAAAGGCTGTGATGTAGGTTATGGGAGGTGTAGCTATTAAATAAAAGGAACAACGCTGTTATGCAATTTTGTTGAATTCAGGCAAATTGCAAATTGAAACTTCCAGGGGTTGTTTACGTGTGCACATTGATCAATGCACTTTGTGGTTAAGCTGACATAAGCTCAGTGTCATTATTTAATAGCCACACTTGGTGGATTTTGCAGCGTGTCGGAGTTTAAAGTATCGTGTCAGTGGTTTTACCGATTCATGCAGTCGTCCTCGTGTGACAGTCACGCCTTTGATGCTCTATCGCATGTTTTAAATCTGTTACACTGTGAATATTGAACTGAAGCTTGCCAGAAAAATCGCAATTAGATATTTTCCTCCAAATCCTTCAGGCCTCGTCACGGTCCAAAGCGGACTCTGGTGTGGAAGAAGGACTGTGCGAGTACACGCATGATCACAGCACAGGCTAAACTATTATTAAATCTAACCGCTGATCGTGAGCTGTTATGAAAGGATCTCCCTCGGAGGTATAAACAACGTATAGCCGTTATTTATATTGGACTGCACTCATGCGTGGCCTGCACTGATGTGTGACCGCAAGATGGTCACGCATGAGTGCTGGAAGTCTGCCTGAGTCAACAGAAAGTGGAAATGAGACGATATAGAGGTGTGTTGAGCTGCAAGGTGAGGACGACAAGCATCTGTCTTCCACAGTTTTGCTAAAATACGTTCAATTTCGACACGTTTCTGTCTGTTTATCACTCGTTATGACACATAAAGAGGAAAACTGACAATTAATGCTACAATCAGCACAAGGGAAGATAAATAACACACAACTTGCATAACTGGCTGTCAGTCTCTGCAGATTTGATTTCCCCACACGTGTGTCAAGTGATGATGATGCAGGATGACAATCACTAAAACTGTGTATTCAGTGAGCTGTCAGTCCACATGACTTCATGCTTGCAGCTCTTGGGTATGTTTGTATAAAGTCAGTGGGAGCGTGAATCAAACCACAGTTTAAACTTTGTTCTGGACCACGTGAGTCCAAAAACATTCACAACAATGTGCCTCATAGGACGAAACATTGAAGCATCTGTCTTAGCAGCTTGACATACACCGATCAGGCGTAACATTGTGACCACCTGCTTAATATTGTGCTGGTCCCCTTTATGCCATCAAAAATGCTCTGAACCACTGGGCATAATAACTATAATGCATTTGTTTTATACAGCGCTTTTCTAGACACTCAAAGATGCTTTATATCGCATTATTCATTCACTCCATACTTAATGGTGGTAAGCTACGTATGTAGCCACAGCTGTCATGGGGTAGACTGACGGAGGTGAGGCTGCCAGTCTGCACCATCAGCCCCTCCAACCACCACCAACCACTTTTCACTTTGCATTCACCCAGGCTTCCCGGTGTTCCCTCACGGTCTCTCATTCAGGTACTGACCAGGCCCAACCTCGCTTAGCTTCCGAGATCTGACGGGATCGGGCATCCACAAGGATTTATGGTACACCACATAGTACCAATATGATCAATGTTATTCACTTCACCTGTCAGTGGTCAGAATGTTGTGGCTGATCAGTGTATATTAGCCACTACCATGTACAATTGCTATTATAATAGGAGGGTTAGCATTTTCAGGTACATAAAAACACTCATACTTCCAATGCTAATCCAAATGTGTACATGCATGTAAACTACAATCTGTTTGCTCCAGCCACTCCAGCCTGCCCGTCTCAGTGCTTATTAGTCATGCAACAGCTCCCTGTCCAGACACCCCAACCTTTCAACCCCATTCCTCCTTTTCCAATCAGCCAACGCCATAAACTGTAATTGCTGTGTCAGGCTGTTGACTTTGCTTCAAGTCTAGACCCACGGCCACCTCCTGATGGGAGCAGGAAGGCAGCAGCAGTCAAAATTTTACCTAAACACCACAAAAATGAAACAAACTCCTCCACCCGCCTCTGGTTTTAGTTCATGTGGCAGCGAGAGATAAACAATGTAATATGTGAGAGCATGAGGGGACGTTTTCCATCTCACTTTTTTGCTGCTGTGTCACAAAGAAAGCTTTACATAGTGGTTAAAATCTGCTCTATGTCTTAAGGAAAAGACTCATATGTGATGTTTGTGGTTGAACATTCCCATCTTTAACGGCATCTGATTAATCACAGAGCATTTGGACTGAGGAGAAAGAAGTTAACTAAACTATTAAAGACAGTGTCTGAGGACAAAACAGGCAACACAATGTCGCCTCCCTGAGAGATAACGCCCTCCTCCTCCTCCCCGAGTGTGTCGCGATACAGATTTGTAAAATCCAGCCTCATCGCAATCAGAGCAGCTTATCTGTGTTATTCAATTTAAAAACTGCCATTCACCAGCTTAGCAACTTGGGGTTCAAACAATTTCTCCAGTGCAGATCAAGGGACAGCTGGCTCATCTGTTGTCTTCAGATTAGCCGGGTCTGTTCCTGGAGCCAAAAGCTGCCTTGTAACTGCATCAAACGTGCAGGACGATCATCTTATCTCGCCATCTCCCAACTGAACCCAAGACCAATTTCAGCAGCGACATATTGGAGTGCTTTTTAGGGTGACAAGTCCTTCCTTTGAGCCAAGTTTCTGAGGAGGAGAGGGATGTGGGTTTACAGCGCTCCCTGTCTGTCGCACACTGATAAGTCAGGGTGCTCCTTGTGTCCTTGAAAGTAATAGAGCAGCTTATTAAAACCCCAAATTCATATGCGCAGGCACGTTTTAAATAAGGGTAAATTATGTGTTTAAATGGCAATGGTGTCAATGCAGGCATGCGTCTTTTAAAGTACGCACATTATGGCGCTACAAACTGCGGGATACAGATGTTGCAGTCGAGGAGACAGATTGCGAGAGCAGCACTTGTACTGGGGATGAGCGCATTCCCTGCAAAGTGACAGCAACAGATACGAAAACACTGGAGGGTACTCCAGTCATGCACCACTGCCTGGTCTCCTCTGCACTTCACACATAAATACACAAACACACTGAAGGCTACAGCGGAGGTATGTTTGTCAGCAGCGAGTACGGGAAGCCTTGCAGAGAAGGATGTGGGTAAACAAACACATGCCACATAGGAATTAGTTGACAAGCAGTTGCACAAGTCTTGATTAATGCAGCTAAAAATGAAATAATTAATATTCCCATTTCGAGTCAGCAGTGAGAAAAATGTCACATCAATGGCAGTTATAATAAGTAGTCACCGTAGCTGTATGGATTTTTTATAAACAGCTCCATTAAAGTCCGAGGGGATATTTCAAGCTTTACAAAATTAATCCGCTCCGACTGGACAAAGGCTCTTAGAATGCAAATTTTCCCACAGCAATAAAGAGCCTGTCCTGGGGAGACAGTTAAGAGAGTGGAGGTTGCAAGATTTGCCCCGGCAATAACCTGAAACTTATTAGAATCAAATAAGAGCGACTGTACTTTTACAAAATGAACAGCGCAAACTATCCCGGGTGTTGCTTTTGGCTGGGATTATCCACCACATCAAAGGCCCCGTTTCCTCCAAGTGGTACTAAAAAAAGATAACCAGTGTTACTCCCAGGCATTAGGAAATATTCATGACCTTTGTGAATGAAATTTAAGATTTTTTAATACCTTGTAGGGCTCTGTGGATGATACTGGCACCCCACCATGCGCGACAAAAATTACGTTTAAATATGACAATAACAAAATGCGAAAACTTGTTGCGAGGTTTCACGCAAACTGCTAAAAGTGGCTCAGCAGCAGGAATCTCTTACTGCGAAAACAGCTGCAGGATCTGATGTGTATGCATCACCAGTAAATTAACATTGTGCCTTTATTACAGCTCTGATGGCACAGCACGGGAGGTGATCATTAACCAGCAGGGCTTCTATCTGCGAGATGAAGGAAGGAATAGCAATGTAGCGAAACAAACCACCAGCGACAAAATAATGGTGAAACCTACACCAGGCAGGTGGTAGAAAACTAGTGAATTGATGTGAAGGGAGCCGACTGAGCTGAGGGCTGACACAACATGTTATGGCTGCGCGAGGCTAAACAATCAAGGCCGCCTCAGATATTCCCTGTTGTGAATGTATAAAGGAAACACAAATCTTCAGTGCAGCACACCATGGCATGACCAAAGCATGCTTTAAGTACCAGAGAAAAACTGGTGTTAAGCTCTGACAACGGGAGGTGAAGCGTTTCAAGCAGCAGAACTGGGGTTGGTTTGAATATACAGTACTGTGCAGGAGTTCCTTTAATGCCTTTTCAGACATGGGAAATGTAACACTAGTGGCTTCATCACTCTGTAAGGGTTAATTCATGATTTCTGCATCCATGAAAGCAGACAAAGGATGTCATTCTGCTTATACACTGATCAAGTATAACACTATGATCACCTGCCTAATATTGTGTTGGTCCCCTTATGTGCTCTAAAATGCTCTGAACCATTGGACATGGACAAGAGGACCTCTCAGGGTGTCCTATGGGGTCTGGAACCAGGATGTTGGCACTGGATCCTTTGGGTGCTCTGGCTTGTGCAGTGGGGCCTCTGTCCATCAAACTTGTTCCACTGCATCCTGTTGATGCTCGATCACAATGGGCTGTAGGAAGTTTGGAGGTCAAATCAACATGTTGGGCCATTGTCATGTTCCTCAACATGTTCCTGATTGGTTGATGTTTTTTCCATGTGGTGGGGTACATTTTCCTGTGGGGGTAGGCCAGTGACATTAAGGATTTTTTTTGGGATAAGGGAGTGTTCTTGTTGTGGGACAATGTTTATTTGAGTGTCCTAGGTGCACATAGTTTTTCCAGGAACTTGGTTCATAGGTTATTCGAGGCATTTTTGAGAACTTGCCACGGTTGCTTCTGTCTCTTCATGTAATCTCAGTCTGACTCCATGATGTCAAGTTTAGGGCTCAGGGTTCAAGCCATCTGCTCTTCTTGTCGCTCAAGATAGCACTTTATGACTCCAGCTGTATGTCTGCAGACGTTGCCAGTTCTGGACCAGTCGCACATCTTCCTGGTAACGTTGCATAACGTCTAGAAACCAAAGCCCCTTGGAGACGTGTGCTTCTTTCCATTAATCTGACAACTTCTGAATTTATTAGCTTCATGTCTGAATGAGCACCCGGTTGCAACGCTAGTCTTAGTCGTAGCATTTTACTAGAAACATTTCCGTATCAATTTCAGCACGACATAAGTCTGAACTGCACCGGCGGCAAACTTCAAGTTGTGTGAAGTGATTAGAGGAAGGATTTATTTTCATATTTCAACACCAATATTGGCCCAGAAACATCCCAGAGAGCAAAAGACCCCGTTTGCATGCCAACTTCACAAAATGCCCAGAATACTCAAAGGATCCAGCGCCAACATCCTGGTTCCAGACCCCATAGGACACCCTGAGAGGTCCTCTTGTCCATGTCCAATGGTTCAGAACATTTTAGAGCACATAAGGGGACCAACACAATATTAGACAGGTGTCATAATATTATGCTTGATCAGTATATTGATTTAGTTTAGGATTTGTCCTGTTAACTGCATTTTGTATTAAATATATTTTAGCCTCTGAAACTTTTGCACCGTTATGTCTTGTAATTAGGGTTTTAAATGGGAATAGGTCGATTATTGTGGCTGATATTTGGCATTTTTCCGATTATCAGTATTGGTTACTGATCAAATATTGATAAATTAAATGTGCTACTTCAGGCTTGATGTGACTCTATGGTCTCAGAAATGTCTCTCAAGCAAAAACTGAACAAGAAACACAAACCAGGAAGTTAGCTTCTCTCACAGCAGCTAATGCTATGCTAATGATTAGCAGCTAAGTTAGAAGGCAGCTGCAGATTTACCTGAAATAGAGTCTAGAAAACAATAATAAATAATGCTTTAAGATCTGGACCTTAGTGGACAATAAAAGTGATAAAACACAGAAAGATTAACACTAAATAAGTACTGTTTCTATTTGACATATTTAGTTATAGTCACCTTTAATAATGAAGAAGTCTAGTTATGAATGACAGGTTCTCTGCTATCACATGCTGTTAAAACATTTCATTTAATGTGTATTGGTTCCAAATATCAGTGATCGGTCTCTCTTGATCACCAATAGTTGGCATCAGTATCCCAATCCCTAGTTTTAAGTGTCTTTAAAAGTTCCAAGTTCATCTTGAAGAATCAGAATACTTTCCATTTCCTGAGCTGCATGTTTGTGCTTCCTAAAAATACACCCGGCCAACACCTTCTGTGTGTGCTGACAGGCAGATGCGTCATTGTTTGTGGCTGGCATCACAACAGACTCACCACTGCTGCGACTCTTGCGGTTGGCCTTCCCCCCCGTCAGCAGCATCTTCAAGCTGTTCCTAAACATGACTGCGGCAGATGCCCTGGACTCGACTACAGGAAAATCTGTTGGCGAAAGAAGAGACAATGCACATTAACATTTCTGAGGGGCACTTTGCGGTACGTCCAGCTGCCTGCCCGTGAGATCTGCCCGACACCGTTAGCACTGGAATTCATCAGCGGAAAAGCATTATCAGGGATATCTGAGAGAGAGAAACACGAAGAAGCTGAATTCTCAAGACAGGAGAGGAAAGAAAAAAACCTTCAAAAGGAGTTAATGGGCCAGAAAACTGAAGTGGTGGGAAATCCCATTCATGTCTTATCTACGTCATCAAAGAGCGAGATCAAATGCTTCCTTGTAATTAGGAAACAATAGGAGGAAGTACCAGCGGTTATAATACACTTCCTAGAAAAATAAAGGAGCCTGACCTGATGTTTGAACCGTGAGATAGGAGTTAATTCATTGATAATTGAGGGGAGGGGGAAAAAATGATAGTTTCCTGTAGCTGTATGACTCATTTCTACAACTATACTGAGACTGAAAAGATCAGAGACTAACATGAGACCTAAATAAAAAATAGTGTTGCGAGGATTCATCAAATGCTTTTAAAGTCATTTCTGACTATTTTAAATAATTGATTCATTGCTTTAAGTGATTTTTAGAGAGAACAAAAAGCCTAAATTCTCCGATCTCTGCCTCCTAAATTTGAATATTTTCTAGTTTCTTTCCTCCTCAGTGACAGGAAACTCAATATCTTTGGATTGTGGAGAAAACAAGACACTTAAGGACGTCATCTTGGGCTTTGGGAACCACTAATCAACATTTTGCAAAGTTCACATGCCAGACATCGACTAATTAATCAACAAAGACAATAATGGTTCATTGCAGCCTTACAAAAACACTCCTGCAGTCAATTTTGCACAAATAAAGCGAGGCAAGGTTCACATTTAGAGGGTCGAAATTAGCCTCAGGCTTTCCAGTACTTACAGTAGCAGGTGGGAAAGACATTTGGCACAGATGAGACGGTAGATAAACTTTATTTGTATATTCTGTGCTTCTGAGACTACACCTAGTGGAGGCTGGGGTGTCAGTACAACAACAAAGTATTACAGAGACCGTAGCTCCATAGAAATTACAAAAAGAGCCATACATGGTCACTTTCAGAACTTAAAACTTGTGCATTTGTCCACTTTAAATGCAAACATGAAGGAACTGCTTCAGTATTCCCCCATAAACGCAACAATGCTTCTACAAGGGACAGGTATTTTCAAAAAACTGTGCATATATTGGCAAATATCTGTAAAATAATACTACTGTAGTTGATTTAAATACAGTGAAACAGTGTCATTATACAATTGCACAATATACAAGAACAAGTTATGTGTATTACTTGTTAAAAAATGCACATTTGTGAATATAATGCACAGTTTTGGCTTTGCTTTTTTTCATGTAACAAGTCAATTAATACTATTTTTTCTCTAATTTTACTAGATATTATCTGTAATTTAACAAAACAGGACACATTTGTAACAGTTCAATTATTTATCATTTTCTAAATCCTAAAGTATATTTTTTCCTTTCAAATGCCTGCAAATGTATCTTGAAACAATATTTTTCCTTTCAATATATCTCACAGAGATATGTTTTGAAAGCAGAAAGTTTTGAATATGAGCACCCAAAGTCAAGGGATCCACAAAACTTTTAAATGAAGTCATTTATCACTGACATGAGAAGGGGCCACATACACATTCTTTTGAGTTTACTTCACCAAACAAAAGCGAGTTGATCTACAGGAGCATAAATAATTAAAATCAAGCCTTACTGCATTATATTCCATTATATTTTGAATTGCCACCTTGTGACTGGATTTTGTTTTCTTTTATTATAAATAAAGACGTTTCCATCATATTTTGATGCAGAAAATGCACAAATATAAGCATAAAAATTCACCAAAATGGAGGAAATTAAACAACAAAGTCCAAATTAAATCTTCGGCTGTGTCAAAAAGCTGTAGAGGAAGTGAAGTGAAGAAGTTAAACAGCGACAAAGCCCACACAGGAAGGCTTGCAACTGTTCTTCTGTCATTCTAATCCAAAAGTCAACATTTGTTTTCACCATGGCCGTTCCTCAACCTCCACTGTGCATTAATGTACCTATGACATATCCTCTATTTAAACCCTGATCTCTCCCTTAACCTAACCAAACACAGGTGGACATATCTACACTATACTGCGCTCCTGTGGATCCTATTCAGCAGGAACAAGTGACCTCTGCGGCTGCTCAGGTTAGGACTTGACGCCACTACAATAGTGACACATAACTCACTGGCTGCTCTCCAGATCACATTCTTTTTCCCTTTTTTACTCTCGGTATGCGCCACAGCTGCCCTCACAAAGTACATACGCTTGTTTGCGGTGTGAACACAATTGGGAGATACCACTTTGTCATAACATTGCGCCCTGAACTTTGACCGTCTTGCTCATATATCCGTCTGTGGTGTGAAAGGAGCTGCCATCTGTTTGAGCTCTGAGCTCTCCGCGGCTCAGGCTTGTTTATACTCGCACCACGACATATGTGACGTATTTTAAACTGCGTATAGAAGATTTTAGGAACAAATGACCAGAAAGGAAAGTTCTAGGACACCCTGGTATTTTTTGGCATGCATTTTTTCATTGTGTTGCATTGTCTTATGTGTTAACACAGTTTATCCTTCATTTTATTTAATTTCCTTCCCTCGTTTGATGTAAGGCCCGTACTTTCTGTATGAACTGTATGCGATAAAATAAAGTTATTTTTATCATTATTGTTATTATTATTGCATTTGACATACTATGTATTCAGAAGTGACAAATCTTTATCTTGCAAACCATCTAGTGTGGTAGTACGGGTATTGGAACACACTCTCGGTCTAAATTTCAACTGTACACGGTCAAAAATAATAATAACCTGGCAGCAAGGATGCCAGTAAATATACGTTAGAAAATGAAGGAATGCCGTAATGTTGAAAACGTGAAAATTTATAGAAAATATCTATAAAATAATGATATTTTAACAAATTTAAATTGTGTCAAACAGCGTCACTTTATAGTCAAACACTGTAAAAGAACAAACTGCTATTTTCAAAGACAGATTTTTGACATGGACAATTATTCACACTTTGTTTTTAGATTTTTTAGGTTCAACATTCAATGAATACTTTCTTTTAACAAAAAAGAAAACATAAAATACCAGGTCAAAAAAACTATTTACCATGTTTTTTCACCCCTTAATGTACATACATTTTATTTCAAATAGCTCCTAATATCTGTAAAATACTTTTATTTTTAATTTTCTGCCATTTTATATACAGTAAAAATGGTGTGATTTCATGGTCAAGCACTGAAAAGAACAAATTATTTTTTGTACAAATACAGATTTTGATGGGGACACTATACTTTTATGTTTTTACAGTCGTGAGCAAATTAATACTTTTTTGACACCTATTTTTTTCTTTAAAATAACTGCAAATACCTGTAATAAATAAATAAGTTAAAAAAATGAATAAATAAATAAACCTAGGCATGCATTTTTATGATCAAATGTAAAAATACAGATTTAAATGCAGACATTATTTATAGTTTAACATATAATCTATTTTTGCAGATTTAAATCCAGTGACAACAATAATGTGTAATTTTACAGTAAACATTGTACATTAACAAATTACTATCAGGAAAATGTAGACAATATTTACAGCTTTTTTCCAGCCATTTTTATTTATGTTTAACATGTAAATAAATATTTTTTCTGTGATTTTAATAATTATTATCTGTAATTTAACAAAAATTGGGAAATTGATAAACTAACCAGAAGTTGTAACTCTTCTGTTTTTTACAGTGTAGCTTTCACTATCGCTCTAATCGCCCCTCTCTGCCCTCCCCATACACCCCTCTCTGACCCCACTTCCACCCCCAACACCCAAACAGCCACACATTTCTCCGCTGTGAGTCCTGCTAGTGAGAAGCATCGGCGGCAGATGTTCTCCATTAGATGGGAGTGACTCAGCAAAGCCCCACAGACAAACTCCAGCTGAGGAGCCGGCTGCAGATCCAAACGAAAAGAAAAAAAAAAACAACCTCAAAGAGGAGGACATGGAAAAGCTCTCAAAAAGCTCTCCTCACCCCTCCCTCAACCCCAGCTTGAGCTGTTTTATTTTTTCTACAATCCCCCCAAAGACCTTGAGAGGGGGCCTGAAGGCTTCCAGGATCATAACACTGAGAGGGACTCTGAGGAAATGGCAATGACAGTGAGGCAACACATGATATCATAGTCAGGTGGGATGAAACTGAGCCATACAGCACCGATCTCTACTGTTCAATGTAATTAATACGCTGATTTAAGCCGTTGTAGCTCAAATAAAGCAACGTTTTTGTAGGCGATTATCCTGAAACATGATACAGTCGCACCTTTGACTCCCTCAGAAACCCCAGATCTGGACAACCGTCATAAAAAGTGACTGATTCTGAAGTTGTTGACAATAAGCGCGGTCCTACCTACCAGCTGCCAATTTTGAGTTTAGCTCAAGTGCAGAAGGGGAAAAAAAAACAGAAAAAGAAGTTGATTTGAAGCACAACAAATAAACCAGGGAGAAAATTGAGGGGAGCTACAGTAGCTGCCAGGATGAGAGCGAACCCAGCCTCAAATCGCTGCAGCTGCCTCCTGGAGACGACTCCAGCTGTGTTTGTTGTTTGTTTTCAAGGAAAGTGAGCGGTGACACTCGAGCCATTTTTTCCATTAGCGACTCGTCAGGCTTCTTCTGAATGTGTGAATATTCTTCTTAAAATCTTAAAACACTGGTTTGAAAGGCAGGAATGACACACTGGGAGTGTGCTGTCAGTAATTGCACGTATTTCAAAGACTAAGACTACAGTGTGAAAACATGGATGAGTTTTTAACGGCCATGCTTTCAACAAGTTACTGCTATTTTACAGATTCTGTGTGTTTTGGTAAATGACAGATAATAACCAGTAAAATCACAGAAAAAAAACTATTCATTTAAAACTTAAAATGTAAATAATATTCACATCAAATATCTGGATTTCTACCAAGAGCAGTCTCTTCTTTTACAGTATTTTAAATTAAAATAACATGTTTTACTGCATTAAAGTCAGCACAAAACATGATTATTTTACAGATATTTGCTATATGTATAGTAAATATATACAGAAAGAGAGAAAAGGTCAAAACTGTACACAATGTACTTATTAAAAATCAGTATTTTTACAAATACAAATGACTATTTTAGAGTGTGCAACTATAAATTTAGTGAAAAATTAGCAAATAACATAATTATTTTACAGATATTTGCAGTTGCTTGAAAATAAAATGTGTACATCAAGGATTTAACTTGTTTTTAACAGATTTTTCATCACCAATAACATTATTTTTACTGTATTTAAATGAGCTGGAAAACATAATATAATATTACGCTATTTTTTGTATTTTTTTCCCAATAATATAAGAAAAAAATATAAATTGGGGATTTAAAAATGCTAAATTATTTTTCTGGTATTTCACAGATTTTCTGCTTTGTTAAATTACAGATATTAACTTGTAAAATCATGTTTATTTCCATGTAAACTCTTGAAAAACTAAATAAATAAAGCTAAAAAATGCTCACATCAAAAATCTGTATTTTTACAAATAGTAATTCATTCTTTTACAGTGTGTGACTATGGAATTACACTTTTTTATGTATATAAATCAGCTAAAACTATCAATATTTCACAGATATTTGCTGTTATTTTCACAAGTTTTTACAGTTTCTGAATGTCACAGTATCCCATTATTTTAAAACCTATTTTTCTGGCACCTCTGCTGCCAGATTTTCACCGTGTCTTCAGTTCTTGCTGTGACTTGGCCGAGCGTCACGGCAGACTACAGGCTGGCGTCCCAACCAATCATCGCCTGCTGCCGTCTTACAAAACTGCAGGAGATGAAGTCAAGCCAGGTGAGAGAAGTTATGATTCTGACACAGCGGCTTTGTCACAGGCTAGAAACAAAACAAGCAAAGCACCAGATGTTCAGTTCAGCCCTGGATGCTCACATCTGTCAGATCAGCCTCGTGTTGGGAAGTCTGATCTTGACATTACCTGTCCGACCAGAACGCTGATGAATTATTCAGGCAAAAACATTGTTTTGTTTATGCATTGGTCAATTTATAGCATGTCTTATTTCAGAGTAATGCAAAGAAAACATCCAGAATGGTTTAATTTGTTACTATTAAATAGTGGTTTTAATTGTATAGTACATATCTTCAAAGGCTGTATTCTCAAAATAGCTTTTTTCTACTTGTCTGAGCCAGAAATCTCCACTTTGGTATCACCTACATACAGCAAACCTACCAGTTTTATCCCCGTCTATATTCTGAAGGATGTTACAGAAGGATTTGTTCATATATCATTCATAGCCTGATTTATAAAACACTGTACCCCCAACAACATCACGAAAAGAATGTTTTTATCCCTAGAAACACAATGAAAACTGTTGTGTTCCCACAACCCAGTGCTCCCACAGCCTTATGTTCGCACATTTCTAAGATTTTTTTTCACCGAACGTTTTGAAAATTAGGCCCTATGTTCCCACATGTCTCACATTTCTAAGACCCTGTTTACATGAAGGGAAAACGCAGATATTTCCTCACGGTTTAGCCTCTCATTTACACGAAGATCCAGTTTCTATCTTAAGAAAACAATTATTTCTAACTCTTGCCAAAGTGGAGATTTTGGAAATCTCCGGTTTAGCGATTGCATGTAAACAGGGAAACCAGTGTTTTTGCATTGCGACACGTTGGTCTCTCGTTTGTTTGGATTGTCTGGTTGGACACCTGTTTGCTCGAAGTGTTCATGACACCCTTCCCCGGCTGTTTTTATCATCGGTGTGAACCAAATTATTTTCACAAATAAAGGAGGGGGAAATCACCGTTTTTCAGAGCACCCTGCTGTGTATAAATGTGGTCTGAGATTTTTCTCAAAATGAAACCCTGTGTTCTCACATTTCTCGGACATTTTCAAAATTAGGTCTTGTGGTCCTACATTTCCCTTTAATTTAAGCCCTATCCTCCCACAAGACTTTTGGAAGCACTTTATAGTAACTTTATAGGGCTGTGGGAACATAAGGCTGTGGGAACATCGGGCTGTGGGAACATAGGGCTGTGGGAACATAAGGCTGTGGGAACATAAGGCTTTGGGAACATAGGGCTGTGGGGATATAGGGCTGTGGTATATAGGGCTGTGGGAACATAAGGCTGTGGGAACATAGGGCTGTGGGAACATAAGGCTGTGGGAACATAAGGCTGTGGGAACATAGGGCTGTGGGAACATAGGGCTGTGGGAACATAGGGCTGTGGAATATAGGGCTGTGGGAACATAGGGCTGTGGGGACATAAGGCTTTGGGAACATAGGGCTGTGGGGATATAGGGCTGTGGAATATAAGGCTGTGGGAATATAAGGCTGTGGTAACATAGGGCTGTGGGAATATAGGGCTGTGGAACATAGGGCTGTGGGGACATAGGGCTGTGGAATATAGGGCCGTGGGAACATAGTGCTGTGGGAATATAGGGCTGTGGGAATATAGGGCTGTGGAATATAGGGCTGTGGGAACATAGGGCTGTGGGGACATAGGGCTGTGGAATATAGGGCCGTGGGAACATAGTGCTGTGGGAATATAGGGCTGTGGGAATATAGGGCTGTGGAGTATAGGGCTGTGGGAACATAAGGCTGTAGGAACATAGGGCTGTGGGAACATAGGGCTGTGGGAACATAGGCACCATCCCATTTTTCCCTGGTGGTTGACAGTATATTCTGATTTATGGAGTGACAAATTTCTCCTATGTAAAAAAATGGCATCAACAAAAAGAAACAGGTGTGTAATTTGGAAATAAACGCAATTTAGGCCATTTTACGACATGTAATACCTCATTTGCATATTTAAACCTAAAATTTGAGAGAATTTGCAATAATAAAAATACATTGTTTCACTGTAAGTTATCAATTGGGGAAGTTTCATAGTCATATTTATGAGTTAAGTATTTTATCCTATTCCCCTGTAGTGACTAATTGTTAATAATATTGATATGGTTGATCAAATTTCTGCCAAATCTGACAACTGTTTTTCAATAACTAAATAAATAAAGATCTTTCTTATCACTGCCTGGCTAGAGAGGAGTCCGGATATCAGCTGCAGTGACGGAGGATGCTGATGTCTGGCAGGATAGTGCATCTAATAAAACATTTGACAGCAGTTATCATTCCTCTTCTCAGTCAATAACAGTGTCAGGAAGCGTCCGTATCTCCGCCATGGGCTCGAGCTCAAGGCCCATGCAAATGAGAGTTGTGGCATTTTTAGTGTTCAGTCTTCTGATGCAAGCTCACATCCACCAGTTCAGTTTGAATCATGGGGACTAATAACTCCACCGCTCGTAAAAACACACTCATTTGGAGGGATCACTGGCGATAAATGTAAATATTTTGGACCTCATTTGCGTAGCAGCAGAGTGTCACTCAGATGCACTGTAAATAAAAAATGAACCATCATGTGAATCAGTATGTCTCCGAGGAAAGACTGACCTGATGCTCAGATCCTGATGCAACCACCCTGTTTAATAAACATGTTTTTAGTACCTGATAAGATTGTCTTGAAAACAGAGCTGAGGCGACAAAGATACAAAAATCTGATGTAGGGATAATTAATCTTAAACTAAAGCAGGAGTATCATTATGACTGTCTGTGTGTTATTAACAAAGGCTTGCTGTTGAAATGTGATTACGTAATGCAAAAAGTGAATTTCAGTCTGTATCCATAGCAGCGCATGATGCTGAAATAAATGAGTGACATTGCAAAATCTTCTTGTTACAATGGAGACCGATTCTGAAGAATACGAGGATTTAAAAGCATGTTATATGTTTTAAAAATTGCCAAAATTACACAATTCTTTACAGTCAGAAACTGTAAATACAGAAAAAAATGTCAAATTTCCAACTCTCTGATAGGCCTTTAACTACTCATCTGTGATGCACTGTTTAGTCAGGAAAATTATCAACATCTAAACTTGAAATCAGACAATTATTCCACATATCGCATTTAAAAAATTGCCAAAAATAAAGAGTTTGCTCTGAGCAGATTCTGAAAAAAACAAAAAATTCTGCACTTCTCACCGAAACTGTGAAGATGTTAATGACTCAGCTGTGACCAACAGCCACATCACAAAAATTTGAGAACTACTAAGCTGAACTCGAATGAACTGCAGGCAGTGTTTACATGGAGCAGTGAGAAACAAGTAGTGACACAAATTACAAATGTTAAGTAGTAAAATGTCTATAGCATGTAGTGTGACTATTATTTTTTTCAGTATTGGTAACACTTGGAAAAATGGCGTACATGTTGATTCCCATTTTTTCATTTCTTATTTTATTTTTTCAAATAATCAAAGAAATTCAAGGTAGTTTTTCTCTTTTTTAAAATGATTTATGGCATTTTCCTTGTGTAATATTGCACAGAAGACAATTTTTTAGTTCTCTTTACTTCTAGTCATGGTTGTGTTGCTTTCATAGCGGTGAAGGACTTCATATGGCAGTGAAGAATGAGCCCACAGTGAGTAAAATACAGGCTTATTAGTGGAATTCGTAGGACCAATATGCTGATGTGAACCTCTTTGACTTCTATTAACCGCTTGCCCATTTTTCTAAGACTCCTCATCAGGTCTCACCTTTTTTCTCTGCCTCATCTTTGCAATTTCAAGGATGACTCTGCAATTTTCTCCTCTGTGACCAACATGTGACTAACTTGGCTCTAGATCCTCAACCGGAGTCAGCCTGGTTCCCCCCCCTCCCCTCAGCTGTGGGTAAGGAACTAGTTAAAAGCCCGGCTTAATCACGGCAATCATTGCCGCCGCTTTATGATACGGTGACACAAGCGATCCTCACACCTACCAGCAGGGATAGATGAAAAGCATTAGTCACATCAGAAAGCGGCAGTTCTGGTTCAAGGTGACTGAGCAGTGACACATAGCGCGATTAGCTTCACCGTAGTGTGGGCTGACTGGAATAATCCTACAATGCAGGCTTATCTGCTCAAAGCCATTTTCGCACTGTTAATTAGCATCAACAGAGTATATTTCCATGACAATGACTCTTTTCTACATGACAAATCTTCTAGCAAATGTCATTTAGAAGACACTGTTGTAGGGGTCCACCGATATGAGTATTCCAGGGCCGATACTGATGCCGATATTGCTGATGTTATGGACTGATATGTATTAAATGTAATGTTTTAACAGCATGTGATAGCAGGAACCTGTCATTCATAACTAGATTTCTTTATGAATAAGGGTTACTATAACTGAATATGTAAAATAAAAATAGGAGTGACTAAATTAGGATGCTCTCCTCTGTTTATGTGGGATCGTCTTCTTTTACTGCCCACTAAAGTCCAGATCTTAAAGCTTTATTAGTTATTGTTTTCCAGACTCTGTTTCAGGTTAATCTCTGGCTGCCTTCTAACTTGGCCGCTAGTCGTTAGCATAGCCTTAGCCACTGCGAGAGAAGTTAACTTCCTGGTTTGTGGCAACGGCTTGTGTTGTTAAGTTTTTGCTGCTTGACAGACACTTCCGAGACCAAACAGTTTCTACAAACAGAGAGAGGAGGCTGCATCTCATTTATCAATAATCAACTGATAAAAATGTTGATACCGATAGTTGGAAAATGCCAAATATCGGCCACAATAATCGGCCAGGCTGATAATTGGTCTATCCCTACATTCTATTCTATCTATCCCTTTCTTGGGGTGGTTTTAAATCCTTCCCTCCATATAAAAAACATCAATTGGTATGAATCGTGTGGTTTCCTATGATAAGATGTAGACAGTGATAGGAGAGTATAAGGTGGCAGCAGGTCAGATCTATCAGCATGCATGTTTAACATTACTATGCAAGCATCCCTGCAACCTCCCCTCAGCATAAAATACGAGCAGGGAACAGCCTATTATGTCTGGTTCACTTAGCCTACAGGCCAGAAGGCATTCTGTGATTATAATACTAAATCAAAATCTTAAAAAGCCATGACTCAGTAGCTGCAACTCAGCTCCACAGTGGGGAGCTGAGAGGACTAGAGATGAAATACACAGGACCTCAGAGTGGAGCTCAATAAAATGTGTTTCTATATGTATAACTGTGAGCTAACCAAGCAGGGCTATTGGCGTTTACCAGCTGCCAGAGGTAGAAAATAGGGGAGAGATACGGCCGTCTGTTTCTAGAGGAGGCAATCAATGTTTGAAATCTTAGAGGACAGGATACTGAGTAGGCAACCGAGCGCACATACGGACTCGCAGGTCGGCAATGAGAGACAGGCACGCAGAGAGAGGAATAAGAAAAAAAAACGCAGCCATATACACAGCAATGTTTCATCTGAGGGTGTAAGCATACACATCTCTCATTCCCACTCTCTCTGACCCTGTGTACCGGCCTTTGTGAAGGGAAGCCAAGAAGCAGCATGCTCTCACAGATAATGTGCGTAAGCGGATGCAAAGCCCATCTCAGGATCTTCCACAGCTCGGCCACAATGCTCCTCCTGTGTGCTAGAAAACCACTTAAAGGCGCATCCACCAGCACTGCATGATCATGATGATGATGATGATGATGATGATGATGGTGGTGGTGGTGGTGGTGGTGGTGGTGGTCGCCCCGAGCGGCACACGTGTTTCTGCCGATTCAAATTCAAACATGGCTCACCAAAGCTCGCCTCAAATGTGGCTTTTATCAAGACACACAACTGAATGAAAGGCTTTAAACTTGCATTAGTCATTAAATATGGAGGTTTAGCCAGAAGCCCGGCTTGAAGAATTGCTTCGTCATGGCATAATGTTAAAAAGACGGCGTTATCATTATTAGAGGATTAAGTCGGGTCTCTCAGACTGCAACCTTCCTGTAGAAAGAATTAAATTTTTAATCACTAAGCCCCATCTAAATTTTTAAACATAAAAGGAATCCGGCTTGCAGCAGGTGCAGACGTCCCCCCCGCTACCCCGCCTCTTAGTCTGAGGAACCGCTGTGACCCTCCATTAATTACACAGCTTATTTACAATCAATAAAGTATCTTTTAATGGGGCCGGCGATGGCAAAGGCCAGTGTTGCAGGGCGTCCAATAGGATTCATCTCATGTTACGCCAGCCCTCCAAATTAAAACTCATCTGAGGGGAAACCGCACAGACGCAATCATAGAATTAGAGAGGATTCCCAGGGGAGTAGTCTTACCGTGATCACCTATAAAACCCAAGTTACAGCAGACACAAAGGGTTTAAATTGAAAAGGAGGAGATTGCATTTTATTTAAAAGCACGGTTCTTTAGTGCACATAAATGGAACTAAATCTTTCAGATGCGCGTGTGACTCAGGAAAATTCAGGGTAAAATCTAATTCCTTCTGAGACATTTAATAAGAACTCGTCCTAAAATGGGTGATTCGGGGTCACCCATGAAAGAAATACGGCTCAATTTTGCTGTGGCAAAGAGTGAGAATCCTTTCGCGGCCAAAGCACAATGAAGCATCAACAGATTGTGAGTGACAAATGGCCACTGCCCTGAGGGACACAAGTTTCTTGGAGCAATTACAGTACAATCCTGCGGTCTGACTGGGAAACATAAACGTCAGACCTTAATCAAATAAGAATAGTGGCGGAGAAAGCGCACTTTCCGAATATTTATCTTGTAACGGCGGTATAATTGAAGCTGAGTCATCCGCAATCCATTGATTTCCTCTGCTTGCTCTCAGGGTTCGGAGGGGGAGAAGGAGGAAGGTGAGGAGGGCGGTGGGCAGCAGATGGACCTGTTCATTAAAACTAAATCCTGCAGCAGAGGTGCATCTCTAAACGCAGGAGGGGAAAATATTCAAAAAAAAAGGAGGAATCAAGCAGAAAGCTCGCTCAGTCAGAGCCGCCTCCCTTATCTCGCCGGCGGTAGACACCCCGCAGCATCAGACAGGGATAAATCATACTCCCATCTCCAGTTTGAGGATGGCCAGGGGAGCACGGTTCCATAAATCACACTGATATCAATAAGGGGAAGTGTCAGGGCCCGGCGCACAAGGTGAGAGTTGCACGAGGCGATGCAGAAACCACTTAAGGTCGCCGGTAACAAAGTTTCACTCCTGCCTCGCGATAGATTATTTATTAATCTAGATTAATGCCCCCCCGACTCATTGCTGCAGGGGGAAGGCGGTGATATCTGTATCACGATGCGCCATACGAGGGGACGATCAGTCACACGTCAGACAGCTCTGAATCTTCGCGTGGCCAAAATTGTTGTCAGGAAACTTCTTGTCTTGTCCTTTTGTCTTTTTATGTACTTTTAGGACACGGAAAACATCGTTGAATACATTAATGGTGTTTTTTCACATTGCTGCAAACGAATAGGGAAGTAACAGCACCTCGAGCACTTTAACAAGCATTTAATTCAATTTGGCATTTTGATATCAGCTATATGACAGTAATTTATTTTGTCTTTTAAAAATATCCTCAATATTCCTCAACATGTACTCTGCTCTAAATACTACATTACCCAGAAGCCTCATTCACTGTTACTATGGAGAAGCAGGCACAAATCAAAACTGCATCAAATTCGATTGGTTGCTGCAACTGACTGAAGAATCCAGAAGCAAATCGATTTAAACTGCTGAAGTTCCCCACAAAATATAATTGGTAGCTGCTGCTCGTCATTACCAGAAGACAAACTGAAAATTAAAGTTGTGATTGGATGTTTTAATCTCTGTTTTTACCAAACGCGCCCCTTGTGAGAGGCAGTTAACATCTCTTTATTGTACATAGATAAGGCTTCAGACAGTAGCAGTGTCTGTGCAGAAAATGAATTACCCTTTTACTTTTGAGACTGGACCTTGGGAATCAGACAAATCTTATATTTAATAGGTGGCAGGTTTGATACGATGACAGTAAAGCGACTGATGCTGAGGCATTTTAGTGCTTCCGACTGGTTGTAGGTCCATCCAATAGCATCCAGAGGTGTTTTGGTCTGCACCTGTTGATAAATGCTCCAGCGACTAGACTAATTTGCATTTGTCTGATAATGCCAGACTGATGGAACCCTGGACTCCTGAAATAACTCCTCCTGCAACTCTATAGCAGTGACCTTTACTCGGATTAATTAAGGCAATATAGACTTTTTAAGACTTTTTCAGTACTACAGAATGCAATTTAAGAACCTTTCCACTGTCATACTGTTCAAACATGACTGAAGTCTACATTACATACGAACTGTCTGAACTCCATCCAGTTTTGAGGTGTTTTCTGTCACATTTTTGCTCACTGTGGGCTCATTTTTCACTGCAGTATAAAGTCCTGCACTCTATAAAAACAGCACAACCATGAGTGGAATTAGAGGGAACCCAAAAATGACAGTTGAATTTCTTTAAATATTAATTTTACAAAAAATAGGAATTCCTGGAATCAACGTGTACAGCATTTTTCTAAGTGCTCACAGATGTTACAAATACAAATAGTACATTTTTGGCAATTATTTAAAGCAGCGGTCCCCAACCACTGGACCGCGGACCAGTACTGGGCCGTGGGTCATTTGGTACCGGGCCACACAACAAAGAATAAAAACATTTTTTTTATTTCTGACGGAGCCCACAGGGTGTTTTATTTTGAAAAATGACTAGCTCATCTTCCCGTCACTTCCCTCTGTGCTCGTTTCCAGCACTTGACTTGTCAATCTAACCCCCTGCCAAAATGAAAAACAAACATATCTGGAGAGCTGCTTTGAAAAGAGGGAGACACTCGAAAAAGTAAATACACATTTAGCAACAAAAAATAAATAAATAAAAAAAATGTTAAGTTTTTTTTAAAAAATTAAAACCTTTTTTGCACCACGGACCGGTTTCAAGCAAGACAATTTTCTACGGACCGGTCACTGAGTGCAAGGAAAATGCAGATGCTGATGTAAAGGAAACGTCTTTAAAAGGGAGTGACTTTCAGAGTGGCGACAGAATGGCTGCCATCAGGAGCAACTTGGGGTCTTGCCCAAGGACACTTCAACCTGGAGCGGCCGGGGATCGAACTGCCAACCTAGCAGGTAGTGGACAAGCCGCTCTACCACCTGAGCCACCTTAGTGCTTCTCAAGTGCATCTAACCATGTTTCCTGGTAATAAAGGTAATTAATTAACATGATCTGGACTAGGAAAATCTGCACAAAACTGATAGCTGGATGTTTTTGCAAAAACTGACACTGTCCCATTATGAGTCAATAAGTTTCCCGGCTACTGTAGCTACAACAACAACAACAACAACAACAACAACAACAACAACATGCTTGCTGCAGTTCTGAAACGAAACATGACTTGTAAACACACTGCAGTGCTTCCTTTGCATTTCAAGTGAGCTGAACTGGGCACTTTCTTAGACTTTTCTAGACTTGCAGACACCCTCAGAGCTCCGTTCTGTTGACACACGATCTGTAACTTGACCTGTGACCTCAACACATAACAGGTCAACGCAAAAGAGCAAAGACAACATTTGGCCCCAGTCTCCGGTGACACGTTCACATATGAGGGATCCATCTCTTGGCAGTGACGCTGCTGATCTGACCTTTTCAGGGTGAGGTTACGGAACCTAGCAACCCAGACTGACTTGGGCTTAATGTGCTTCTTCTCAGCCATATATAGCGGATTATCACGTGCTTTGGTTGTGTCGCGTCCCTGTGAGAAACAGACTTAGTCCTTCTACACAGGCCAACTGTCACGCAGCTTCATTACTAAATCTATGCCCAGTTTGAACCAGCCGAGACCTCTTTTGCCCTCGAATCCGCTCAAAGGAAGCGGCAGAAACAGTACGTCAACCTTTATCAGACTCACAGAAAGCCAAATGAGGGAGAACATAATTCACTGCCTTTTATTTCCCCATGTTTGTTTTCGAGAATGCCTTGGTAAGACTAAATAATCGGATGAAATACTATTAGCCATCCAGGCAGGTGGAGAAAATCCCCCTAGCCAAAATCGGAGGAGAGGAATAAATCACAAAACCCATTTATTCCCTCTGAGCTGCTGCATGGCCACAGTGTTTTATAAAGTTCAGCTGCATGTCTTCTTTGTAATCTCCTCAGCCGGTGGACGGAGCAGAAGCCGGCGTTTGTCAGTGATTAATGAAAAAGCATTTATTTCCCCTGCAGACATCAAAATGTCACGACAACCGCAGCGGAGCCCTGATTTTAATATGTTATGAATGTGCTGCTTTGGCGCTCCCTGGCTCTTGTTTGGTGGCTGCTGTGAACAATAACAGCAACACATGACTGTATGGTAAGGAGGAAACAGCTGCTCAGGATGATGTTACAGTCCTGGAACTGCACTGATATCCTCTACAGTGATATACAGGTCAATACATATGCAGGCTTCCTTAAAAGTTTACCAGTTTCACAACAAATGAGGCCAGACGACGCAGCTAAAGGTCGAACACTGAGTTAAATTTGGTATTTGCCTGCGGAAAAGGATGGCTAAATGAGACAGTTCAATTAATCCCACCGACTGCTGCTTCCACTCCCCTTCGTCATCCTCTTTCATTCACAGACCTCACTGCTACACCTGCTGGCCGTTTGGAAGCGCTGCCGCAACATATGCAGCCGACACACTGAGCACAGAGGCGCCAGGAGTTATATTAATGAAATGATAAATCTAAACCTAATCCAAATAATAGCCTCTCATCTTCCTCTCTGACATATGACACTGACATGTCCATCATCCATCCGGCGGAACACACGGAAAATTCATTTTTTGCATAAATCCTCTCGGAGGCTCCCCATTTGTATGCCTCCAGCCCTTCAATCCTGTTCAAACAAATAGAGCAGAGCTTCGGGAAGAATAATGCTTCGATGTTTGACAGGCAGCTTAAAGGGGCAAATAGAGTCATGACATGAAGAGGGAAGGTCACGCTGCACAAGCCCGCTAACGGCAGGTAATCAACATTGGCAGAAGTGCACATTTGCATTGAGATAGAGGCATTTAAAATCAGCCGGTGTCTCCGGTCTGGGCAGGCGCTCAAATTAAATTCTTTGAATTAAACAGGCTTAGCTCCTGAAGGATCTCCTGGTCTCCTTCATTTCTCATTCGCCCCGTTAACGGTGGCTTATATTTACATCAGACGAGCATCTTCTTGTGCGCTTTAAGTGGCGTCTGACAGATGCAATCACTGGTGTGATCGCAGTACATGAGACAGCAGTGAAACAGCGTGAATAAATGATGGTTTCGGTGGAGCGCTGTGCATAAAGGTGTGTAAAACTGTACAATATTTATAGAAAATCTTCACCTCTGACATGTTGTTGGATTGTTTTCCAACACTAAATCACAGTGAATTCATTGAGGCTGAAGAAAGGTCTTTCTGTGGGTCACATAGGTGGTGCAGGGGTAAAATTCTCACCCAACAACTGCAGATACCACTGAATCATGATAGGTTTGTCTGGAAGATACAAACAACCGACCACGTTCACAGTCAAAGCCAGCAGTGGGTTACATCCTTGACTCCTACAGGTTGATGATCTGTACAGAGGATGGTGAGGTAGAAAGCACTAAGCTCCAATATGTTCCTGTCACACGATGGACCTTTAACCGTTTGGCTACCACACAGTCTGAAGCGGCACCAAGGCTGCAGAGCAAAGCAGCTGCAGAACATCAGGCCGTCCTTTATCTCCAGGTTTACTGTGTCAACTAGTTTGTGCTATAAAACTTGGTAATATGCAACACTACAATACAGTATCAGCTGACAGGATAGGAGTCTTAGGCTGGATCCTGTTTAATCAGTAATTGATTAAACCCCTAAAAACTCATCTCCGTGTATCAAACTTAGATATTTAAGTGTTTTCTGTTGATGAAAACTGTCCTTTCATGCATTAAAATGACTTATATGTACCTCTGCCCTTCAGAATATGTGGACCTATGAAGTTCCTGCCTTTTCCTCCCACACTTGCTGCAGCCCCAGCACTCCAGCTCGCCTATGATTCTGTTCAAATACTGCACAGTTTTAAGATTGTGTGTGATATTGACGTCACACGAGCAAACTTCAACTGTCACTTTTTTCTATTTGTAAGCAGGTTGGGAGTATGCAATGCATTCATGTGAAGGCCAACAACAAGCAAACATCTCACTAGGTTTTCTGTACATTTCTGTAAAGCCAACATGACAAAAGTGTGAACTGATTGCAAAGGCTGCAGTAGCACAAGGTAAAGCAAATTAATTAGTTTAACAAACCAGGAAATACAGAGAATAAGCACATTTCAAATGGTTGAGCTCGTTACAGTCATATGTATGCAAATTCACCTTACATTGCAAATGGGGCAAAAAAAATGCTATCTGTGGCCAAAATGTAATCAGAACTACCCTAGATAATGTTATACATACCATATGGACATGTCAAAAAGGATAAAAAATTAGATTTTCACCAGAGGGAGTCCTTAAAAATCCCATTCTTAGATATTGCTGTTACCTACTCCTTGATTATTCTAATTAGCAGTCACTAAAGAACAGCAAGAATCTGGCATTCCAAACTGTGTTCTGGAAAAGGGAAAACAAATCTCTGCAACTTGACTGAAACCAAGCACATTATGAACATTTTGTCGAGCCGCATCAAATAATCATAACTGCATCCAAAAGTGTGATCCAGTGTTGTAAAAGTCTGCGAGTGTCGTTTTAAAGGGCCTCTAAATGAAATCCAAACATCCCCACACGTCTTGTCCTGGCTCAGCTGCTGTCACACGGATCCACTGCCAGCCCCGAGCTGGTTTCACACACAGCTGTAACTGCCACTGCTTCCCTCTGCGCTGTCAATTCTGTCTGCCTGACAGAACCAGCCCTCAAATGAAACCCAAACGGGTTGATTTAGCCACTTCAAGGGAAGCGCTAAAACAACCAACCACGAGCACAAGTTCCCACCGACTCGTGTTTCAAGTTTTATGGTGCATCCCAATTAGATTCATTTTCTTAAAACGCTCGAGTACATGTCACTTAGCCGGAGGCCGTTTGAAAGCTTGTAGTAACTTTGTATCTCGGAGTAGCAGAGCCACATAGAGTGTTGGACTTGCCTTGCCTGAGGCTAATGTGTATGAAGTGCAAGCTGAGTGCTTGATAGGCTTAGCATGGCTTCTAAGTGGAGTAAAGCCATGGGGGACTCACGGATCGGTTTCCTTCACGAATCGAAAGAGTTACAGAATCCCTCATCTGAAACAACCTACCAGACACAACAGAAATGCTGCAGCTCCATTGGAAAAACACTGCATTTAACCCTTTGCGCAGATATTCGAGGCTGAAATGAAATGCAACCACCAAGTCAAAGCTTCAACCATCTATTAAAAAAATGCTTGTGCATCACTTTGCCTTGCAAAGCTCAGCTCCTTCCACTTGCACGGCTGTTTGCTGCTCGAAAATGGAACACTGTCATATTTTTTCTGGTGTTGTTCTGCAGAAATGCAACTCGCAAACCACAGCCGTCCATAAAACAGAATGACATCATATTTCAAGGGCGATTCAGTGACAGCTGACCAATATGTACACTGTAAAAAATTAAACCTTTTTGTACAGTTTATAAGTGGAATTGAACAATTTACTGCTATTTTGCAGATTTTCCTTGATTTGTTCAATTGCAGATATTAACAAGTAAAACCACAGAAAAGAGTATTCATTTACATGTTAACCATTAAAAAAAGATGGTAAAAACTTTAAATAATGAACAAAGATGCAAATACTGCTGCCAGAAAATCTAATTTTTTTATAAATACAAAAAACATTTGATCATACGATTGCACTAATTTTATGGTATTTAAATTTGATTTTGCTAAATAACAGATAATAGCTAGTAAAGCCATGGGGAAAGCAGTAATTTACATGTTAATTGTAAAGAAAAAACAGGGCAGAAAAGTCCCCATAAAAAATCAATATTTTTACAAAAGGTGATTGATTTTTTTTTTTTTTTTACATCTGAATGAAATTACACATTTTTTACTGGATTAAAATCAGCAAAAAATATAATTATTTGAAAGACATTTTCACTTATTTGGAAGAAAAATCATGTGTGTTAAGGATTAAAAAATGGTTAATAATTTTTTAAACAGTTATTTTACATATTTTTCCAGTTTTAAAAAATATATACACAGATCATATCTGGTAAAATCACAGAGAAAAGGCATTAATTTACACGTTGACTGTGGAAAACATGGCCATAATTATGTTGTAAATAATGTTCACATCAAAAATCTGTTTTACAAATAGTAACTCTTTCCTACACTGTTCTACTGTACTTAAATCAGCAAATAAATAAGCATATATAAATTTATATATTATATCATATTACTTTTTATATATTATTTTACAAGCATTTGTCTTTTATGGATTTCTCTTTTTTTACAGTGCACATAAATCCTTGGGGATAAAGTTAAGCCTGTGGTGATGGTAAAGCCTCCCTTTACTGTCATATAAGACAACATAAACAATTATCTGTCTCTGTCAGTCAACTGAAGGTGAAACAAACATGACAGTGAGGATAAAATGATGCGTTGATCTTTATTTATGACATCCACAGACAGCGCTGGTGACGTCAAGAAAACCCACAAGCAGCCCGTGCACCCGGCACGTCCCAGAGGTCTGGAGAGAAAGTTATCAGAGATTCAGAGTGTGGGTTTGGTTTCAAAACCACAGGACAAGAACAGAACAGATCAATAAGGCACTGCCATCCAGACAGAGATAGAAAGAGTCGCTTAGGTATGTCAAAGGGGTGCTCTTGATGACATTTAGTGCCGGTCAGATGAGTTTCTCCCAGAAATCCACAGTCTGGGCTTTGCCAGCTTTTAGAAATAAGATGGGAAAACGGGTCCAATTGTCAAAAGTGATTGCTGACGACGGCCTCTGTTTTGTTCATGTCTGGGGAAATGAGTCTGCAAATTACACTGGCACGGATGTAAGCGGGGGTTTCAATGAAGCAGAGGCACACTGACTGAGATAGGAGATGAATCTGTTTCCTGATGAATTATGCATTGTTCCACTTCTGTATTACCATGTTCACCACCATCATGTTCACATTCACTCTGAGAAGAACTTCTTTGTCCACTGTGAATTAGCAGCACCTCTCTAATCTCCTTTCATCTCGTCCACAGACAGCTTCTACGGGAGATGTGTATGCCTTTAGCATGCAAATGTCTTAATGTAACAGCGGAGAAGCAGCACTGACAGATCCCAGGAATGTTCTGTCTTTTGTATGTAATCAGTCTTGCTTGTGGCAGGCAATAAAAGATTTTCCTCTACAAGTAACTTCATTGTCATTACAAACAGCACATCTGTCTTAAAATTCATGTTTTCTTACATGTGACTCAAGCTTTAAAGCTCGGTTCTTCTTTTATTCACCCTATTAATTCCGGATCCGTCCATACAATACCACAAAGAAGAAACAGACTCACAGGGGTAATGGTACCTTCAGGGTTGCTATTTGTAACTGTGAATCTCGATCTGAGCGGAGAGTACAAAGGACGGGAGAAAAAGAAGCGTGGGAGGGAGAGAAAACATCTTAAATTACTTCCAGTTCAACCCACCACCACCACCACCACCACCACCGGATCGCTGTCAGGCCGGACTGACGTTTGATTGAAAGCTCAGACGAGAACGGCGGGAAAACCGAGACCCAATTAGCGAGTTAGCTAGCGACTGACCCTCTGATGGCTATTTGATGACCACCAATAAAAGTCTGTTTGATTCCAGCCACCATCTCGCCATGTGTCAATCACACGGCTCTGGGTGACTGGCAGTGACGGAGCTGTGGTCTTTACTCCCACACTCACAGCAGTGCCCTGGCTTTCAAAGGAAATTTGGAAACAAAGCGCCGCGATAGCCTGAAAAATTAAACTAAGAGTCTCGTGGAGATGCTGGCAGCCGCTGCGCCATTTTCACTCTGGCTGCATTTTTAGTAGCTTTTAATTGAAAGATACTTATCATAAGTGATTCCAGCAAATGACTTTGATTGTTTTCGTGTCACGTTATAATTATTTATCTCGTGTTATTATGAGTAATTCCGAGTGTTGCGTTGATGAGGCTCTGTTGTGGAAATTAATGAGCTGTTGAGCACAAGAAAGAGCATCTTCACTCCGTCTAGTTCCCTATTAATTTCACTTAAACAAGGCAAGTGTGTTATTAACAGGACTGCAGCAGCTTTTCCCCGAACAGCAGTGTCTTCTTGAAGACGCGTGAACCCGCCAATCAGATAAAACAAGATTAAAATCGGCTAATTCTCTGCGGGCGAAGGCGGCGGGGGTAATATTATGTAGCTGGTCACCTCCGGCCCTGCTGAAGGTCACGGGCCGACAGATGAGCCTGTCTTTCATCGGGCCTTATGCCATCCACATTAGCACGCTGAGCCAGGCCTTGCCCACATCAGCAAAAGAAAAATGTAAGGCTCTATTGCCCTCCGGAGACAGAATGTACCAGCCTGAACACACTGCACTTCCACTATCGCAGTGTAAACAGCGCAAAAAATGAGAACTAACCTACAAATAGCCCACTGATGACCCTGCTGGATCGTAGTCAAACTACCAGAGCGTGCATATTTAATTAATTACAGGGAGGACCGTGCAGTAGCCGGTGGAGGTCATAAATAAAACTGCAGGTGCCATAAACAGTCAATCAGTTCTATATCAACAGAGCACACCGACACTGAGAAACTTGCATGAATCACCTGTGATGTGCTTGAAACCCAAGATCGGGATAAAAGGTGACATTGCCGCCTTGAACAAACTCACTATAGGCAGCGATGAAAGTTGCGCCGGAGGCTCGCGGCTTTATTCCTGAACTTTACAGAGGCAGGATGCCAGGAAGAGAATTCCCTCGTAATGGACCCCCGCCAGGCACTTTGTCCACAGAGTAATTGGCAGTAGCCTCCACATGCATGTCTGCTGTGTGTGCGTGGGTGGTGGGAGAAGTCGTGTTTGTCACTGAGGAGATAAACTTTGAAATATGTGAACATCAGCCTGGATGCGTCTCAATACTGGGCCCTCCAAAAACTGCATTCCTACACAACTAAACTGCATTTATGTCTTTAAAGAAGACTATTTTCTCCCCTTAAGGTACGACTGTGATCCACAAAGCCACTGAGTCCATGTAAGGAGATATGAAGGGTATAGCCAGCCGTTTTAACATTTAATAGCCAGACTGGGTATACATTGCACACACCAGTAATTCAATTCTTCCTGGTCGAAAAGAACATTTCAGATCTCCGCAGTGTCACTCTTCCTGTCCACAACTGTCTTCTAAATATCCATGTTGGCATTTTTCCTAGGGCAAATGGTATTACTTTAACCTTTCCTGTGTATGGGGTTGCAATTATCTAGAATTCAGATTGAATTATGACTAGTATAAATTTCACTTTCAGATATCTACAGTTCAGATCTGACTAGTCATAGTTCAAGATCAAGATATCTTAGACTCTCCATAGTTCAAGCCATTTATATTGCTAGTTTTAGGTATCTTAAATTACATTACAACTATATTTAAACTAGAATAATGATGTAGATTTCTTGAACCGGAATTCTGCCTAGTCAAACTGTAATTACAGATATCTCAAATTAGAGGGTTCACAAGGCAAAACGACATAGCAGAAATCTGTAGTTATGTCAGAAGCTACGGCAAGTCGGAGGCAAACGAGGCTTTGCTTTTCCAACATGTTATGCCAACTGTAACTGCCATGTCAGAGCAGCCTTCTAGTAAACTTTGACCACAAGTCTCTAACACAAAACTCCTTGCCGACAGGTTTTTCTTATTTCACTGCATTTTCTAACCATCTCATCCATCACCGCAGCTGCCATTATTAGTGCCAGCACTGTCCTAATGCTTTGGCGTTCCAACATTAAATGGGAAATGAGCAGCGTCAAGCACAACAGGTGGGATTAGTCATATTTACGTCTGAGATATCAGAAAATATCATTTTGACGAAGCTAAAATGAATTACAGATATCTTTAACTGACATTTTGACTTCTTAGAATGATGTTCTAAGATATCTAGTGGGATGTCTGGAATAAAAACACTGACTAGTCACAGTGTAATTATGACTACTCAAAGTGACGTTGATATCCATCATTTTAATTCTGGATAGTCCAACTAAGGAGACCAGGGTTCATGTCTAGTGTAGGCCATTTGTTCTCAGAATTCAGTTATGGTTTCACACCAAAACTACATGGTTATATTTAGGAAAAAGGTCATGCTTTGATGACCACAATGCTAACTACATGCTAGAAGCTTGGTGTTCGTTTTGCCACTAGGTTAGCTTTAGGAAAATAGTACAGTTTGGGTTAATATACAACTGTTTTACTTGTTTGATAATTAGAATAAAACTAATTCTAACACTAAAATTATTTGAAATTCCTTGTTTTTTATGTATGTCACTTATATATTTAAGGCTGCACAGTGATTCAGTGGTTAGCAGTGTCGCCTCACAGCTAGAAGATCCTCGGTTCAGGTCCTGGTTAGGACTCCTGGGATCTTTCTGTGTGAAGTTTGCATGTTCTCCCTGTGCAGTGTGGGTTTTCACCAGGTAATCCAGCTTCCTCCCACAGTCCAAAAACATGCTGAGGTTAACTGATTATTCTAAATTGTCTGTAGGTGTGAATGAGAGTGTGCTTGGTTGTCTGTCTCCATGTGTAGCCCTGTGATAGACTTATGACCTGTCCAGGGTGTCTCCTGCTTTCGGCCGAGTCGGCTGAGATAGGCTCCAGCCCCCCGTGATCCTACAGAGGATTAAGCGGTGTATAGATGATGAATGGAAGAATGGATTTATATATTTATAAAATAGCCAGAAAATAACAATGTGGAATTTAGTTGTAAGGGTCAACTGACATGTTTTCTCAGGGTCAGTACTGCTATTAATTATTAGTACTAAAGGAAACGCCTTTTATGTCTGTTTTACATATGTTTAACAAGGTAGCCACGCCAAAAATCAGTCGACCGCTGTCTAGTTGCATAGGAATGTAATTCTTCCTAGACAGGACAACAAAGCAAAGTCCAAAGTCAGTGCATTTTATCAATACCATCATCCATGTCATCATCGTCAGGTGATTGTTTAGCTCATCTGATCTCTTTCTTTGCCAAAGCTGCTTGAACGTACAGTGAAGATTAACTTGTAATACACTGGAGAACTCGGAAAGGTCACCCTACACCTTGCGACCCCACTCAAAAGGGACCACACGCAAATCCGCCGCCTCTTTACAAGATAATTTGCTCTGCTACAAAGCTCGCTGGCTGCCAGCTCTTTTTGTTTTTAAACGTATTAGATTCTGGGGGAGGGGGCGGCAGCTGTTAGCCGGGCCCAGCTGTCAATGATGGCTGGCAGAGATGAGAGGGGAGGAGCTGATTTTGAACAAACCTGTGCATACATGGTCCCAGAGGAAAGCTCACTTTAAAGAGTTCCCTCCGAAGCCCAGATGATAACTGGATGTCTCTGTTTACCTCTGCGTCTGAGGCATTACTGGCAATCCAGCGCGCTCATTAATTCTGCTAAATGCTGCGATGAAGATGAACTGTGACTGACTTGGCAGATTGAGATTTAAATAGGAAGCGTGATGGTTATGAGAAATGTTCCTGAGACTTCCTCGGACTTTACCAAGATCATTTGCAAGAGACGTCCACGAGCTGCTGCGGTCTTGCTGCGCTACGTCCAAACACAACACAGCAAACTGCACAGGGCGAACCGAGGTTGAGTTGGGCCACGGACTGAATATGATTTATGGGCAAAGAGTGGAAAAAGAAGTTTTGACAACATGTTTGCATATCTCCAACCCCCACAATCATTATGCATGAAGTGAAATTAAGTAGTGGGACATCTCTGTCTAGACTACAATGCTGATTTGCTTTTTCATGCTCTTCACACCGCGTTCTTTCTCGAACCATACATTAGCGCAGATTGATTTTCGTGCCCTTCGTTTCCTGTGTTTGGAGCCTGGCAGGAACAGTGTGGTCAGTGTGGAGACCACTGGAAGCCGGGCAAACATTATGCTTAATGACCAGGCTTGAGGACGGACATTTGAAGTCTGTTGTTAAACTGAATGCTTTTAGCAACACTAACCTTGATTGTTGCCAGAAACTGCTTAGAAAAATATCCTCCTGCCATGGGAGCACTAGCAATGGCAGTGTTATAAGGTGTAGTACAACATGTTCCTCTGCAAATGACAGAGGAACATTACAACAATGGCATTCTGCCCATCGCAGCTCCTGCCATTTATACTCCGGCTGACAAAAATGTATATATGCACAGTTCTATTGAAAAGACATGAAAAATCCCCACAGGATTTAAAAATAAAAAAGCCTCTCCAAGCCCTCTTTCATGTGCAACTTCCAATATGTCCCCCTGAATGAGCAATTCTCTGCTCAAAGCCAACGCAGCTGCCTCCCATCTCGAGCCACCGAGTCCGGAGCGAACCAACGTGTCCAGCTTCAAAGCCACCAGCCTAAAATGCTTTAATGAGCTGAATGACAATTAGATCAGCTCGTAGCTAAAAGCACACGAGTCAGCAGACGATGTGGAGGACTCCCATTAAACCAGTCAGTTGGTTGCTTGTGCTCCAAAATAACATGATGCCATTTACAGCTGCCAGAGAAAGGTACTTCAAGGGAAGGTTGAGGTTTTTGCTGCGAGTTTGTGCTTCTCACCCTGAATTCCAGAGTCGACTCCGGAGCGCAGTGACAAGAACATAATCCCCCCACCAGCCTCCCAATTAACTGGGATGCATGACTAAGCTAGAGGTGGCCCGAGCAGGAGCTGAGCCCGAGTCTGTGTGGGAAGAGTTTTGTGTTTTGTTCCGCTTGTACCCAGATAAGGACAGTCTGAGTGTTTGACATTAGACACAACATGTGATAGGAGCAAGCCCAATCAGAGCAGCGCGAAAGGTTCTCAAGCATACCTGAGCCTTTATCATCTATCTTTCTGCAATTCAAGCAGTCTGTGGCTTCTGGATTTATGCTAAACCCTTTAAACTCTATGCAGTTTCTGGGTGTTTTTTTTGCTCCTTTCACATTTTCACCCACTGTAGGCTGATTTTCCACTGCAATATAAAGTCCTGCCCCTCTATTTAAACAGACTAACCATGGCGAGAAGCAGAGAAAGTGTTTTGTGCAGTATGGTACAGTTATAGTGCTGTAAATCACAAAAAAAAAACCATAAAGTTGGATTTCTTCGATTATTTACTTAACAAAAATGAAAGTAACCTGGAATCAACATGTACCACATTTTTCCAAGTACCCACGTGTGTTACCAACACTGGAAAAAAAACAACTGGGGATGCTGGAATACTATAAATATTTTACTACTTTTGTTTTTAATGCGTTTCCGTACTTGTCTTCCATCTGCTCTGTGTAAACACTGCCTGCAGTTCATCCGAATAGTCCCTGAATTACTGTCTTGTGACTGTCGGTCACAGCTGAGTCACTGATGAGTCCTCCATTGTGCCAAGAAATGCAGAGTTTGTTGTTTCTTACAGATACTGGTAACTGTAACTGGTTTATTTTTGGCGAATATTTAACTGAGAGGTACAATAACAAGATTTCAATAAAATATCACAATGTAAACATGACAAAAGTCGAGATTTGGATAATTTTCCCGACTGAATGGCACATCACAGATTAGTAGTTCAAGGACCATCGGCAAAATGGAAATCCAACTATTTTTTATGTTTTCACAGTTCTGGACTCTGATAAATGGTGTAATTTTGGTGATTTTTTTTAAAATAGCACACCTTTCAAATTCTCCACTGTCATTCAGGGTTCAGAGGGTTATGTCAAAGTAACAATGTGTATGCTACTAGTGTCATTCTCCCTGAATATTCTAGCTACTTGCAAGAATAAACTCCTGCCTCATGAATCTTCAGTGGATTTGTGAGTATGCCTCCTAACAGAGCCCCAAAAAGAAACCAGCCTTCACTACCACAAGGATGACTTACAAACAAAAGAAACAAGATCAAGCCAGGGAGGACAGCTCCCCCACAATTCAAACAGAATTTATCCTGCCACCTAAATTGGTTTTCGTCACAACTGGCTGTCAGTGTCGGCGTTTGTGGGTTTCAGTGTGTCAGATCTGACACAGCTCCCTTTTTCGGTAGCTGTGGGCTGCAGCTAAACCACCCACGCACCCCACTGGGGAGCAACCATCTTCCTCACATCCCCTTCACCAGCTTGACAACACTGATCATTCTCATCATCGTCGCCTGCAGCAGTGAGGCAGTGATTTACCGCCTCGAGCATCTGATTGGTCAAAGCGTGACCAACACTATTGGATAAAAGCCTTTAAATGCAACCGCTTTACTGTAACAAGAGCCTCAGCTGTACAGAAATGAGTAACCACAGCTTCTTCCTAAGTTCGTGTTGGAGAATTTACTGCGGCACATCACATTTCATGACATGCACAATTGAAGGACTGGAAGTCGGTGCTTTATGCGCCCGGAGACATTTTCATGTTTCCGCATCTCCGCACCAGTGACCAACACAGGAGCCGCCACGCAGCGTCAATCACAAGCTGACAGACCCTCGCTGCAGGCCAAAGGGGACAAGCCAGCCTTTCTCTGGTCCAAGAGCCCTAGAAATTACAGGACTTCTGCATTCTGCAATGAACATAATGCGTATGTGAAGCTGTTTAACTTGACAGAGAAGCCTGCAGAGAGACGCTCATTTGTGACGTGCCAGAGATGAAAAATGAAAAGTTTCACGCGTATTAACTCCTCAAATAAAGAAATTCCTCCTTCACCCTCTAAAATGTGAGTAATGCCGACCTTTGCGACAGTTTATGAGACGCTTATAATTTATGCCACCTCCTAAACAGCCCTTGCAGTCTCTTTTGTACGAGGCGCAGCTTTAAAGCCTGTGGAATCTCCCAGGAAAGAAAAGAGGCAGTGTCATTCGGTCAGAAGGCGTTTCAGTCAGACAGAAAATTTTGCGTCAGCACTTTCTGCCACGAAGCGAGAGGCCGGCGTTCGGAGCTGTTAGCCTCTTTCTCAGAGGAGAGTCAGGGTTTAATGGGACTGCTCTTCCACTCCATTTGCCGGCTCGCATCTTACAGGCCGCAGCTGCATACATGTGATCCAGTGACTGTCACTCTGCATAGCTCTCTGCAGCACCGGCGCTCCAGACTGCCTTTAACAGCTGACAGAGGTTGTTTCTCTCCAGGCGAACACATGAAAAACTAAACAGGCTACAGACATAATGCGTGCGGATGAGACGACAGTAAACAGTGGTAATGAGGCTGCAGAGGGAAGGTCACTGGCTTTAACTCCTTTGCTTTATTTAACGGCTATCATAATCATCCAGTCGACTCCCAGTGCAGCCGCAGTCGCATTCATTCAGACTACGGCAACACGCGAAGGTCTTGCTCCGAGTTTGGATCTATTTCGGAGCTAAACATCAATTTCATGGCTGGCTAGTCGCAGAGTAATTACAGATGGCCTCAAACCGACGCATCGATCAGTGCTCGGGACACTTCTTAAAAAATAGGACTGTTTTTTTTTTTTTGACAGACAGCTTCTTGAAGGGATGACAGCGCCGCCAACAAACTTGTCGCAGGAATTCACAGAGAAAATACAAGCAGGGGACAAATTAAAGGAAAAACCTGGAAGTCTGAGGGCATCTGGTGACTCTGTTACACTGTAGGGGACATTTTTTCACTGCAAATCAATATGAAGTTGTTCAAATGACCTTTATCTGGTGAAGAAACATTTCCAACCTAATGGGAGTGGTCTCGCCTATCCATTGGACACCAGTGGTTGCTGAAAGTTTCAGGTACCCCTGACTGCAGTGTGCAGTTCGGGGCGGGAGCTCAACGTCGGCATGCTATTGGCTGAACCAACAGTTTGGGGCGGGAGCTCAATGCTCAACGTCGGCATGCTATTGGCTGAATCTAACATTTGACTCCGCCGGGGACATAGCCTGGATGTAAACACGAGCGCCTTCTTATGCTCCTAGCACAGTCACAAACCTGTATTTGGTTCCACTCTGAAATGCATTAGATACGCACATTCCTGAAGGGTGAAGGGTTTAGGGTTAGGGTGAGGGTTAGATTGCCACCAAACTGTTGCAAAATGAAGTAAAGTTGAATGCCGAGCTCCCGCCCCAAAGTGCACACTGCAGTCAGGGGCTTCTTGAAATTTTTGATGAAAATGACGTGAATCTTACATTATAGTCTTCAAAGTCACCAGATCTCAGCTCAATAGGAGATTTTGCACCAACATTTTAGACGGTATTCTCCACCATAGGCGTTAAAACACCAAATGAGGGACTATCTTTAGGAATAATGGTGTTTATTCCTCCAGTAGAGTTTGAGAGTCTTGAAGAATTAATGCCAAGGTGCACTGAAGTTGTTTTGGCAGCCTTATGAAGACACTTCATGTTGGTTTTTCCTTTAATTTGTCACCCATCTGTATTCCCGGCATGGTGATGAAAGTTTTCCTGAATAAACAGCAGAGTTATTTGACAGTACCACCTCTTCTCTGCCAAAAAGATGCATCACTAGTAGGTGTGTGTTGCTGGTTGACAGTTTTGAGAGAAATAAAGTGCATAAGCACAAAAACAAGCTCATGAAAACGTCAAAGTTATTCCGAGTGCATGCTGCCTTCTATTGTTTGATGTAGTGGAGCATTGGTAGGGTATGTTTACATCAAGTCCTGCTTAGTTTAGCCATGCAGAACTTGTTCCACATGACATGTTTAAACAAGCTGGAAACCCACAAATGTTTTTCTCAAAAGCAAGATAAAATGCCCAGATGGAATTTACTGATAGCCAGACAGTATAATTTACCTTCATGTAAAATGTTAAACCATAATTTCTTGGAGGGGATCCCATTTATGAAAGCCTGATTGGCTGTTGTATAGATTTCAGGGGTTAAATAAGGAACCCTCTCTTCACCAAAACCTGCCAGTGGGTTTGAATGGTATGCTATCTTTATAAAAAAAAAAAACTTTCAACTTGCCAGTGGTCCATGAACTACTCATGTAATGCACCCTTTTATCAGAGAATTACCCAAATCTAAGCTCACAAATACAAAGTCACTGAAATCACTTTACTCTACATGTCTCTTTAAATATTTGCCAAAAATTAAATATTTGCCAAAAATTAACTATTTGCGTTAACCAGATTCTGTAAAAAATGAAAAATTCTGTCATCCTTGTCGCAACTGAGGAGCCATGAGTGACTCAGCTGCAGCCAACAGTCACGTGACAAAAATTCAGGGACTTTTTGATTGAACTGCAGGCTGTGTGTTCAGAGAGAATGCAAACAAATTAAAAAATGTAAGCAGCAAACTATCTTTTATTATGTGGAACGACCGTTTTGAGGCACTTAATACTGATTCCACATTTTTTCCATTTTGTAGTAAAGAAATAATCCAGAAATATTAACTTTGTGATCATTTATGGCTTCGTAACTTCATTTTACTACTCATAGCTTAAGCATACTATTTGAAGTTGTCTCTACTTGTAGTCGTGGTTGTTCTGTTTCCATAAAGGAGCAAGACTTCAAATTGTAGTGAAATATGAGCCCACAGTGAGTAAAAATGCGACAGGAGCGATAAAAAAAAAACGCTTTGAGCTCAGATGGTGAAAAGTAAAAAGCTGTATCTTGTTCCATTTTAATGTCATGGTAACAGCTTCTTTTGTCTGATGGCATGGAGTGTTTTAAACAAATAATTAGACACTGGTGGGGTAATTCCTGCCGAGTTTAGCCACGCAGAACTTGTTTCGCATGACACGTTTAAACAAGCTGGAAGCCCACAAAACGTCAGATAAAGTGCCAAGATGGAATTTACTGATAAGGTAACCAGACAGTATAATTTACCCTCAAAAACCATCATTTTTTGGAAGGCATCCCATTTTTTAAAGGCTGTTTGGCTACAGTATAGACTTCAGGATGTAAACGAGGACAAAAGACTTTAACATGTCCGTACTGTAGGTTCACCCATCCCAGTCATGAAAGGCAACAAAGCAACGATAAAAAATAAATTTGTGTTCTTGACTTGCAAAACACAAGTGTCTGCTGTAATATGAGCTTCATGTGACGGTGCAGCAGTGGGTGTAAAGGGGTCCCTGCTACACGCCGGTTCAAGTGCCGTGAAACTCGAGTGAGGACTCACCATGAGCAGACAACAAATCCGGCTTTGAGGGCAGCGAGGCGCTACATCTCGCTGGGCTGAGCCGCGGTCCCGATCCAACAGTTCTCTACAAAAAAGGCAACCACAGTGACATAAAAAAGAAACTTTAACTCAAGGTGAGCGACGAGCTGAAAGAGTCCACACAGCAGAAAATGCAGGGGAGACACATTTCGACGTCCGGCTCAGCGGCGTGGCAAAGTCTGCGGAGTGGGCAGCCTGGCATGTCGCCTCTCGCTCTGTTGATAATCTTTTTCTTTTTTTTGTCCAGCAGAGAACACAAACAGTGGTCGGCGATGCAAACAGCAACGCTACAAGGAGCTGGTTGTCACACAGTAGACAGTTGTCACGTTCTGCAGGGGGTGGATCCGACTTAAAGTAGTGCTTTCAGGGCTGCCATGTCGAGCCTCCGAGCGCTCTGAGCAAAGGCATCATAATGTCATTAGAAGCCGAGTTAAGGACGGAGGAGAGAGGGCGACTGAAATATCTGTGTGGGAGATGCTCGCGCTGAAACGAGCGGGAGTTCTTTCGCAATCTGACAAATCTCCAGCATCCAATTCAGCATCTTCAATAACATGCAGCCGTCATGTGGTAACATTTAGGCCTCATATTCCTGCTTTTATGATCTGCGCAATAAATCACATAATACCCCAAAAATATTCACGCTTTGGCCCACAGGAACACGAGCTAAGTTGCTCTGCAGGGACATTTTTTGGACGCCGCTTGGTTGAAAATTGAATTAGGAAAGAAACGCACTGAAACAAACAATTCCTGAAGTGCTAACACAAAAAATTAATCTCCCGGTTTAATTCGACAAATTCATTCCAGCTTTGTTAAAGTTCCAACCCTCAACTCTCCCTCTGCGTTACCTCATAACCATAACGACCGTCGATTCCGAAAAGGAAAACAGAATGTCACCCCTGCATAAAACACATCTTTCTTCAGACAAAAAAAAAAGTGCAGCACAGCAATCGAGTTTGTCTCAAGGGTGCCACAAGGACTTTTTTCATTTTTCTAATTATAGTTTGCACGTTTGCTCTCTGTGGGGAACACTTTATGAGACTTAATCTGAATTTCATACCTAGTTGCCAACTCATTAATTAAGCTTGGCCGAGCAACGGGAGACTAAATAAGTTGCGGCAAAATGAGAAGCAGTACAAAATAAAAATCATATTGGCATCATTCAAACTTTGAATTGCTGAAATATTTTTATTCGTGGCTTCTCAGGCGCGAAAGGGAATTGCTTTAAAGGCATGTCTGGGTAACATTTGACTTTTTTAATTTAAAACTAATCAAAAATGTTTGTTTAGAGCCCACATTATGCATATTTACAGGTATGTAGTTTCATTTCCGGGATCCATTAGATTATGTTCAGATGCTTTAATGTTAAAAAAAACTGATTAGTTTCCTAATACTATGCATTGCTGCAGTGCCTCCTCTCACTTCCTGTTTGAAATATTCAATTTAAGCTCCTGTTTCTTTAACGTTTAAGTCTTTAAAACCCAAATCTGCTCTGACTGGTGATTCTAGCAGAACAGTTCTAGTGAGGAAATAATGCAGAAGTGCAATTAAGCTGCTCGTTCTTTGTTTGAGGACATGCCAGACTGCCTACTAAGTAACACAGTGATGAAGAATAATTCCCTTTCACTTCAGACTTTGGACTTTGTAAGTTTGCAGACCTTTTACATGCACAATAAAACAGCTATAAAACACAATAAAAGAAAGGGAAATTCCAAAAAAAGAAGCATAATCTGAGCTCTTTTAACCCTCTGAACTCAAAACATCCACTGGCAAGCATGTTGTCTTTTTTAAAAATAAGAAAAATAACACAATTTATCATAGCTACAAACTGCAGAAGTCAAAATAATGGTAAGATGTTTAATTTTCCAATGTTCCCTGAACTACTCATCTGTGTTGTGCCATTTCATTGGAAACTTGATCAAATCTAAGTTTAAAATCATGATATTCCACTAAAATCAAATCTTATTCAAAAAATTTGACAAAAATAAACCATCTGCACTAACCAGATTCTGTAAAAAACTAAAAATTCTTTGTTCATCAATGCAACCACAAAGCCATGAGTGACCCATCTGTGACCAACACTCGTGTGGTAAAAATTCAGGGAGTGTGTGGCTGAACTGGGCTGAACTGCAGGCTGTGTTTGCACAAAGCAGACAGGAGAATCAATCATGTAAGTAGTCGAGGCGCCATCCTTTTTCCAGTATTGGTGACACCTTTGGGCACTTCAGGGCTTTTAAATCTTTATAAAATATAATTTTAAAGAAACGTAGCTTTCATGTTTGTCTTTTTTTTAATGATTTCCAGCATTATAACTGTGCCATACTGCACCAAAGACATGTTTTAGGTTCTTTTTTACTTCTAGCCATGATTATTTTGTTTCCATAGAGGAGCATGACTTTATAGGAGCAAAAAAACACCCTGAAACTGAGAATTAATAAAATATTTCCTCTATTTATAGCTATTACACATCTTCTCTTGATTTGCTCTAACAAAACAAATCTGCAAGGGTTCGGCTATGCAGGATTTCACGCGCGTGTAAATGGAAACCTCCGCAGGAGATAGCTGAAGGTTTGGGGTTAAAGAAATATGGCAGAGGCCACAGAGAGACACTCCCCTTGTCACTTGAAGCCACCAGGGTCACACTGGTCGGCAGCTGTCCCCACAGCAGATGATGATTAGAAGAGAAGCGAAGGCAGAACACCTCCCTGTGCTATTTGTCTGGTTTGCAGCGATACAGATTGTTGCAGCAAAGTCTATGGAAATAAACCATGGAAGGCTGGCCCCATAGAAATCCCACTGAACGCATAATTCTCTTTTGTCTACTGGGTTTCTGTATTATTAACTGAAAAGGCCAGCAATAAGATCAAAACAAATTATGCGACCAACACTCCAAGTGCCCGTTTCACTGTTAAATACGGCATTTAAGCGCTCCCTCTCATCTCCTTCTCAGAGGCCGCGAGTGTTTAAGCTTTCATGCAACACAAATGCCTCTGTGTGAAGGCTAGCGGTTCATGTTTGCCTTCTTCACGCCAGCTAAAGCTTCTCATCATGAGGAAGCCACTGTTCTGTCCAATTTAAGAAATAGGTGCTCGGAAAAATTGGCCCGCGCAGACTAAACTGCATGCTCAGAACGTACGACTGCTCTCCCTGTTTTCTGTTTGCCAAAGGTCTGGGAAAGAAAACACAGGACACCGAGAACCAATTACTCGCATAATAAAAAAAAATCAAAGTCTGCTGCCATTAATACCAGCAGTTAATTTAGGTAACATCGACCGAGACAGGAGATCAAGAGAATAAGGAAGGTAAGCTCAGGGCTAATAAGGAGACTCCTTTAATAGTGTAACTGAGAGTAAACTAAGTGCCGTCTTTATTTGATCCCCGTCTCAGGTCAGACAAAAGGCAGGGAAATCTAATAAGAGTTTTAGAAATAAACAAGCTTTAAAGGTCTCTTTTAAAGGAGGAAGCTTAGCTGATCCATGAATTAACCAGTGGACTGCAGGAAAGTTTTCAGAATAGGAACTTCTGCATGTAAAATACAAACCGTCCTCATGTCTCCCATCACATGATGTTGTGCAGAATGAACCTAATGAGCAAAATAATATGTATCCTTAGCAGGTATAGTGAAAACCGACTACATGAAGTTAATTAACACTTTTTAAATTATTATTTTGGCAATTCTGGCCAAAGTCATCTGCTACTTTGCTTAAAGTCATACCTATACACTAAGTCAATTTATAATTTTGCAGAATTTTTATTATTTACTTTATATTTTTTCAAATAATACACAAAATATGAATAAAACTACAAATTAAGACGGTGAATTCATAAGTCTAATGTAAAATAAAAACAGAAACTCACCTATAACTGTGACTAAAAAATAAAGTTCCATTTTTAAAAGATTTTTTTTGCATTTTAGTTGAAATAAGTTTGCAAATTGAATTGTTTTTAATTATTTATTTCCTTTTTATTTAACAGAATAAAGTGCTAAATTCAAGTTTAATACTGTAAATATATTTCTAAAATTGCATACAATTAGCTCAGAAAAAGAAGTATTGGTTCTTAACATGTTTGTTAAATGAGAAATATGTATAATTACAGATGTTTTTGCAGCAAAAATTTACAATCAATGTGTTTCAATCGGTGTATAACATCTGTAAGCATAGGTAATCTGTCAAAAAGACATACATTTTTAATCATGCAAAATAGAATTTATCATCATATCTATCTAAGAGATTGTTCCATATGTTTCCATGTGTTTTTCATATTATGTTATATTGAGATTTTAGATATGCAAGTATATTTTTTGCACACTGGATATTTTAACACTACAGATTTTCTATATTTTCACACACTGCATATGTTCTATATTGTATATTCTACACATTATACATCACAAAAATTGAAAATATTTCATATTACCTTGCTCTAAGTCTTTCTAGTGCTTCTCTAAATAGCAGCTGTGCAAGAAATTCTTCATGTTCCGTGTTAGATGCTTGGTTGTAGCTGCTTTAACCCAGTGATTCTCAGCAAGGAATCAATAAACTCCCTATCTATGTATTTTAATTATGGAAAATGTATGTGTTTGATGAGCTGATGGCTTATTTTTTGTTACTTTACGGTATTTTTGGTACCCTAGCTGCTGGAATATTATCATTTTTCACTGTTCTTTTTGTTGTAAATATAAAGCTATTTATATGCAGCCTTCATATATACTGTCTATGGTCACATCAGAGCCATCATTTCTTAACTCTCAGCCTGCAGACTCCAGAGTAATGTATCACCAGCTCACATTCAGCAGAATGGGAATGGGAATGAATGTAGCAGAGGTGACATGGCCTACTGTATGTCAAGCCCATTAGTCTTTTATCTACAACTTCTAATACATATCTACACATCTGCAGACACAAGGCATTTCTCCCTGAAACGGACGTGTTAAGTGCTGCTGAGCTGCTTTTCCGCATTACTTTTCCATGACCGAGGTGCAATTTCTAATGTGACAGCCTGGCCTTTGCTCCTAAACCGATGCAACACTCTTTTTTCACCTGCTTCAGCATCCTTTAAGCGCACAGGTGCCCTTTCATCAAAAGGCACAAAATGAGAAATGCTGCCTCCTGTGCTGAGACCTCAGCTCATTAAAAACATGTTGCTAATGTTGCCATGCGGGGAAGCACAAAGGGATTCGGGCTGCCTTGTCAGAAAAAATGCCCAAAACTGGCGATATCGGTATAAGCTGCGAAACAACACAAAAACCTACTTAGAGGAGCCAAATGTGCTTAGCTTTTTATCACGAGGAACAAAAATAGAACGCCTGAGCTGCAGCCTGGCAGGTGTCTGTCTACGCTGTGTGACAAACCAGTATCAGAACACTCTGAATTAACAGGGATCCAGTTAAGACAACACACATCTCTTCTGCTAGTCTGCCTTTCTGAGCACTAGCTTCGTGTTTACAGTGTTGATCGAGATGAATTAAACGTTCAGTGTGAAAGCCGCCCTGGCAGAGGGGCTGGAGCCTCCAGAGCATGGAGAATGGGATAGCTGGTTTTAAAGCATCGCCTAGGATTAGCCCCTTTCTTAAAATCCATCTCATTACAGCAGTTACATCTCATAAAAGACTTGGAGATGAAGAAATATTACCCAGTTCTTAACGCTTAGTAAGCAGCGGAGCCCCGAGTGAAATGTTCTCCTCTGCCAGTTGATGTCCAGATGCCAGACGTACAGCTGGAGGACGCATTTAAACTGCGACTGACCAAAAGGGAGAGCACGCTAATGAAAGAGTGCCGCCGCCCAATTCTCTCCTGCTCTAAACGGCCGGTCCAACATGAAAAGGAGAGTGTGTATGAGCGTGTGACGTCTGGAAAACACTGTCAATTTTCACTAACCGACTGCCGTGTCATTACCTCGGCGACTCCACGTTAAAAATGCATGCTTCAGGGCCTTCTGTGTCTTGTTGGCTAAATGAAGAGAGGACGTAATATAGTTTCCCTGGAACTGGCATTAACACTCTGTGGGGTTTTCAGCTGGATATCAATTAGAGGCTCATTAGGCGTTCATAGATGGCTGTCCCTCCGGCTTCCTGTCGCCCGCTGAGAGAGGCTGACCCCAACCTTGAGGGGAAGCTGGAGCTCTCTGAGTCTTTTCAGCCGAGGGAGAAGGAAAGACTGCAACCCTTCAAATCACCTGTTTAAAGGAATAAACTGTATAGAATTACATAAAACGAAAGGTGGCCATGAGGATCTAAACAGAAAGAGCAACTAGTTCACAGACCTTTGTAAGGACATGCAGCGGCTACACTGTAAAAAATGAACATTATATTAACTGTTAAATTTTTATTTTACGGTTACTCAACTTACATGTTGATTGTAGAATAACAGGATAAAACAGTGTCAAAAATCTGTATTTTCTAAAAATGGTATTTAGTTCTTTTAAAGCATTTCAATGTAAAACTACACCATTTTTGCTGCACTGAAATTAGCAAAAATATATTTTTTCACAAATATTTGCTATTGTTTTAAAGAAAAATCTGTTATATTAAGGATTGAAAAAATCCAAAATGTTTTCTTAAACGGTTATTTTACTGTTTTTTCTACTGTTTTATTAAATAAAATGATGTTTAGTTAAATTAAAAAATGTAACTAAAGTCCACATTAAAAATCGGCATTTTTACAAATAGCATTTCTTTTACATGTGACCATAAAATTGCACTGTTTTACCAAATTTACATTTACTAAAAAACATCTGTATTTTTTTTTAGATATTTACATTAATTTCACTTTCTTAAAACAGTTTTTGAACGGTACAGCTCACACTAGCTTTCATATGTTAACAGTTTGGTTTTTTTTTACAGTATTTTGCTTTCACGGAGTAGTACATGGATTTTGCAAATTCTACAGACATCCAGTCCTTTTTTATTGAAGGGCATAAAAGTAGCACACATACCTTATTTATCTCAGAGGCTCCAACAGCTACCTCATTTTTGTCTTAGATGAAATGTTCACGTCTTCATTGAAGGAAGCTCCAATGCTATCTACCCTGTCTAAACCTGCATCTTAGAAGTAAGCCATGCGTTCAAATTTTGAATCAAGGTAAACTAATAATGAATAGCTTTAACGCATTCTTAAAAGCACTGAGCTCTGTGTGTGTGCTGCATATCTGCATGTTTATTCATGCAGCCTCATGCAACGTCTCTTTATTCGAGCCCCTCAGAGTGTAGTTTGGGGCAGAGGTGGTCGGGAGTATTTTTAGACGGACTCGGAGGGGACTGTGTGTTCTGACTGCTAACACAATGAACTCTCATGCCTGAACAAGGACATATTTCGGTGACTGGAGGCTAAAGCCGCGGACCACTCCCCTACCTTGAAAACAAGCCACTGTTGAAGAAACACCCCCACTGAAAGTAGCCCTGCCAACTCTGTCAACAAGGCCGTTTATCTTTAAACCCAGGACATTCTGCATTCTCACACACAAGGATGCAGGATCCTTAAAATACAAGGTTAAACTAAGTGCATTATCCCTACATTACATCAAAGCTAAGTGCTACCAGTAAAGTGTGGTAGATGTGTTCCCCAGGAAGGCTTTTCATTTGCAGGACAAGCCCATGCAGCTGCGAGCATTGTGGTCGGTAATCTGACGTTTGGTTGCGCCGAGAGAAACCTTTCTGCCTCTGCGTGCGCTTTCCTTTTTGAATTTTATGTACACAAAGTGTGCGTGGCCTGAGAAAACCAGCTCGGTCTGAGTAAAATACAATAGTTTAGCTAAAAGGAGCCTTAAAAATAGCCTGTGTGCCGTGCCACGTAGCATTACCGAGCTGCAGAGTGACAGTAGGCAGAGCAAAAGGCCACTTCACTTAGCTTTGATTCACTTAATCAAAATGTGCTGCTGGTGGGCATCGCATTCAGTGTGTTCAGTCAAGCACTGTATGTTCAAAACTGCTTCTTTTCAGAACTTAGACTGTATTTTGTAAACCCAAAGCTTTCTACCATCCAATACGAGGCTACCTGTGTAATCTATTAAAGAGCTAAAACACCAGAATGTACTTCAGAAGAGCGCCGCACAGCACGAAGCTCAACCATGTAATTTCCATCTCAACATTTTCTTTGTTGAAATCTGCAGAAGCTCATAAATGAGTATCAGTAATTTGTTTACTGCTGTATTTCATCTTCTGTTCAAAAGAAACCCAGAGTGGAAATTGATTCACAATGACTGCAGTGTTATTTTTTCTTTTTAACATTTATCGCGCCTTATCTTTTAATTGATTACTTGGTAATTTTACCATGAAGTGCCGCAGAATATCAACAAACATGCGTGACGAATACGTAAAGCCCAACAAATTAAAAAGCTCAAAGGGACTCAGGATAATAACATGAACAGTGACAGTTGTAGACTTGCCGCAAGTGTCAATGAAAACGGAAACAAAATGGAAAAACAGGTTTTGAGGCACTGCAAAGACAAAAATTATCTGATTTTATATCAAAATGTGGTCATGGATAATGTTTAAACTGTTATCAGGTTGAAAAAAATCAACTTAGAAAAACTCTAATAACTTGTAAAATGTGGATTCTACAAAATTAGGCATTTTTAATTGATAAATTACCTGAAACTGTTAAATTTTTTGTATAGTTGTTGATCAGTTTTCTATTAATAATGGGCAATAACTCTCTACTTACGGACAGAGCTGCGAATAAGGCTCATTTTCAAAGTTTATTATTATTTCCTTGATGAATTAATCAGCTGTTTGACCTACAAAATGTCAGAAAATGAAGAAAATGCTTGATTAGCGTTGCCTTGTTTTGCTCACGACCCAAAGATATTAAATGCACTGTCACAGAGGAGGAAAGAAACCAGAAAACATCTGGATTAAGAAGCTGAAATCACTTCATTTTTATTTTTTTTCTTTAAAAAATTACCATTCGCTTATTAAAACAGCTAGAGATTAATTTAATAGTTAGAGCTCCACTTGTGGAATGACAATATGGAAGAAAAATTTAGAGTAAACTGTTAAAAATTAATGAACTTTAAACCCTGACTAAGTTTTATGAGACCTTGCATCATACACAAAAGCAGATTCACTAGTTTTTCCTCATAATTCGGAACATCATGTTATAAATCAGATCATTTTTGCAGAGAGAAACAGACTAATAGTAGCTGGAATGAAAATCCGGAGGCTCTCTGGCAACGGTGGCAGCACTAAATGATTAAATAAAACGGTAAAAGGCAGACAAAACGAAACAGAACCCTCCAGACGGATGATGCCAGTAAGAGTTCAGGGTACGGCACCTCATTCTGGAGAGAGATTTAAGGTCATGCGAAACGATTTCGGAATAAAAGATCGCTTGTGTCCTTGAAACAGCAGTTGACAAAACAGTCTATGAGCTACTACATGGGTTTTGTGGTGAGTGTTTATCGTTATTGGAGCAGCAGAGATGAGTCGGTGCCTCAAAATGACAGTTAAAGTCTGCATCTTCTTCTGCTTAGTTCCTTAATTCTTTAATTTACAGGTATTTATTCATCGTAGCCATCATAATACAAAGGGTATCAGTGGAAACAATGCTCTCGTAGACTGAAAACAATGCCACTTTTCATAAAAACCCACTCCTACGCTCATCGTCACACCCCGTTTTTAGCACACAAAGCCAATGAAAGCAGCTGTATTAACAACAACGAGTCCAGTGTTCTACAGACACAGAAAATGCCTGGCAAATTATAATGAAGTTAACCCATTATTGGAGCTTCGCATCACTGAGCCGAGGCCCATCTCCCGCTGATAAACGAGCACCGAACATATGGGAACAGTGGAGCTATTTAGATATGACAGAGCGCCAGTGTTTCATTGACGCCGGCCCACAGATCACATCACAAAGCTTCGGCAGCCACAGTGTCAGCGTACAAACATCAAGTAGGTGACACGGCGGTAACCCTATTTGTCTTGAGCTGAACCTATTATAGTTAAACTGGACGGCTCTCACGACGGATGGTCATCTGCTAATAGCAACACCAGATGAGCACAACACCCAGATGATGATGAAGTCTTTGGTATGTGTGTGCACAGAAGGAGAAACTATCTGGTGGGTGTCAAACTACGCACTTTCAGCAAATGGGGTTATAGGCCAGGGGTCAGCGGTTGCTCCCGACTACATTGAAAAGTCAAAGTTGTTGGTATTATACTGTAGCTGTTGTTCCAGCTATGAGACACAGCTTTCAAGCCTGATGAATACTCTGCCATTCATCTGCCATCAGCAGCTGGGGCCAGCTCAAGCAGCTGCCTAATAGGCTAACAGGGATCTTTGGTTCCCTGGAGGAAGCTTGAGTGGCAGACTGATTGGATACAGCCGCATAGCCAATCTTTGTTATCTGAAAGCCGGGGCCATCTTGGCAGAATCAGGTAATGCCATGTAATTTAAGAGGTAGCAGGCACAGAAGAATGCATGTAACACTTCAGCTTGTCCAGGGAGAAGTGATTAACTTGATTTCATTAAAGGCTGCAATGCAGCAATAAGCTCAAAGACTCCAGTCACAGCAGTAACTGCCAATATGATATATATCTGAGCAAACTATGGAGAAAGAGGCAGGAATGACTTCCCACACATCCCAGGCTCAGCCAAGTGCAGGCTTCTGGTCTGAGGCCGTGTTCACACTAATACATCACTTTGAACATGCTGTTACAAGTCAGCATCTTTCAGGCTGTAAAGGCCGTTTACGGGTACTTTTCTACATTCACACTGAGATGCCAAAACACCAGAGCAACACGTACATTCGTCTGCAGGGCACTTACAAGCCACCACTGTTTTCTATTTGTTGTTTATACTGTAAACACAACGTGCCAGCAAGTCAATTCTTCTCATGACTTGCTTGATCAGAGAATTGTGACTATTAGAAGTAGCAGTTGTTAGTTCTGAGGCTTTGGCTTCCGGGTAAATGTTTTGCAGAATAGACTGAGACCCTTTAATAGGATCAACCCCAAAGGTCACCAGCAGGTTTAAAAGGTATGTATTCTTTATGTAAAAGAAAAAACACACACAGTTAACTCCTTTATCAGTGCTTTCTGTAAAAACAAAAAGAATCATTAAACTTCCAACTATTTGATGCGGTTCCATTGGAACATTTAATCAAATCCAAGCTCAATACTCTAATATTGAATCTAAATCACCTTATTCTACATGTCTTGTTAACAAAATCACCAAAAATTACCAATTTACTCTAACAATATTCTTTAAAAAACAAAAAAATCTGCATTCCTTAACGCAACTGTGAAGCCACTAGTGACTCAGCTGTGACCAACAGTCACATGACAAAAATTCAGAAACTTTTCAATTGAACTGCAGGCTGTGTTTATACAGAGCAAACAGGAGACAAGTATGGAAACAATAGAAAAATGTTGTGCATGTAGATTCCAGGTTTTTAAAATTTTTGTAAAACAAGTGATCAAGGAAATTCGACTTTTATTCTTACTGTTTTTCCGATATATGGTATTAAAACTGTGTCATACTGCACTCAAGACATGTTTGGCTTCTTTCTACTTCTAGTCATGGTTGTTCTGTTTTCATAGAGGTGCAGGGGTTTATATTGGAGAGAAAAATGAGCCCACAGTGAGCGAAAATGTGACAGGAGCAAAAAAAACACCCAGGAATTGCTTGGAGGATTGAGCTCATGGCAAAATCAGATGCATCTTTAACAGGAAACCTTGGATAGAAATAAGAAGGTGTGAAGGAAAACGCAGCAGAGGAAGGTATGAATATCAGACTTTCTACAAACAGTCCATCAGTGGTTTATCTGCTCTGCATCTGAAACAGCAGCTCTTCTTACACACCTTCTCTTCTGGGACACGTAAATAGTTACCAGACAACTGTAAGGAAATGTAAGCAACGGGCTCGTGACAACCGAACACATGCTTCTCCTGGATATACAAAAAAATCCACCGCTGTGACAGACTAAAATATTAAGTGAGAAAAAAAGGCAAACCTCCTGTTATAATATATTGATGCGGCGCTCCCGTTTATTGTTATGAAACCGTAACTAGGCCTACATATCATAAGAACCCTCCATGGTAGCAGACGAAAACACTGAAGCACTTTGATCCGGCGAGGTATTTTTGGGTTGAGCTCCTGGATTCTTTTTAAGGTGTATATCCAACTGCTTTGAAGAGAAGCAGGCAACAACATGTACAAGAAATATAAAACAGTCTCACCGGCACCTTTCTCTGAGTGTACTCTGTTGAATGTTCTCTAAAAAACTGACGCACTGCCGTTGCGGTTTGGTTGAAAGCAAAAGAAATCTATATGAAGTGGTTACTTGTGACGAATCTCGATTGTTTGAGCCTTAACTGCAGCACCGGAGGGCGGATTCCTAATACAAAACTTCTAAATCTTCATCTAGTTGAAGCCATTGTGGTGCAAGTAGGTGAGAAATAGAGTCAAACTGCACCCAATGGAAGTCAGTGAATGTTACTGACTCCCAGCAGAAGAAGAAGAAGAAGAGACTAAAGGATGGCAACAGCGCTTTTTTAAAAAAAAAAAAATTTGCCGAAAGGCCAAGATGAAACAGCCCGGCTTACCTCCGAGTCTGGTCACTAACAAGAAAGAACGAAGCGCTAAGAAGACGCCTTTTCCGCATCATTATTACATTATCAAAGGGCCACAGCGAAATGAGGGACATGCCTGAGGAGAATCCGTCTCTCATTAGAGGAGTTCAGCGCGCCGTCGTCTCTTCCAAATGAGGCAATTTCGGAGTGTTTTACCGACTATCCGGATGTCTTCATCCACAGATTTCTCGACATGTTAGAGCCGCTGCTGCTTTCTGCCGTTAGGTCAGTTTTATTTATGTAGCTTCAACATCACAAATTTGCCTCGAGGGACGTATATGACATGTGACACCCTCCATAAAGACGAAAATGGAAGAGAGACAGACAGCAGATCCCTCTTCCTTCCAAGTTTGACAGAACAGACAATTACAGACCACACCAACAAATTTACAGTACAGATAAAATCGTATATGATGCTGTTCCTGTGGTCTGCTCTGCCTTGCATTTCTAATGCAATCCACTCTTGGGGCATAAATTGAGTTACTGGCCAAGAAGGAAATAAATTATGACCAAAATATCAATTTTAATTCCCTTCACACTGCATTTTTCCTAAACTGATGATCACGCTATTCACCCAATAGTCCACACATCCATGCACATGTACATTAAACTAAAAAGCCAAGCATTTTTTTTCCAATAGGCCTTCCTGGTTTCCTTGACTGCTTTTCCTGATTAAAGCAGCGTAAAATGTGCCATTTGCCTCAGCGCTCGGGGAAATGAATCAAAACATCCCGGAGGACGACACCTTTATTCCCCCCGCACAGGAAACAATCTCACGTTTTCAGAGCTGATAAGATTCAGAGAGCAACACCCAGCGCCGTGTGGCTTCAGCGGTGGACGAGCACCAAAAAGGCAGTTTTAGCTCATTAAACAACAGAACATTTTCATATCTGAAGGAGCAGTCAGACATTCTTGTGCGGTTAGAAGTCTCCTAATTAACTCCAGCGACTTTCAAGAACACAAAGTCAGATGTAAGTCAGACGTACTGGTAAAGTTCTGAAATCCTACACTTGTGTTTTTGCGAAACGCTGAGTAATTATTCTGTAATGTTTTATACATCCAATGCGCTGTTTTACGAGGAAGGGCTGTTTGGCCTTTTTGACGTGCCCACTTTGCCTCGACCTGCCTCGTCTGCTCCTGATTTAATCACTGATCTTGTACATTTCCGAGACGGACTCTCAGTGACCCGCAGAATGAGAATGTGCTCGAACATTTCAGCTGTGGGATTAGGTGAAGAGATCAATACTAAAACGAGAGGATTTTTCTGCTCGAGAACAAGAGAATGTCACCTTTTGAGTTAAAATGTCCCATAACTGCATTACTTTGAGATGTAGCTGGACTATTGTCAGTGGGAAAAAATGTTCTAAATTAAAATCTTGCCCTCTAGAATGATAAACAGAGGCACTTTCTGATCTAACAGCCCCATTAGCATCACAAAATCATCCGTCCGTGCCTTTCAAAACCAAAAAAATCATAAAATGACAATGCTCTGGTCAAGGTTTGATTGGGTTGAGGTACCAAACAACTTGTTTAGTCGTTGGTGGGTTTAATTGTCTTCTTTGTTAAGCCTGTGGGACCTTTTCCATGATGGATAAACACTTGGTTCGGGCAGATTTATGAAACAATCGTGGTCACGTTTCGGTTGGAAACGGGGGAACAAGCTGCACTTTCCCATGTTAAACTCAAATGTTCTGTTTACCCGTCCACCCGCCCCATTGTTTTAGCTCGCAATTACAGAGGGTTGGAAAATAAATGTCACTGTAGTCATTGTTTTAAAAATGTCTGGATGTATCTACCCAGAAGATAGCGTGTGAAAAAAGAAATATATGCCAAAATATCACAAGTAGCTACTTTTAATGGCACTTAATGACATTTCTTTCAATGTAAACTGAGAATTCATGGTCCGTGTAAACTCCATTTCCATCAGGGCTGCATAATTAATCATCCAATAACTCTGATAGCAATTTGCTCTCAACGATAACTTACATTTGACCTGTGCAATACCGTCAAATTGAGTTTAGAGAGCCTCTGTTTAGTGTCGGTTTTGATTTAAAGATCATGTTTTATTTATACCGCACATTTCTCAGTGAAAGTCTGAAGGCTGTTTTGTGTCAGCTCAGAGAAATCCTTCATCCGTTTGCTGCAGCAGAATCTTTTATACTTTAACCTTTTGGCCTGTCAGCGAGCGAGAACGGAGGGACTGTGCTGGCTCGGACTGTGGAAAACAAGGCCTTGTCACTACACCCCCCCTGCGCTGGGAGAGATAAGACAAAAAAAAAAAAAAAGTTTAGGCCCGGTCGGCTGAAAAAGCAAAAACATCATGATCTCATAATGGAAAACCTCCACACAGTGAACTCGCAGATGTGTGTCAGGAGCCGGGTAGCAAGAGAGAAGCATAACCAGCGCATGTCATTGAAGTGATGAGAGAATGCTTTGAGGATGACTGTCTTTTATCTCTGCCGAGCCGAGCTGACAACCAAGAACTTGAATAAGGAAAGTACAGCGAGACAGCAGTCATCTCCAGCCTCATACAAAAACCATGAAGTGCTGGAGCCCAAATCTTACCAGTCTGCAGACCTATTCTACTGATAAATGCTTCATCACAACGTTTCTCTGGCTGCTATAAAAGGCATAGCTTGCATCTGTGGAGTGTGTAAACTCTACGCCCTAAAAAAAGAAACGACATTTCCTTCTGTGACGGCTTTTTTGCTATTTTACAAATCTTCGCCGTGTTAAATCACAACCGCACAAACCGAGAGACAAAACATCTAAGGCGGCTGCCAAAGTTGCCTCAGAAGGTACGCCATCCAAAAGCAGACTTACTTTCCTCCGCATAAAGAGCTGAATGGTGATCATAGGGAAATAAGCGTTTTCCCCTTCCAAACAACAGGCATTACGCAGATTAACAGCCTTTGCCGAAACATACTATTACCACATAAGTCCCTGTCGAGAAGGACCAGATGTCAGATAATAGGCTGTGCAGAGTGAGGTAGGTTCTGGCCTGGAGCCACTGAACAAGTAAGAACAGCTTCTTCCATATAAACCTCTTCACTTTATGGACAGCTTGTTGTCTGGGTGGGCAACCCCCCTCTTATACCTCGCTGAGTATAGGTTAGAGGAGGAAAAATCCCACATGCAACCCTCTCTCCATGCAAGTATTTGTGCATAAATGAGCACATGAAAGGCCTAACGTTAAAATCAATTAACCCTATTAGACACAGAGAGGTCTGTTTTAAAAGCAGCAGCACCAATATAACTGGTCTTTGAAGGTTACATATGATTTAATATCACCAATAAGTGCTGCTAAAATGAAAGTAGAGCAAATGCATCACACATGTTGCAGTCTGCAGACAAAAAGCTTGTTATTGTGTTCAAAGGAGCAGCTAAGTCTATCTCATTAAACACTACTGGGGGTGTTTATTGGCTTAGCTGGCTGCCAGGGCTTTGCCTATGAGCAGCAGCACGATATAGGAATTATATGTTCTAGACTGGCTGCTGCAAGAGCCCTGAACACACACATTTTTCATTAAAGGTATGATTAAATAAACTTTAACCTGCAGGCAGGCACAGCTGGAAAGAGACAGAGAGAGGAGATGTGATACAAAAGGACAGATTACCTTTTTCTAGACTTGAACCTTTGTTTTTCTCTGCAGCTTTGGCATCACATTCGTGCCTTCCTTGCTGCTGCTGCTGCTGCTCCGGTACCGTGTCTGCTGCAGCGCTCCGTGCGGCTCCTCGGTCCTCCAAAATTACCCGTCTGCACGTTTCCAATCGCTCCGAAATAGCTCGCTCTGAAAATAACTGCTGCACCGATCAAAGCGTTCAGCCCCCCCACCCCAGCAAACAGCCGGAGACGGTCACAGCAGCGACACCCTCCCGTGCGTCCGCGGCGCAGAGCTCTGCAGCAGGTAGCGTCTCAGTGGCCCGGGCTGACGGCCGCTTCTCCCCCTCGCTTGGATGTGCCAAGTGTCGGGGCCATTCACAACTACAGTCATGAGTGTTGCTGTGCAGCCGGAGCCAGTTGGTGCCCAATGCCACGCAGCGCCGCAACATGGAGCGCTGCCCTGCCTACCGCTGAGTCAAGCCGCGCAGCTCCGTCCGACAGAAGCCTTCCCATGCTGCCCTTCAAAATAAAAACATGGTGTCAAGCGCGTGGGGGGAAAAAACAAAACCCACCTCAAAACACGCTTAAACATGACAAAAATACATCAGTCTCCACGTGTTTGTCACTTTTGCGATCATATTTTCGGTGTTATTCGGGTTTTCTCCGGTGCGTCTTGACGCAGAGAAGCGCACCAGAACGCGCATCCAGTTTGGGGGGTGGAAAGGCAGGTCTAATGAATTATTTATGGTGACAGGAGCCACTAATTCCTAAATCATTCATAATTATTCAGAGGAAACAAGGTCGATGCCAATCAAACTTCAATTCCTCTCCCGTGCGGACCGCGGGAATTGACATTTGGAGATGATCGATGGAGAAGACGCTGCCGAGTGTCAGACATATTCTGACCTCTTCCTCGATCAGTCAATAAAATTACAGACCTCTCAGCCAGAGTTACAATCAGGGAGGGAATTAACTATTTATTAGCTACAGCTACAAGTTAAACTGCCTTCCGCTGATCTAGATCTAAGGCTCTCTTTTTTTTAGTGTGTTATAATTAAGCTACAGTTTGCTCAAAGGGTCATTTAAAGGGAAAATGCACAACAAATAAAAAGTTTTGTGTATTGATTAGAGTTGTAGTTAAATTATCTTTTTAGTTACCATATTAGTCCTGATTCCTGCTGATTAGTAAGTGTGCTTATCTGGCATTAGCTGTAATCTACTTATTCTCTTATCGTGTGATTAATTCTCAGCCAGTGTTCAGATATGAACTGAGGCGGAGGTGCTGTTGGGATCTTGACACGTTGGCTGCTTGGCTCAGCAGTCCGGAGATTTTATCCTGACAACTGAACGATTTTTAAATGATTTCAGAGTAAAATTAATGCAACCTGTGACAAGCTGTGCAAAGTCAGTGGATAAATGACTGGTTTTCAAGCTGTGGAATAAGTTGTTTTTATGATAATTTGTAGAGCTATAATCATTTGTACAGATCTGCCTTTAAAATATTTGTTTTCATGAATTCTATTTTATTGTAATTTGGGTGCATGATCTTTTGAAATAGTCCAGGATCCACTGTACACCAATCAGGCATAACATTATGACCACTTGCCTAATATTGTGTTGGTCCCCCTGATATGCTCCAAAATGCTCTGAACCATAGGGCATGGACCAGAGGACCTCTCAGGGTGTCCTATGGGGTCTGGAACATTGGCAGTGGATCATTTGGGTACTCTGGCTTGTGCAGTGGGGCCTCTGTCAATCAAACTTGTTCCACTGCATCCTGTTGATGCTTGATCACAATGGGGTGTAGGAAGTTTGGAGGTCAAATCAACATCTTAGGTGACCGTCATGTTCCTCAACATGTTCCTGATTGTTTGATGTTGTTGCCTTGTGGTGGGGTGCATTTTCCTGCAGGGGTAGGCCAGTGACATTTGGGATTTCCATTTGCATGAGGGAGTGTGTTTGTTGTGGGACAATGTTTATTTGGGTGTCTAAGTCTGATCAACACAGATATTAAAATCCAAGGTTTTCCATCAGAACAGCACATAGTACCAATATGATCAATGCTAATTACTTCACCTGTCAGTGGTCATAATGCTGTGGCTGATCGGTGTATCATACGACGGTCAGCAAAAATCTAAATGCAGCATGGAAATGGTCTTCTTTTTAGAGAAAATGTTCAAAATCTAATTTCTGTTCTTCTTGTTAGAAAAGGGTTTAATGTATTAAACTGTGCACCAAAAGCTTTTGAGCTATTTAGCTTGTGACAAATTCTCAGCCATCCAGATGCGGCTTGAAAGACAATAATCATATTATGTATCCTTTGGCCAAAAGGTCATCTTAAAATACAGCTTTAGTCAAATGGCACACTGCCACAGACATAGCAACAGACCAGTAGCATGCTGGATGCTGGGTGTCAGTTAGGGCTGCATTCAGGCATTTGAATGACCACAAATCCACCATCTGTCATCTAAGGAAGGATTTCAAACAGCTCTGGATGTCCGACTATGTCATCATGTCCCCTACAATATCCGTTAACTTCACTAAGGTCTGAAGAAAGAGTGAGTCAACCTTACACAAGCAGCAGTAATTAATTATTATTAAAATATATATATATATATATATATTATTATTTATTTTTTTTTAAATTTAGGTTAATGACACTAGGCCTACTTTTAAAAAAAAACAGTTTTAAATGTAATTTTTTGATAAATTTAATGTTATTTTACAGGTGTTTTCCAGTTTTGTTAAATTACAGATAATAACTAGTAAAAGTATAGAAAAAAAGTAGTAATTAACATGTTTACCATAAAGGAAAAATGGGGGGCGGGTTAATTTAGCAGTGTTTGACTGTAAAAATTAGACAAAAAATCATATTTTATGGATATCTGCTAGTATTTCAAAGAAAACTTCTGTAAATTAGGGACTGAACAATTGTAAATAAATTTTTTAACTGTCCTCTCCATTAGCCTGTGTATTTTTACATATCATAATTTGCTCTTTTACAACATTTGGCCATTAAATTACACATTTTACTGTATTAAAATGTGCTAAAAATGATATTATTTTATAGACACTTGCTGGTATTTTCACCATTTTGAACAGCCTTTTTAACATTACAGCACTTTGTTGGTTTTTAACATATTTTTTTCTGCAAGATTTTTACTGTTCATAAAGAGGTAGAAGATTTCATTGCAGTTGTCCCTTTTGGTGCCCATTTACTGGGGGCCTTTCCAGTCTTAGGTAACTTTGGCTGATAAGAGTAAGATGTTCACTAATATATCTAAAGCAGCAGTCTTAAACAGTCTTTAAGAAAGTGTTCTTTGGCCATATTGGAGACTTGGCAGAAATAAGAAATGACAGCATAGCACGTCTCAGCTTGTGACTAAATATATCCTTCTGTGCAGACATAACAAACATGCCCAAGTAGATGTTTGTACTTTAAAGGTTGCCTCTCTGCAACTTGTAATGAGAAATACCTGAGGGAGGCCCTGGAAACCGGCTTCAGGGCTGGCTTTTTTGACACAGTGTGTGCAAGCATGCGTGTCGGCGAGCGTGATGGATGAGGTGGTCACAGATAGCCGAGTGTTTAAGGCCCCCTCACCTCTGGAAACACATATGCTTCCACTGGCATTGAATCAAATCCCGCCAGAGCCTTCTCAATCTCTGTCGTCCACCGGACTTCCCCTCTGTCTGAATATAAAGGATGAAGAAAGAAGTAGAGGTGAGTGTGCAGGGAACTCTCCCCTTCAACAGACCGCAAGAGGAGGTGAGATTAATGGGAGGCTAACGCTAGATTGCAGAGAGACCAGCAGAGTTGTGGGGAGGAAGAGAAGTAAGAGAGAGAGGCCTGGGCCTGGATCTTCTGCAAATCTACTGGCTCCTCTGATTCATCAGATAGTATACTGATGTTTAAAGTTCACAGAGTCTATGCTTTTATCTGCTGATTGTGGTCGTGTCATCATTTTCAAATGTGACCACAGCCAACATTTTAAAATCCTTTTAATGTTTTCTTTGGTTAAAAAGTGAATAAAAGGTGTTTTTATGATATCATAGCCAGAAGCTAAAGGCAGCAATGGTGAGCATAGCAACAGTTGCTAAGCAGAGACAAGGCAGATCCCTAAAGAGCTTATTTGCTCATCTGGTAAGTCAGCCATTAAAAATGAAATCCCCCTCAGGACTTTGATTTTCCAAAATAGGCATCACTAAAATCATACATTGGGGTTTCTTTGGATTAGGGCTTGGTATAAGAGTGTGGTCACTCTGTTGTTTTGTAGGCATCAGTGCCATCTCTTCTAGTTCAACTAAGTCATCTTGCATGCTTCACGTAACCCAGACTTGCTGTGCTCATGGTCAGTGATGCTAGCTGTTAGCTGAGTGAGTCATTCTATCCGGATCAAGCATTTGCTTTTTCTTCCTCAAATATGTCACCAAACAGTTTCTAAGGATTTCACCCACCTTCTGATTACTCTAGGGGTAGCTGTTATGTCAAGAAACAATAATCTGGACGTCAATTTCAATTCTTTATGTCGGAGCCTGCGACTGTGCGACCTCTCAAACCGCCATCTTGAATCTCTTTCCCAAAAACTTGTATTACCTTTTAAAGGTAATACAGGTTTCTGGGAAATACTACCGTGACTGTGACACAAAATGTAGTTTCAAGATTATTTTTGGAAAGAATGTAGTTGTATAAATGTCAAATATGTGGTCAATTGATCAAGATAACACCTGCTTAAAAATGTACTCCAACGATTTCAGAGATGTGAGTGTCCCGGTTAGACAGCTACAACGCTGCTTATAACCTGACAGGCAGAATAAGAGATCACCTGTGTTTAGGTTCTGAGTGAAGCAGCTGACATGAAATATTCTATTTACATTATTGATAATGTACAGTGCATGGCACAGGTGAGGTCCACGTAATTAATGTATAGTGATGTTTGTGCACCTGTCAGACTCTGGATGTTTGAGGACAAACAGCAGGTATGCTGTTACAATACTTTAATGATAGGAAGAGATGGATTCATTTATTTCTTGTATTTATTTTAAGGGTAATTAAAGCTTTACAGGCCTTGACATATATCAACATACAAAAAATAACTGGTTATTGGTAAAAGAAACAAATACAGTTAAAGGCTCAATTATATACAACAAGCAAATTAATTTGATAATGATAATAATGTTTTCCATTCACTGATATTAATTCATCTGTGTTCTATTTATCACAGCCATTGGTTACTGCCAACGTGTTATACTCTGCTGTCCAACTGCAAGTGTTCTGTCCAGCTGCACCTGTCTGAAGGTGTCCTTTAAAATAGCAAACCTTCTGCCAAAAATGTCTTTCAGTATAATAAATATTATATTTCATTAGATCTGTAAAACCCAGTCTGAATAGAAAAACAACAAGTTGAAGAGACCTAAGTAAATGAATTTAAACCAACCGAAGTACCTTTAGTTGGAGCAAATGAAATGTAATGTAAGAAATGTAATAATGTAAGAAATATAATCATGTGGAAATTCTTTCCATGATTTTTTTTTAAGTTTGTCCAAAGAGTACCTTTTTTTGATTGTATTTTCTATCACATATTATTGATTAAACATTATTGGTAACTGTAAAAATGGAAATAATTTCATTAAGTAATTAAAGAAGTTCTGTTGAACTGCCAGAAATGGTACTTAAAATGCTGAAGTTATTTACTGTACTGAACCAAACACATTTTGAGCAAATCTTTTTCAATAAACTTGTAAATGAAGTAAGTGAGTTGGGATTTAGAGCAGTATAGTAGCAGCCCATCACCTGATCGATACACTCGGCAGTGGGTGCAGGTGTTACACTTTGCTCCAGTCTCACATTCTCCAGGATTATTTCACACCTGATTGTATCTGCAAATGTCCTTCCACACTCGCTGGCTGCCATCTGTTATGCTGTAATTACATCCCAGACACCGTAAGCACCTTTGTTTTTCAGGCAAAAGTGGGAGCAACAGGGCACGGAGGAAACAATTTGGATGAGTGGCTGCTGGAAGTTGCACACTGATGTAGAAATTCACATGGTAATCCACTGTGTCATTGCCTGTTTTGTCAGAATTGGGATCAAAGGTGGGATATTGAGAAGGATTCCTTGCTTGCAAATGTACTGAAACTAATGTCAGCTGCAGAGAAGGCCACAGAGGTAATAACACTTTCACAACAACAGCATTACAACATAAGGAATTACGCCAGCTGTGGAATATACCTGCAGCATTTTACCTCAGTGTCATACTAGCAACATCCAGCATCTCTCTTGCTGCTTTTCCAAGATGGTCTGACACTCTAAAACCTCTTTGCTTTTGCCACCTGCAGCCATCCCCCCCACAGCTCTGGGGAAAGTGCTTCATCTGAGGCAGGGAGTCCACGGAACAAAGGCTCAGTGTCCGGCCTTCAAGCAATCTCAAGCAAAACCCAGAGCATGAGTGGACAGCGGCCAAATTCAGAGACTCCCCAGAGAGGACAGCGCCCCCCCAGTACTGCTTCAGCAGTGATGCTTCACCACTGTCCAACCCACTGCAGTCCCCCTGCCTGTGTTCTCGTAGTACAGCATTTGTTCACTTAGACTGCCTGAAAACTTGGGTACAGACCAAACTCCAGTCAGGTCAGTAGACACCCACTGGTGAAAACTTGAAGCTGAAGCAATCTCCAGCAAAACCCAGAGCATGAGTGGACAGCAGCCAAATTCAGAGACTCCCCACAGAGGACAGTCCCCCTGGCATCCAGATGTAAGTTTTCCAGGATACATTTCTTGCTACAGCTTAAAGCAGGATGCAACTGGCCAGTTTTGTCACTACTTGGTATTATTTTTCAATCCACCTATGATTATTATTTTTTAAAAATCTAATGTAATATTAGCTGTTATTTGATGTGTTGTTATTGCAAGCTTCTCTGAAATTCCTTGTCCAAGGCAATACTGTGCACCCTGCGCCGTATCACAACAAGAACAGGTCGGAGCACGTGAGAGACAGAGACTAAAATGGATCCGCCCATCCCATAGGGAAGCAAGCAAACAAATACAAAGCCAAGACATTCTGAAGAGCGAGAACAAGAAGAAATAGCTTTTCACCAGAACAAACACTGAGGAGACCATAGACTCTGAGCATCCCTCCAGTGCTGTGACTGTGGAAGACTTCCTGGGAGGTCCCACATCTTCCTACATTTGACAAGCTGCCCAGTGAATCTGAAGAGGAGGAAGATGATGACATACTGGACCTCTTGCCGGGTACATTTAGCAATCTAATCACTCTTCCGAGCACCGTTAGGCAGTCAAGCTCAGTCATTACTAGTCAACCTCACAGAGGTCATAGACTGCAGCATCAAAAGCTGTACAGTCTGATCAGCATGGAGGCAGACACACACAGTGTGCAGAAAAAAATACTTCCACTGATACGTTGCAGTCTTCCAATGAAGCCTGTGGTCCAGGTACCTCCAATACCTCCAGTATCAAGGGACTAGCACCCACTCAAACATGCAAAGCGACACAGAGATCTACTCCTGCTGCCAAACACCTACAGTCTATAAAAGACTACAACACAGGGCCTGTATGCAGACCTAAAAGGTGATCATGAGATTAAAAAGCCTTGTATTAATTTATATGTCACAGTCATATTTGGTTATCTGCAAACACATTTTACATTATCCTCCAGGATTTTTACTCAGAAAAAGTTCTGGCTTTAAATTTACATATTAATTTTCTGGTATTTTACTATAAACTCAAACAGAATGTAATTATAAACTTATGTTTCAAAAACAATTTGACAATAATTTATGCACTTAGCATTGAAACTGTTCATATTAGTTAAAGTACAAGTCTATGTTATATAAACTTTCTACAGAATAATTTGAACTGCATCTTCTGCTATCTGTAGGTCAATACGTGATATATGTTTTGATAGTAATATGATAATAACTTGTGCTGGCAAGTCATTAGTCAGCATTGAAATCAATCATCATTGTAGTTCTCTCAGAAAAACGTACAACATTATTTAAACTGGGTCATCTCCTGCTGTGTGTAAGTTATTAGAGGAGTCATCACATGTGGATGAGGGCCGTCAGTGTCACTACTGCTTCAGCGGTGACGCTTCACTATGCAACGAAGGATTGATTCTGTTTTTCAATGGACTACATCCCTCCACAGTTTCATCCCAGGAACACACCCAGATTTCCCCAAGGAACCCACCTGTTCTTTGATTGGTTCTTTACTACGTTCTCGACACGTGTGGATGAGGGCCGTCAGTGTTGCTACTGCTTCAGCGGTGACACTTCATCGTCCAACCCGCTACGTTCGCCCTGCCTGTGCTCTGGCAGTACGGCATTCGTCCACTTTGACTGCCTAAAGACTTGGCTCCAAACCAAACTCCAGTCAGGTCAGTAGACACCTACAGGTGAAAAGTTGAATATTGCATATTATTGTCAGCAAGGCAGTTCACTAAAGACATGCTGTATTCACGTTTCCAGGGTCAAGTCTCCAGGCAGCAAAAACCTGTGAAGTATACAAAGGGAGGCTAAAAACTGGACCCGACCATATTCAGTTGAAAAAAAATTTGTAGAAGTCACTACCAACAATGACAGGTAAACTGAGACAGAATCACTACATTGATTTTTTTTTAAAGAACAGTAAATGAAGGATTGATTCTGTTTTTTGATGGACTACATCCCTCCACAGTTTCATCCCAGGAACACGCCCAGATTTATGACATACGTCCATCCATTGTACACTGTAACTGTATTTTTTTGAAACATTTGACTGTTTCACATACACCCGTAACAGTAGATAGCCTATGATTGATATGGTGAGAGTTAAGACTTTGATAATATTCTTCTCAAGCAGTATTTGTCTGTCCCACTTTGGAAACAAGTTAAAACATTTTTCTGGTTTAAAACAAGATTAAATATATATAAAAAAATATATAAACACAGAATTTTGAATATTGGAATCTTTATTTAGTATATTTAGTATCATTCATTTATCTCTGCAGGCTGATATGGATACATCTTCAAGGATGTTTGGTGGAAACATATTCAACACCTGACCCTCAGCCCAAGTCTATGTTTTCACATCTTGACTCAAAACACATCGTTATTATAATAAACTACAGTGCATCTTATTCAATCAAGTGGATCAATGTGGCACAGGAAGCAGTACATGAAGCTACTGTTTTTCTATTATAAGGCTGTATCTGATTTAGAAAATAATATATACTGACAGGTAAACATTGTGTCACTTAAAGGAATGTACAGTTAAAATAATTCTGGTAGGTTCCAGTCTCTTTTTTGTGAACAGATTTTCCTTGCTGCACCAACATCTCCAAACTTAAATATAAAAAAAGAAACTTTTAAGAAGTGGTCAGTCAATTAGTTATCAAGACTGAAGTTTATATTTGAGGGAAACTGGTACCAACAATGTGTACCAACGTCACATGAGCGAAGTCAATGATGCTCCTCCTTGAGATTCCAGTGATGTGGCTCAGTTCTCTGACTACCTGCAACGTATTTAAAGAAAGACTCATCAAAAACAGAACAGAATGCATCAATGACGAATTAAATATGCTCCTGCTTTAACTTTAATCAATTTGGTGACTTGATGTGGCGGCTTGGCATCTAAAACAATGACAGCAAACACTACTGTAGATGTAATTAAACCTGAAGTGTGGAGCTTTTGTCTCCCCCTTCTGGCAGTGAGAGTAATTGCATAAACACTATCAGCTCACGCTTATTACATGGGCCTACAGGAGAACTTTCAAGACAGTAATCCTTTTTTTTAGGTAGAGTAAATGTAATAGCTACACAGATCCGCCACAACATCATGACCACTTACAGGTGAAGTGAATAACATTGATCATATTGGTGGTGTTCTGATGGAAAACCTTGGATTTTGACATCCGTGTTGATGAGACTTATACACCCAAATAAACATTGTCCCACAACAAGTAAATTCCCTCATGCAAATGGAAATCCCAAATGTCACTGGTATACCCCTGCAGGAAAATTCACCCCACCACAAGGAAAAAACATCAACCATCAGGAACATGTTGAGGAACATGACAATGGCCCAACATGTTGATTAGACCTCCAAACTTCCTACAGCCCATTGTGATCAAGCATCAACAGGATGCAGTGGAACAAGTTTGATTGACAGAGGCCCCACTGCACAAGCCAGAGTACCCAAAGGATCCAGTGCCAACATCCTGGTTCCAGACCCCATAGGACACCCTGAGATAAGTCCTCTTGTCCATGACCAATGGTTCAGAGCATTTTTGAGCACATAAAGGGGACCAACACAATATTAGGCAGGTGGTCATAATGTTAAGCCTGATCAGTGTACATATTGTATTGCAAAACATTTTACAAATACCAACCTGCCGAACAGCAGTAAGGTGACATCCTTCTCTTCTTTTGGTGCTTTCCAACAAGGAAAAGTCACACCAAAGGTAACCCGAGTTTGTCATTGGTGATAATTGCTTTTATTTTTAGACTGCACTACTTCCTCTGAATATCAAGGTTCTTTTATATCTAAAGCATCAGAAACTTCTCTTAGACGCCTTTGAGGTTTTTCTGTCAAACTCTCCATCATCATCACTACATTTGCGTCCTTCCACAGCAACCCAGTCCTCCCCCTTCCCTTCCAGCTCCCTGGATCCAACAACCCCACCTCTGATGTGCACGCTCCTCCCACTGACTGTGACAACTGCCCAGGTGAGAGGACAGCTGGAGAGACTACATCTAGGAAAGGCTCCAGGCCCTGATGGTATCAGCCCCAAAGTTCTGCGGACCAGTGCCTGGCAGCTGTGTGCTATCGTGTGCCACTTCTTCAACCTGAGCCTGACCCAGGAGAAGTTGCCCGCAATATGGAAGACCTCCTGTCTGGTTCCTGTCCCCAAGAAGTCGACTCCCTCTCTGACCCCAAAGACTACAAACCAGTAGCCTTCACATCTCATGTGATGAGGGTGCTGGAGAGACTGGTTTTGGCCTATCTCCATCCGCAGGGGAAATCTTTATTGGATCCTTTGCAGTTTGCTTACCAGCTTTGTCTAGGGGTCGAGAATGCCGTCATCTACCTGCTGCAGAGAGCTCACTTACACCTGGATGGTGTTGGCTGCACAGTGAGAATCACATTTTCTGATTTCTCCAGTGCATTCAACACCATCCAGCCACTTCTGCTGAGAGAGAAGCTGCAGACGATGATGGTAGACTCATCCATGGTCTCCTCGTTTACTGACTACCTGACAGGCAGGCCACAGTTTGTCCAACATGGCGCTGCTCTGTCTGATGTGGTGGTGAGTGACATAGGAGCACCACAGGGCACTGAGCTTTCTCCATTCCTGTTCACCCTGTACACCTCAGACTTTCAGTACAACTCTGAGTCGGTCCACTTGCAGAAGTTCTCTGATGACTCTGCAGTGGTCAGGTGTATTTAGTGGTGGACGGGAGGAGGAGTACAGGGTGCTGGTGAGTGACTTTGTGGAGTGGTCTGGGATGAACCATCTACTCCTTAATGTGGCCAAAACCAGAGAGATGGTGATCAACTTCAGGAAGAAGAGGACGGCCACACAGCCCCTGAACATCCTGGGAGAGGACATCGAAGTGGTGGAGGACTACAAGTACCTGGGCGTCCACAATGACAACAGACTGAGCTGGAAGACCAACACAGAGGCTGTATACAAGAAGGGGATGAGCAGACTACTTCCTGAGGAAGCTAAGATCCTTCGGCATGTGCAGCAAGATGTTGAACATCTTTTATCAGTCAGTTGTTGCAAGTGCTCTGTACTCTGTAGTCTGCTGGGGAGGCAGCATCAGAGTTGGCGACACCAACAAACTGATGAGGAAAGCCGGCTCCTAATTGGCTGCAAACCAGACACCATGGAAGCTGTGGCAGAGAGGAGGACTCTGAACAAACTGTTATCTATTTTAGATAACCCCGATCACCCTCTCCACCACCTTCTGGACCGGCAGCGGAGCTCCTTCTCAAACAGACTGATTCAGCTCCACTGCCACAAGGACCGATACAAGAAATCTTTCCTGCCCAGAGCAATAACTCTATATAATGCTTCACCTCTGTCTGACAGGGAGGATTCTCAGCTCTCTGCTCAGTAACCCATAATCTGTTCAGTTTGTACTACACACATTTGCACTGAGTAAAATTTTGCACATTCTATGTAGTTCCTGTTCTGTTTGCACTGTTTATTTTTTCTCATTCTTGTAATGCCCTTTCTATTTAGATTTGTAGGTTTTAATTTACTGTTTTGTAACTGCTGTCTACTATTTTGTGTCTTTGCTGCTGTAACAGAATAATTTCCCAGACCTGGGATCAATTAAGTATTTCTATTCTGTTCTATTCTAGCAAATGAATCATTGATGATTAATGCAAAATGCATCATCACCGACACACCAACACAGGAATGTCACCACAGACACTTGATTTAAAATCTCGTATACTGAGAAATACACAGAGATTCACCCTGTATTGACAGGCCAAATGAAGATTGTGGGAACTTTTTTGGTCAGGGCTGAAATGTCACGGACAATCAGTTATTTTTAAAAGTCTCGCACTCCAGCTTACAGATAAAGATATAACACTTGTGAAAACTACCTGTTTCCATTTTCTGAAATGGAGGATGAACGTAGCCACAGTAATGACACAGACACCAAGAAGCATGCAGTCTTCTGTCACCGTCACAAACTTCTCTCTGGTTTTCAGAGATGACAAATGCAGCATTAAAGCAAATATAATCAATGCGTTCATATTAACAATGTATCAAAGTACTTTATGTTGTGAGAACAGTGTATTATAGCTTTATGACATCTTTGAGCTCATGTTTTAGTTTTATTGTCTGAAACTTTGTCATTTTGTTCACACTAACGGCTCACAAAGACAGAAATTAAACATTGAACACTACCTGCTTAGCGCTAAATACCACACAAAGTTAAATGACAAGCTAGTGGAGTAGCTAGCTGCTACTGAGACTGGACTTATCCTTTAGAAGTTGGCAAAAAAAACAGAACTCAAAGTAAAGAAACATAACTTTAAAACTGCAGCAGGCAGAATTCTGCAAAAGGCAAAATAAAAAAAAGAAAATATATGGCCTCCTCCTATAGCTCTCCCCTTTCTGTTCTAAGCCCATCCAGACTTCGTTGCTTTTTAGAAAAGTATCATCTGATCAGTAAAAAGGTCTATGATTTGTCAATATCTCTCGTTACAGGCTAGGCTTTCATAAGCCAGGAAGAGGGAGTCTAATTTGTTTGCAGACAACTTGAATTACAATATGTTGAAAGATTAGCATGGAATTATTGCCCAGTAATGCCATAAAAATAATGCCTATCCCCACTTTAACAAGAAATTAGCCTTCAAATGAATGCTAATAATGTTTCACGTCTGCTGGATGTGTAAACTCTTTGCTAATATAGCTCAAAAGTTGTCAAAATGTCAAAGTTATATTCACAGTTTTTTTTTTTTTAGAAGTTGCCAAAAATCATTTACTGCAGGTTTAATAAGTAACTCCAGCAGCAGCAACAGCCTGTCATGATTTAATAGCTCCCGGGTAAATGTGTTGCAGGGGGACAAGCTATACAAGAAACACGATAGCACAGGCCAAAATATTGAGCCAAAACAACATAGACGGCTGTCGAATGGTGGTAATCTACACATCTGCCAGTCAAGCAGCTTGTCCACTCTACCATTAAAACAACCACCTGTCCCACAACATCAAAAACTGTCTTAAGGAGAAATGTAATACCTCTGTTCCCTGGATGGCTTGACACACTGAGTGGTTGTCATTAACAAGGCGTCAAAGATGACTGTTCTCTGCAGGCTGATAAACCAGAGAACATGTTGGCAGTGGTGATAAAGGCGGTCCACATGGAAGGATGGCTCGTTGTGTCCTACAGGAGTTTGTAAATTAATTTAATTATCATCACAGAGCCCAACAGTAATATTCCAAGTTTGAAATAAGTCTGTATTTATCTTACCGAGCACCTCCAGAAGTATTTCCACATATGTCAAAGGGTTTGTGACATTTAGGTTGAATTCAAGCCCTTTCAAGACCATCAGCTCTGACTCCAGGACTGCCTGTTTGGACACACTGTGGCCGACTGAGTGCAGAAAGCGCACCCCAGTACTGTTGTCAATCACCTAGAAAATATTAGAAAATCATAAGATTATTCTGTTTTTAATCAGAAGGTATCGAAAGTTAGTTATTGCTGGTGTAGCAGAACATACATGACTGTGCAAAGACAGTTTGCTTGCGAGCTGCACGCAGGAGAAGACAATGAGGGGGAATTTGTCTTTGAGCTTGTCAAAAATAGCGTCCTCGTAACTTCTAGGTTGTTCAGCAGTTGCACCCGGAGGCGTGGGTGTGGTGAGCAAATCTGTAAGGTGCTTGACCATGAACCTGGGGGAGTTAATAATCCACATAAGGGCATGTCTAAACCAATAATGCATAGGGTGTGACAGGAAAAGCCATATGTGCTGCTCCGTCTTACCTTTGAAGTAATTCAACAGCGTGGTATCCAGCCAGTGGGTCAAGTCTCAGTTCTCTGGTTATCATGAGGATGTACTCTGAGTTATGCAAGACAGGAACACAGAATGTCAGCAAATAAATAACAATCAGAACATTTCTGCAGACAGTAATTTAGAAGAAAATGTCAGTAAGTGTGTTTGAGCAGGTGACACACAAACAGAGCTCGTGCAGTTCTGTAGTAATGAATCACTAAAATGAAATCTGAGCCCACATCTTCAAATCTTACTGGATATTCAAATGAAGCATATCCCCAACAAAGAAAAGAAACCATTATTTTATGGGATTTAATTTTTCTTACATACTTAAATACTTTTTTGTACACTAATTGCAACAACCATACTGAGTTCTTAGCTCCACCAACACTACAAACACTGTAAAATAGTCATATTTTCTGATGCTGAGAAAGATCTGTCTGAAACACAATGAACTAGAAAAATCATTTTAATGATGTGCATTTTAACCACTACATTAGCTAGCTCAATGACTGAGGAAAGACAGAAGAGGAAGGAAAATGTCAAGTGATGTTTTGTTGACGTTAGTGAAAATATTTTGAGGGGAGCAGAAAATGAAATTAAACTTAAATTTCTGATACTTTCAATGACTGCTTTACATTAGGGTTCTGTTTAATTGGTTGGTCATTCATGTGCAACTTGTTAGACAAAAGCATCTTTGAAATAATTTGCTTAATTTCTTAATTACTATTTCTTCAAATAAGTTTAGCTATTTTTGTATTTTAAATGCACTGACACAACTTAAGCTTGACACTATTAAAAATGAAACACTTACATATTTAAACAAATAACAGACACTAATTATATTCAAATGTACACTTTTGCCGTTAACGGCGGTTGAACGGTTAGACAGCGGTTATACACATTCACTCTTAAAAACTACATCTAACACAGTTTGTGAACTCCCTTTAAAATATAATGTGCTTTTTTAAAATGTAAAGTTATGTACCTGCTCTGTCTATTTCATTGTGTCATAACAATCGGTTAAACTGAGAGTACCAGAATGGTCTTCCCATGAATGTATCGAAATAAACTATATTTTAGCTCATATGTGAGCTACTAGGGAGCATATGGATGTTCATTAAAGTCATTAGCACTGGTTTCCATCAGCTCCTCCTCTCTGACAGGTTTTGTCTGCTGAGGCGTTGGCAGCTGGCAGGAAGATTTATATTGAGATTGAACTTCCATAATGACAGGGCTCCCAATTCCAGGTGTCTGAAGGACTTCAGAGTGGTGACAGGGTAAAGTGAGGCTTAGTGGGCCATGCAGAGGTAGTCCTACACAGCTCAGTCACTACCTGCTGGCAAAAAGCATGCCTTACTTTGAAAATATGTTATAGTTGATCAAAAATGTGTGGATATTCGTTTACTTCACATGTTGAATCTGGCCTCTTTAATCATTAAAGAATCTTACACAATATAGCAACAGTTGACCTAATACCAATGAAAAAAACATTTTATTGTTATATTGTTAGTTGCTGTGGTTAGATAAGCTATCATTAGGCTATGGACAGATTTTTTTTGTCAGCAACAAAGGCAGCAAATTAGCTTTGATTATCATTAGCTATTTTTCTGGGGTGGAGTTATGGGACTTCATGGGTGAACTTTTTCTTCTCAGCAGCACCTGCATCTTTTTTCCTAGACTTTTTAAAGGGGCGATCACCTGAATTACTATTACATTTGTGACAGAAATTGTGACAGAAATATTTCCAAGGCAGACCTTTATATGTCTGTTCACAGTTCTGTCAGTCATCATAAGTTAGGCATACACTTTCAGAACCATTGTTTTAGGTAGCCTGCACTCACTATAAAATTAATGTAGAACATGGGTTCGGCTTAGAAAGCAAGAGGAATGGCCTTTCTTTGCCGAAAGCCCAGTAGCTCACATTATATATTCAGTTTACTCTGAAGTAACTTGAAAAAAGTGCAATTACCATGTCAAAATCCAAAGAGTGCTGAGCTGGGTCAAACACCTGCTGTGTCCAGGACACTGAAGTTAGCTTCTGATTCAGCAGTAAAGAAAAAGATCCTTGACACTTTAACGGTGTAAAACCATCTCAGACAGTTAAGGTAAGTTGGTGAAACCTTTTTTATATTTGTTAAAATGCAAAAAAAGGGAGAATCCTGTGCTGCTTTTTTTGCATGATTATACCAGGTTCAGGTCCTAGATGGGTCAAGTCTGATTAGACTGTCCCAGAAGGGCTCAAGACTACTTAAAACACTGGTTCTGCTTTGTGAAACCTTTATTCTATTTCATAAAAAGGAAATGAAGTAGATTTCACTGCCTTTTCACATCAGGATCACATTAGACCAGATCTAAAACCGCAGCATTTAGACGGGTCAAATCTGGACTAGATTGTCTCAGTAAGGGTAAAGGGTCTTTAAAACACTGTTTCTGATTTCTGGAGCTTTTATTCTATTTGTGAAAATCCTAAAAAAAGAAGAAAATTGCACTGCTTTTTCCACACTGTACCACATTAAACTAGGTCCAAATATAAAACCACTATATATAGACTAGTCAAATCTGAATTGTGTTGTCTCAGCGAGGGCAAAGGGTCTTTAAAACACAGTTTCTGATTTGTGAAACCTTTATTCTATTTGTGAAGATGCAAAAAGGGAAAACTGAACAGCTTTTCCACATTTAGATGACAATAAACTAGGTCCAGATTTAAAGAAAAAAAAACCCACTATATATAGACGACTCACATCTGGACTGGATTGTGTCAGAGAGGCTTTAGTGTCTTTAAGACTGTTTTTGTTTTGTGAAACCTTACTTCTATTTGTGAAAATGCAAAAAAAGGGATAGTTCACTTATTTTGTTGCATTTAGACTACAATAACTGCCAAATCAAAAGCATTCAGCATCTTAATGAGTAAAGATCCCAACAATGCCTCATACAGCTGCAAGAAAAATAACCACTCTGTAATGAGAAAGTATTTATCTACTAATTTGTCACACCTGTGAGTCATATGAGCAAATTAAAAATCTCTCACCTGGTTTATGGTGTTACTGAGAAATTCAAATTTGGCAACAGACAGTGGGTTTACTGATCAAAATAACTGCTATGAACGTGGATCCACTTTAAAATGTTTTGCTTTATATGCATTTAAAAATCAAACTTTTATGAATTAAAGTGTTCAAACACAGTGGTGTAAAAAAGGCAGAGAGCACTATTTGTTCAACAAATTCACATACAACATATTTTGTGAATGTGTTGTTTTAGATATTTCACATTAGCTTAGTCAGTTCTGACCAAAAATGGCATGATTTTAAACTCCTATGTGTACTTTTGACTTAATCATGCACAATTTGTCGTCTGCTTTTTTCTTTTTCTGGCAGAAATGGACATTCATTATTGCACCATTTATATCAGAAAGTGCATACCAAATATCTCCTAGTGTAATGCAATACAACTCAAGTGCAATATAGTTTTTAAAATGAGGTTAAAGATGAACCTTTACCTTGTTCAAACACTTTGAACAAAATTGAGCATTACAAAAATAAAGCAAGGGCAGGGTTTAATTGCAAGGCACCTGTTTTACGTTTGCTGTAGTTAGAGTTAACTAATAAACTGGCATTAAAAAATAATAGTTATAAATGAAAAAGTCCAAACTGAGCAGTGTAAAACTGCTGTTAGCACACGAAACATTATGCTGTTTGTCATAAAAGGTTCGTTGTTAGCAAAACGGTTAATAGCAGTTATAAGACACAACGGTTATTAAGCTAAAAGCTAAAATGTAAAATTCAAAACTGCTAACTTTTACTTACCAACGAGTCTTTTGTGTTTGAAGCTGCCGCTACATTCTGATAAAGTGTTGAGGTTTTCTTTGTTCCTTTTGTTGAAATAAATTAGAAAATCAGTGAGCAGCTCAAAGGAGGCCTGTCGAAATTTCAAACTAACAACTTTACTTTGGTTTGGAGAACAAAGCAGCCTTTTCGCCATTTTAGCTACGCTGGCTACCGTTAGCCTTCTGATTTGGAGCACGAAAATAGCTATATTTATATTTTTTTAAAAAGCTGAAAGTATATTGTGTTCAAATTTGTCCAAAACGAACAAGAAACACAAAAATTAAATCGTATATTTTCCTAAAGATGGCGCTGTTCACCTGGTTTTCGCCTCTAGGACCGTTGGGCTCCTACTAGGAACCAAGACGTGCTAGTGGGGGCTCATTTGGATGTTACGCATGTTTCTTCCGTTACCACACAGCTAAGTGGCGCTAGTTGCGCTCAGCATAGATCTGCTAACACCCTGAAGGGAAACTCTCAACGGCACAGACTTCGCAGATGATTTGAAGCTCATCGCTGCGGCTAACAGTTGTAAAACAGCCCCACACGCCTCACTCACCGCAGACATGGCTGACAAGACGCCTCCGAAGTCTAATGCTCCCTTCGCTAACAGGCTAGACCCGGCCAAGGAGGATCTTTCTCGGGAGCAGCTGCACTTCATCAGACAGGTCGAGCTCGAACAGTGGAAGAAGAAAACGAACAAGCTGCGGACGCGGAACGTGGTGACGGGACTCGCCATCGGAGCGCTGGTTCTGGGCATCTGTATCCTTGCCAAGCACGCTAACGTCAATACAAGGTGAACTATGTAACGTTAGCTTAGCATGCTAAAGTTACTCTGTGGTGTCCGAGTTAGTTAAACGTGTTAATCACAATACAATACCTACCCCAACGCTAATATTGTATATTAGAGTTAACTGACAGCTAATTCTTAAAACTGTCTGTTAAATTGAGCTAGCTTTCATTGGATGCAAACATGGCAGTAAGCGAAAGTAGCTATAAGGAAATTGGAGCGTCTTCGCACTGTAAAACATGTTTTAACTACTGATTTTAAACCTAATAATTAATTAGCAGCAGTGGTTACTCACTATAGCCTTTAAATGTACTGAAGTTAAAGTGTCTTTTAGAAAGTTACTAAACATCAGCAGTGATGCCCTCCGGGTGTTTCTGACCAACCTGTTCCTTGAACGCATCACTGCCAGCTTCTAATAGCAGATGTTGGAAAGCTTCCATGCACAAATGATCTAAAAACCTAGAGAGATAGCTTTCTCAGACTTTTTTAAACTTTGAAACAAGTCACTACTTGCATTTTTTTTAGTATCTATGAGTTTAAACCAGGTAGATGAGTAACTAACAGATATTACGATAAAAAGAAAACATTTCTGCTGTTGGTTGCTTTACCTGAGACATTTTTTGTTATGTTTGAATATCTCATTAAATATGTACTACATCTACGATCAGGCACAGCATTATGACCACTGACAGGTGAAGTGAATAACATTGATCATATTGGTACTATGTGGTGTTCTGATGGAAAACCTTGGATTTTGACATCCGTGTTGATGAGACTTATACACCCAAATAAACATTGTCCCACAACAAGTAAATTCCCTCATGCAAATGGAAATCCCAAATGTCACTGGTTTACCCCTGCAGGAAAATTCACCCCACCACATGGAAAAAACATCAACCATCAGGAACATGTTAAGGAACATGACAATGGCCCAACATGTTGATTAGACCTCCAAACTTCCTACACCCCATTGTGATCAAGCATCAACAGGATGCAGTGGAACAAGTTTGATTGACAGAGGCCCCACTGCACAAGCCAGAGCACCCAAAGGATCCACTGTCAACGTCCTGGTTCCAGACCCCATAGGACACCCTGAGAGGTCCTCTTGTCCATGCCCAATGGTTCAGAGCATTTTGGAGCACATAAAGGGGACCGTTACAGGTGGTCATAATGAAATGCCTGATCTATGTATTTACATACGATATCTCCTCTTTTCACTCAATAAACCAGAAAACATTGTCAGAAAGAATCAATTTTGCCATTATTTTATAGACAAACTCGTATCTAAAAGTCAGGCTATGAAAATATATGAATACCTTGAGAATATACATAGGAATAAAACTGTATGTATGTAAGTGATACTAAGGAGGAGATTTCTGGCTCAGAATATTAGACAAGTTTAATAATTAAGTAAAATCCCATGCATTTTTACCAGACACTAATATCTACATGTACATTTTTTTGCTAATGGATATCACCATGAAACTTCCACAGTTTATTACTTACGTGTGTCTACTGTGCCAAGTGCATAGTAATTCACTGTTAGGTTTTTAATGTGCCATCAGATAATAATCATCACAATATTAATAAACTAATGTTTTTTCACTAAAATGACACATTGAGCTGTGTAAAAAGTAAAACTAAACTAAAATTCCTTAAATACTCCCCATACCTGGAGGTAATACATTGAATTTATCATTTATGATATGTTTGAGGCAGTTTTATTTGCTTTTTTGTGGACTTGCTTAATGTTAAGCTGTTCTAGTGGCATTTGTGCAGCTGTAGTCCCAATTATTATATGTGCAAAGTCTATTTTAAGCTATTTTAACCTGTAATGAAATCTTGGTTTTTTTTTTTACCTGAATAATGCATAACTTTTCATCTACTTTGTCTTATCCTGGCAGAAGTAAGCATTCATTGTTGTACCATTTATATGAGTATAGGTAGACTACATGTTAAAATCCCTGTCATCTGTATGTAATGCAACTCAACTGCACTGATTTATACTATTTTTTTAAAGAACACTTTAAACAAAACTGAACATTTCTTTTTGATTTTATTGCAAGGCAGTTGTTTTAGAGTACATTAGTTCCGGCCAGGCTGTCTTAATAAAGTGGCCTCGACTCAAAAAATTGCACAAAAGACAACCTTTTGCTGTTCTTACAAGCAACCATCAATCAACCCTGTCACTCCTTTGTCATGTAACGTTCAGTGTTAAATATTTTTCTTCATCCTTTCAAATATTCGCCTTGACCACTTGCTCCTGCATCAGACGGCTACACATTTTACTCAGTGTCCCAGGAGCGGATCATGGATGAGATCGACGAAGAGGCCAAGCGTGCGAGACTGCAGGGACCAAAGACTGGTGCCAACTGAGATCAATTCTTTGCCTGCCTGTTGTTGGACTGTGTGTCTGTGCTGCACTTAACCAAGAAGGGACTCATGATGCCACTTACTCATATTCCACGACTGGCTGCTGGGTTTGTTTGTTTTTTTTTTTTATGATGAAAAAGAACTGGACTTTGTGTTGTCCTAAATGTGGGAGGTAATTGTGTGCTTCTTCTGCTGACTTAAATCTAGATGTGTCATGATCTCAATTAAGCTCCCCGTCAGCGGAAAGGATTAATCCACTGACCTCAGCATGACCTTATGTGCTACACAAAAGGTGCAGATTGTAGCGTGATTACCACCTCTTAGCTGAAATTTCCAGCCCTGATCATGTATCGTGCGTACAGCAAGAGGGAATGCACAAGAGATCAGTCAGCTAATGACTTCAAATCTACAGTGGCCTTCGACAATGGAGAACGCCAGCGACACCTCAGAAATGAAACATGAATCTATCTGATGAAACGTGTTATTTATGATGATAAAGTAGTGATTTATAAAATAAAAATCTGACGTGTTAGATCCTAATGTATTGTTTTCTAACAGCGTTGTCTCTGTGTAACCATTTCTGTAAGGAAAAAGACGCTGGTTGAAGCAGTAAACATGACAGAAGAGCCGCGGTATTTACAATTGCATTTATTTTTGTCAAAATTTAATATATAGAGTCTGATCTAGCCACCAAATCTCGAGAGTAAAAATATAAAATAAGACATTGTAAGGGAAAGGCACAGATTCAGCATGGCAGGACAGCAGCTTCAGAAAGCAATACAATTATATATATTTACATTCAAATTTTTGAAATGAAACTTTTCTTTGAATATATTATGAATATTACAGAAGTTTGACTGCCAGGAAATTCAGTGTGTGGTGTGAATATTTTATAAGGCAACAGCTACAGATTCACAGCTTTGGGCTGATTTCTCTACACCCCACAATATAGTCCTCGTTTCAAACTGTGGGAGAAAAGATGATCGTTACTGTGATCCAATATGAAATATTGTGATCAGAAAGTAAAGCGGAGGATATCCTCTTACCTCCCATTTGGAAAAATAAATGGAAATCTATGAGCTCTTCCTCGAGTGAACAGTTTTAAACACAAACGTGTGTAAAATGATTTAGAGCTAGAGCTGAATTTACTAAAGTGCACGAGGTGCTTGATCTATGGAACAAGCGACAAATATGATTTTTGCTTGAGAACAAATTAAGGTAGCAGAAATATAGTTTACTCATAACTTGTAAACGTGATCTCTAAATGCGTTCTATTATTTACACATGTACAGTGGACAGGAACACCAGTAGTCTAGGTGGATTTTTCACAAACTAATCAATATGAAGAAATCCTCCTTTTTCCCCATTTTAAACCAGATAAATGTATAATGCTTTCTATGCTTCTGCAAAATTGAACCAAACTTTTCTCCGTTTAGTTCTTTGTTTCTACATCCTACATGCTAGCATTTCTAACTGTTCTCACATCAGTCAGCCACGACCATTAAAACCACTGATTAGTCAAGGGAATGACATTGATTATCTCCTTACAGAACAATGTTCTGCCGGAAAACCTTGGTTTCTGGCCTCCCCTAGCAGAACAATGCGCCCTTCTACATCAGAAATCTTCATGGAGCTTCTGCAGAAGGCAACTGGATGATTCTATAGCGCTCACAACAATCTCTAAACATAGAAAGTGGTCTAGGATGCCACTTATCAGATACTCATAATGCAGGTTTGAGTTCTCTTCCTCCAGAAAGCTTCACCACCATTAACCTTCATCCCTCACCTGGCATTTTCACAGCCATTTCCACATCAAGCCATGTTAGTCTGGTGTCTTTACTGGACATTTAGCCATGGGATTTTGTGGTGAAAATATACACATCTAGGACTACCAGGCATCCATTTAGATCTGAAGAAAACTCCTGGATACGAGGTCCAGTCGACTTCTGCTGAAGCTTTAAGGATCAATAGGACTAAGAATCCTCAAAGATATCCCCAAAAGGAGCGAAATCAAAAGCCTAAATTGTTAATTCGGCCTCCAAATTTCTCAATAATCTGTTTAAGCATTCCTTTGGTAGAACAAAACAAACCCAATCCAATTAGAACCCCACCCCACAACCTACAACATCCAAATAATCCACTGCAGCGCCCTACATGATGTCCGGCAGGTGATTTTAATGTTGTGGCTGTCTGAGTTGATAGAAGTTATATCCAATACTGCTATACAACGGGGGGAAAGTCATTTTCACTGCATCTGAAAATGTCATGATGAGTCTGGAGAATGTCGGTCATCCTGTCAGGTGTCCAAATCACCAAAGAAACTGAAGATAGAATTACAGCAAAAATGTTTTAACAATACATATGTGACTGAATCAAACTGTACAATGCATCTAGACTGTTCTCGCCAGCCCCTGGAAAGGCAATAATCACAGCTCTACCGAACGGGAATATATAATGTATTCACTGTGCAGTCAGCAGCTGCTGAGACATCATCAACAAACTACAGCAAATAAGGTGTAGAACAACAGTCAGTAAAAGTGTCGGCGCCTCACTGGGGTTCACGTTACTGTGCTCAGACTGATAAACAGCAGTGAGTCAGACAAGCAGGAAAACATCGTCGTTCTGGGTCAAAAATCGATGCAAGTGCCGCAAACCTCTGCAGCACTTTGGACCATCGCTTGACTGCGTTAATGCAAAAAGTTTGCTCAGAGAAAATATTTAAAGGAGAACTGTTGCAGCCTGGACTGCAGCTGGTTACAACCGAACCGTTTATTTACAAGAACTTTTAACGTGGAGCAGACCGGTTGGTGTTCTGTGCTTCAGCTGCAACACATTCACCAGGTCTGAGGAAAGGGCTGAAAACCAGATGTTACACTTCCTGTGTGAATCCAGCCGTACCGATGAGAGTCTCTATACATTTGAGGTAAGTGACCACTGGAAGAACCTGGTGACCACAGGCGGAGGGAAAGCAGACCGGCGTGCCAGTGAGAAAGGGTTAAAGCGATCGTTGACCACTGCAGTCACACTTCAGATGAGGTAGTCCAGATATACAGCGTGCTTGGCTGAGAGTTTCTTACTGGAAAAGAAACAAAAAGATCAACGCTTGTTTTTTGTTTTATTAAAGAAGAATGATAAAGTTATTCGATGCTCTGTTCACTCACCATTCTACTTATGTCAGTGGCGAAGGTGACGCCTTTGCTGGGTTTGTCCTGTGAGCCGCTGCTGCTGCCTCCAAGAGAGTTCCTCCTAATGATACCTTAGAGAACACAACGCTTATAAAAAACCCATCAAGACATAAAGCTGTCACATATTTACAAGGCAGTAACTCACTAATCAGAATTAAATGGATGTTCTTCGCTACCTTGGAGAGGCAGAATGTCCAAACGCTGCAGGCTGTTCCTGCGAGACGAAGGAAAGCCGCTTCCTTTGGACAGGCGGCGCTGCCGACTGGACAGCATAGCAGCAGGAGACATGATGCCTGGAGGAGGAACCTTCCCCATCCGCTCGTACAGCTCCTCAATCTCCCTCTTCTGGGCGGTCTGCAGGGCCTGAACCTCCGCCAGATGCCTGATAAAGGACAAAAAATGGCAAATGTGAGCATAAATGTTTTTCCAATCATTGATTAAACTCTTAAAAACTCACTTCCATGTATCAGATACATATTTATAGTGTTTACTTTCGTTAAAATGACTGAGATGTAACTCTGTGCACATCTATGACTTCCCTGTCTCTGTTTCCACCCATAACTCCTCACTTGCTGCAGCTCCAGCACACCAGCTCACCTACATTCTGCTCAAACACTGTAAAACTACTCAACATTACTCAATGGCAAGCTGTGATATTGGAAGAAATATTTGGCTCATGAACTGATTCAGAAGAAGAATAAGGACACAGAAAGCTGACAGTCTAGTATTGTAGATTTGTGATGTATGAAACCCTGAAAGTCTGAATCGTTGTTTGTGAGACTGTCGTCTGTAAGCTGCAGTTTCAAGGAAGAAATGCTCAGCCATGGTGTTGACTGCTCTTTTCATTTATGATATGTCTTTTAGCAGACTAAAACATATTTTGACAAGGTAAAAGAAACTTGATTTGGAGGGCGCTTGTTGTACCGTAGCCCTTGGAAATCCTGGAGGAGGTTTAGATCTCAAAGAATTCCTGATAACTTTATGGCTTAGGTACTTCTGGATCTACTTTTACTCTATTTGAATTCTTGAAAATTAAAAACACTGCATCAGAATGTTAGGGCTGGAACAAACTAAAAACTGCTGACAATTTTAATAAAAATTAATAGTTGCAGTAAAAAATTCAATCAATTTTCTGATCTGATCATGCAAATTTTTGAAAAATATAGTAAAAGATTAACTTATCTTGCAGATTAAATGTCTTTATTTTGACTGTATGCTGGGCAAAACAAGTAATACTTTCATATTTTTCATTTAGGTAGCAATTTATTGAAAAAAATGGAAATAATTGTTTAGTAAAACCCTAGACACTATTTCAAGGTCTCAACGCTTTTGTTTTATACGGAGAGCAGGGGTCATACAACTCTTTAACACATATCTATAGTTGTACCTAGTTAGTTTCCCGTTTGTAGCCTGTTGCCCCTGTTTAAATGCACGTTTCATTTACTGAATGTATTTCGAGAGCAAAGGAAACAGTGAGTCAAATTCCACATAATTGGCCAATGAAGCTGATTCTGATTCTGATTTTTCCTTAAAGACAGTCTGATATTTAATTTGTGTCTTGTCTCCAAAACAAGTCCCAAGGCAACTGAAAGCTGTTGCCTAAGTGACTGTGAGAGTCCAGACAACAGTGCAGAATATTTTTCCTACGTCAGGATTCATAATCAGCCTCATCTAGTTGAGTACTTCATAATGTTCCATATTTTCTGAACCACTTTTTCCTCTTTTCAGTCTTGTACTCTGTGTTCTGTTAATGTGCCGTTTATGGCATCTGTTAAGCAGGAAACTACATTCGGGCATCTTCAGTGGAGCCACTTACTTCTCTCTGAGCTCCTGGAGCTCCACCAGCATGTCCTCGTCGTCGCTGTCTGAGTCGTCGCTGCTCAGGTAGGGAGCGCTGCGGTTGTAGGTCATCATCCACAGATGGTGAAGGGCGTTGCTGTACTGCGGACTCCCCGCCGCTCCGTCCCACAGCCTCCCCTCCATCTCGGCCGCCGTCACTGAGAGCCCGCTGTCCGCCGACGTTCCCAGCAGGCTGAGGCTGTACGCTCTCCTCCGACTCCTCTTCCTCACCCTCGGCCGCTCCCCGACCACCTCCTCATCCCCTTCTTCCTCCTCCTCGTCCTCCTCTTCATCCTCCTCCTCATCTCTGACCTGCTGCTGCTGCTGCTGCTGCTCCTGCTGGCTTACAGCCCACCCCGCCTGCCCGTCCACCTCCTGGAGGACCCCCGTCGACCCTCTGTGGAACGGCGGGTGAGGAGGGGACATGGTGAGGGAGGTGCCCAGGCTGGTCTCGGACTCCCCCTGCTCTTCAGTGCTGCTCTCCGACTGGGTGCTGCCTCCTTCGGCCGGCTGTGGTGGAGCAGGTGCAGCACACACTGGGGTAGCAGGCGCAGGGATGTCCATGCTGGGAGTCACCTGGAATCTCCCAACAGTCACTGGAGCCGACTGAACTTCTGTAACATAGGAGAGGAAAAGGTGCTGTTATGTAGCAGGTTGTCTAATGTACTGAGTTATATTATTAAGATCAAAGCTAATCAGCTCTAGTATCCACCTCTATTTATTTTTGGTGTCCATGAATAGGACGTTCTAACATCTGGACGGCTGATTTACATAAGTGGCGGCCAATCAATATGCAAACAGCTGATTGTACTCTTATTTGATCAGACATGATTGACTGTTAGAACATCTCACTCAGTTTTAATTTTGCTTAAAATCTCATCATGTGTCTCTTAATTTTACTCACTGTTGGTTAATTTTTCACTACAATGTAAAGTCCTGCACCTCTATGAAAACAGCACAACCATGACTAGAAATACATATAGCTCAAAAATGTCTTCTGTTTAGTATGACACAGCTCTAATGTCATATATCATTAAAAAAGAACGGAATAAAGTTTGATTTCTTTGATTATATTTTTTACAAAAATTGGAATCAGCATGTACAACATTTTTCCAAGTGACCACATGTGTTACCAACACTGGACAAAAGAATAGTGGGTCTACACACAATAGACATTTAACTGTTTACATTTTTAAGTTGCTTTCAGGGCTGCACAGTGGCTCGGTTGTTAACACCGTCGCCTCACAGCTAGAAGATCCCTGGTTCGCGTCCCGGTTAGGACGCCTGGGATCTTTCTGTGTGGAGTTTGCATGTTCTCCCTGTGCATCGTGTGTTTTCACCGGGTACTCTGGCTTCCTCCCACAGTCCAAAAACATGCTGAGGTTAACTGATTATTCTAAATTGTGGCTGGGATAGACTCCAGGCCTCGCCCAACAACCCTACAGAGTATTAAGCGGTGTATAGATAATGGATGAATGGATGAAAGTTGTTTTCATACTTGCTTTGGGGAAACACAGCCTGCAGTTCAGCCGAAAAAAAAATGAAGTCCCTCAATTGTTGTTCTGTGATTGTTTGTAGCAGCTGAGTCACTAATGGCTTCATGGTTGCAGCAAGGAGCTCAATTTTTTTTGTGTTTAACAGAATCTTGTCAGAGCAAACAGTTTATTTTACAAATTTTCGAATGAGGCATGTAGACTATAAAGCAATTTTGATGAAATATCACGGGCTTGGATTTGGTTACATTTTCCCACCGAAACAGCAAATCACAGATTACTAGATAAAGGACTGGATTTTGAAATAAAATACACAGAACATATCCTAAATTTAAATATAGATTTTTTTAGGTTTTCTAATATAAACAAGTCACAGATGAGTAGTTCAAGGACGATTGTAAAGTTGAAAATCTGATAATTCTCTCTGTCCTGTCTCTGATAAATGGTGTTATTCTGGCAATGTTTTTAAAGAAAACATATCTTTTTGGGCTCAGAGAGTTTAGAGACGCACCTCTCTGTTTTCACTGTGTCTTATTTCTTAAAATAATAATCGCCTAGGGTGGATGGATAATCTTTACAGAGCCTCAATTTATGGCAATAAAAATAAAAATACATTTACTAAAAATGGTTATACTAAATAGTTGGGATACACGTGCTTCCTGGTATTCAAAGAGCCACATCTGCAGACCATTTATACCCTGCAGTGCCTCAGTTTGCCCACTGAGTGTCCTTCTTACAGTAAACACCGAGTCCGTCTGGTCCTGTGCCCGCTGAAACAGAGGGGCTCTGTTGAATGTGGGCTTCTGAGGGTATAAAGGAGAGTATAAATACTGACAGGTGTGGATGTGGGAGGAGAGGCCTGTAATGAGCACAGCAGCCTGCCGATTGGTCGCTGCCTGTGGGTCGGGCTGCAATCACACCTACGTTTGTGTTCATATTGAATGGAACATTACATCCAAGCTGGAGGGTTACGCAACAGCGTCTGAGCCACCGCTAATAGGTGATAATGTCGAAAGAGGGACAGAAGGGACTGAAAAACAGCTCGAAAAGCAAATTGGCCGTAGCAAACTCATCAGGCTGTATTTTGACCGAATACAACACAAAATGAAGGAGAGGGGATAAATGTAATATTTGGCTCGGGGCGCATTTGTGTGTATTCACGAGTGTGTGTGTGTGGGTTTGTTTGGGCTGCAAACATAAACAGTATACAGTATGTCATTTTCCAGCGCTCCTAACTCCCGGCTAAAAACATTCATCATGTAAGGTGTTAATGGTGCAGGGGTCTGCTTTGGGAACATGAGAACATTCGCAGAATTTCTTACCAGATTCAGGCGAAGAGGCTTTTGGATTTGTGCCGCCTGCATTCATCTGGGGTACAGAGGGGTGCAACTGACTGCAGAGGGACGATAACTAGAGGAGGAAGAAGAAATATTATTAGCATTAGTGCTGCAGCTGACAGGGAGCTGACCAGACACGTGTGGTCCAGATTAAACTCACTTTCTTTGTAATTGTCTTTCTAAAATTAAAGTCTTTAGCAGCACAGCAGGCCACCAACTTAGTTTCTGTGCCACGGGTAACTCTTACCAAATGCTGGGTTACATAATATGATTCTAACTAGTTCCATGCACTGTAGTAAACTGAATTGGAATTTGGAAAAAAAAAACAGAGCTTGTATTGAGTCTGCAATTAGTATCTACAAATCCCCTCATTCCCTCAGTCATTAAAATACAAAAACTTCAGTGTGTCTCCATTTTTTCTATTTAGAAACCATCTCTGAGTCTATAAAGTGTTAGAATATTATGTAAAATGTCTTTTACAGTTCCCCATGCCACACTTTGGCCTTGTTATATCCAAGCAGTCCTCAAAAACCTAAATATATGTGATTTACAATCATTTAAAACAGAGAAAAGAGGTGAGAACTTGACATCAGTGAAGCTAAAAAGAAGCTAGAAGAGTGTTTGGCGTTACTGCTTAACCCTCTGAACCTCCAAATCTGCCAGAGGGTATGGAAGACATATGATCTTAAAAATAGTCAAAATGACACTTCGAATTAGAGCCAAAAAACCCTGAAAGAATTATAGGATTTTCAGATTTTCTTGTACTACTCATCTATAAAGTGTTGTGCCTTACATTCGAGAATCCAGCTGTAGGCTAAAAATCCTCATATTTCATCAAAATCACTTTATTCGTTTAAAATTTGTCAAAAATAAACAGTTTGCTCGAACCAGATTCTGTAAAAAACTAAAAATTTTGCACTATACAAGGCAACTGTGAAGACATAAGTAACTCGGCTGCAACCAGCAGTGACGTGCCAAAAATTCTGTGACTTTTTGACTGAACTGCAGGCAGTGTATAAACAGAGCAGATAGAAAAGCAGGCAAACATATAGAAAATGTAACTGGTATAGCAGTGTTAGGTATCGTAGGCAGAGCTGTATTTTTTTCCAATATTGGTAACACCTGTGGGCATGATTATGTTGTTTCCATAGAGGTGCAGGTGCTTTATACTGCAGTAAAAAATGAGCCCACAGTGAATAAAAATGGGACAGGAGCAAACAAAGTGCCAGGAAACTACTTGGAGGTCATAGAGTTCATAAATTACTTCAGCATTTAACCAGGAATCCAAATTGATAATTAATTTTTCTATAGACAGATGGACTAATTATTCAGGAAATCATTTCAGCACTAATACAACATGGCTTTGAAAGGAATTGTAACAGGTATAATCCCTAAGATAAACCTAACAAGCACTCACAGTGTTTTCTGGGCTCTCTGGAGGTGACGGGGAAAGATCTGACGAGGAGCTCGAAATGGAGACTTCTGATCTGGGAGCAGCCTGAGCCGGAACTTGTGCTGGGTATGGGGCTGCGTAACTGTGGTCCTGGCTCAGGTTGGGGGAACCGGAGAGTCCAACCGGCTGCAAAGGTTCTGGAGGAGCCAGTGGTGGAGTCGAGGTCATGGAGGGTGGAGAGACATGTGGCGGCCATTGTGGAGGAGCGCTCTGGTGGAAACCGGCTCCGTCCACCTGATGCGTATGTTCAGGGCTGTGGTAGACGCTTCCCGCCGCTGGATAAGGGACCTCTACTGGAGGAGTCTGGTAGTGCTGCTGGTAGACGGAGGGGTAACCTGACTGAGGGGCCATGGAGCTGGGTAGCTGGGGGTGAAAACCTGGGAATGAGGGCATCACCTGGGTGGGCAGGCTCGTGGGAGGGATGAAAGACTGGGCCATGCTCATAGCCATGGAGATCACATTAGCCAAGGAAAATAGGGGCTGCGTGTGAGGGGGCCACATGTTGGGATGCTGAGGGGCAGGTGGGGACATGGTAACACTCTCATTGTTAATGGGGCTTGGGGTTTCATTCTTAGCACTGGGGGAGCTGGGGGCTGGGGAGGGAACAGAAGGGAAGGTGGGGTTACTGGCTACACGTGTGAGGGGAGGATGGACGCCTGCTGGCCTCGATGAACCCGGAGACCCCGGATATGGGAATGGGAAGTGAGTGTGGCCCATAAAGGGTAAGTGGTAGTGCTGGTGGTGGGGCAGGAGGGATGCAGGGTGGTGGTGCTGCTGGTAGTGGAGGGGAGAACCTAGAAGACAGAGAGAAAACCATTTTAAACTGGGGTTTAAAGTCAGTTATCTTGAACTAAATGTCTCTTAGTGTCCCCATTTAATTTCTGCATGCAAACATAGTTTTATATTTTACAGTCGGAGTGGAATGTTGGACAGAGTTTGACCCAGAAAGACAAGTCGGTTCTTCCTTACTCTTCAGGGTTTCGTCACCCAATCCTTTCTTCAACTTCCTGCCAATATATACACCATGTGGAGCAAAACTCTTTCCCGTACACACAAATAATGGGTTTCCATGGTGAACAAAGATGTTTTGTTTAAAGCAGCATCCGACTGTAATTGCATTTGTAAGCTGAAGCAGTTGCACACCGGGCTTACATGGCTGTGAGGGGTTTAGCATCAATGGGTTGAGGAGGGAGGCTTTTACGTGGAGTTTAAATGGAACACACGTGTGCACAAGCTTTTTGGGTTTGATTGTAAGATTAAAGAAATCAGGATTTCTACATCACTCCTCGAGGAATAGTTTAGGATGCCAGTATCCTCGCCCCATCCATTGATTTGACATTTACTTCAACAATGGCTCCACAGTCATAAACCACACCTCCTGTTGCTGATGATGCAAACCAGCCTCTACTTTTTCCACGCTGACGGAAACATAGGTTAGGCAACACTCTGTAATGGTGGCCGGCGGCCAAGCAGCATTGCGAAAGCAGCCATGCAGTGGACACCCAGCAGAGAAGAGACCAAGACAAGAGGGAAAGAGGATGTTCAGATGGCAGCTGAGGCTGACATTGGGGGCATATGAAGGATATGTGTTCTTCAAAATGCCCCTCCTGTCAAGAGGGATACTTTGACGTGGGAGGAGACTTTCTTGGAAATTCTGCAGGAGTTTGTGCTGGCAAACAGATGTTGCTGACTATCGCTGCAGTGGAGAAACCTCATGCTTTACAGCGACACCATTCACAGCTCCCTAAAAGCCAGAAAGCGCCCTTCAGGTGAGGTAATTACCCAAGAGGCCCTGCTGCAAGGCAGACACAGACGAAGGCTTTGAGGTGTGGGGATGGCGGATGGCGCCATGTGAATGTCTGAACAATACCAAGAAAGGGCCCTGAGGAGGGGAGGGGGGGTTTATGAGGTAGCTGAGCTTTGCTTCGACTTATTCTTTGCCAACAGGACTGTAACAATTTTTCAGCATGCTGAAACAGTAAACAATGCTCGGTCTCTTCACGCGGGACCAGAGGGAGGGTGCAGGGCTATTTACCTGGGGCGTTGTGGAAAGACTGTGAGCGTATGAGAGGTCGCCCAGGTGAAGTAATGTCTGCACTGAAGACCTCTCCATTGGGGCATGGGGGAGAGCCACGTACCCCTACACCCGGGTTAGCCACACTGTAGTCTAAGACAAGACACACGCATGCGTGAGTGGACGCCCGTGCACGCGTGATCGCACACACATGCACAGGAACAAAAAACAAGCACGTTAATCTGACATGCTGTGAGAACGACAGACTTTATGCATTTTGCACACACTTTAATGACACTTGGTGAAATCAAAGTCCTTGGAGGTCATTTCAGGTACAGATTCCTATCGTTTTTAATATCCCTCAGCATCTAATTATCCCATAATGGGTGAATTAAGTTGATCACATGGGACTTACCAGGCAGAGAGGAGGAGGAGTGAGTTCGAGGCAGGGTGTGACTGTGCAGATTAGGCTGTAAGAGAAGACATTTAATTAAACTCAGTCTCCATTTCAATGCATTGTTGCCAAAAAAATGTTGAAACCTTCCATTATGCACTGTCTCCTATTTGAAGACTCTCTTATGAATCAGCTGCAGTACAAAGCTATTTTACATATCGGATCAGTAGCAAACAGGTGGTTAGAATCCACCCTGGGGGGTTCATCTTTTAAATAGAACTTCATATTTAATTTCCATAAAGTTGGGGACTTCATTTTAAGTCAAACACAATGTTTGTTGCTGCTTGGTACAAAAAGAAAACTCCCCCCAGCTCTCATTTTTCATTACGAATTTAAAACAAGTCTGTCTGATTGAACATATTTTACTCAGATGGAAGGGTTCTGGGATGCACTGAGTTTTATTTTTTGAGTTTGTTGACATGCAAGCTCCACATGTGCACAACTAAATGAGGGAAAACCAGTAGAGGAACACCAGAAAGGAAGATGAAAGCACCTCAAAGCTCTGTATGATGAGCGCAAAGTCAGATCTGAATGCCATCCAAAAAGCAAAAACTATTTTGGACTCCTTTACACCACAACAAATTTAACAAATTATGTATTTCTGATGTAGATATGCTCCTACAAAATCACCCCAGTCTTTCTAGAATTATTATTTCTATCCAAATTCAAGGTATCTGGTGAAAATTCATGTATTTTTTGATATTACAGAAAAATAAACAGCACAATGTCAGTTTTTTCCACTATTGAGCAGCCATAGTCAAACTCCAGAAACACCAGATCCTGCACTTTCCATAATGCTTGCATGCAGCTAATTTCCATCTTTGATTAGACGCCTCTTTCAAACTTAAAGTCTCTATTAGTAACGCATGGTATCTATAATAATCTTGAGCCAAAGCGACAACACCCAGCTGATGTCTGTAATATCCTCAGATCTGACAATTCCTCCTCAGAAGTCATGCTGCCGTTTCCACAGTCTGTGCAGTAGCCCCTCATAAGGCTGCTGCTGACGTGTGAAATCCATGGAATGACCCTCTAAGCCGGCACTAAAACATGGGGTGATGCAGGCGACCCCGACACCCGACCCCAGGCATATATGACTTGTCAGTGCTGTACAACATGCATTAGGTGCACAATAAAGTTTTCTTTTCTCCTTTAATGCTAAAATGGCTGTAAAGAATTTTCTGTTTCCATAATAAATCTCAGCTTATTAACCGGTCAGTATAAATATTACTGCATCTTTGTGCATTTATACGAGCCATATTTTACAAGGAGACTTTTAACCTCCATAATCTGGATAATTGGCTGTTCTAATCCATCTGGAAAACCTGAGAGGTGGAGAAGCTGTTCATTTTTTTCGCTGGCTGCAGGGATGGAAGTGAAGGTTTGTCAGTTCGTTGGTTAATCCACCACTCAGGTACAGACTTAAATATCAAGAACTTTTAGATAGAGGTTACACATATTCATGATTCCCAAAGGATGGATCCTAATGACTGTGTTGATGTTTCCTCAAGAGCCACCAGCAAGCTCTCAATTTTCCATTCTCCTGTAAAATATCTCAACTAGCACTTGATGGATTAGTGCAGACATGTCTTGTATGCATCCATGACTCCCAGATGATGCTTCCTGATGATTTTGACCATCCAAATTTGCAATTTTGAGCAAATATCTCAACTGTAAGACTGATTGTCAATAAATTTATACATTAAAGTTGCTCTCTGGTCTCTGATTTAACCCCTAAATACTAATTTCCATGCATCAGAGTTGTAAAAAGAAGGTCTTTCCATGAAACCAATTTCTTCTGGTCTGTAATGCTTCACCATTCCTCCTTTCAGAATCCAATTTGAGCTCATCTATGACTCTCAAACGCTATAAAACGTCTCTACATTACACAATATGGGAGGAATTCAGTCAAACATGCTCAAACTGGAAACCGATTCTGAAGAAAGTCCCACGATGCCACCTGACAGAATTGGTTCTTTAGATTCATGTAGTTTTGTGTAACTTCTCTTGGAAGTTATCACTGCTTTAGTTCATTAGGATGCTGCTCAACGAGAGTTCAACAAAATAACTTTTTTTCATTTTTGTGACCAAATATTTATTATTATAAAGTTTTCTAAGTGCTTTGCTTTATGTTGTCGGTATTATTGTGTCATGAAGCCACATGTGGTTCAGAAAACATCGCTAGCTGACTTCTGCATTATCAGTTTTTTTGTTAATCCATGCTCAGAGCTGGCCCTACCCAATGTGGCGCCTTAGACAAGATTTTATATGGCGCCCCCTCCATCAGCGATTTACATACGCTTACAAAAGAAATCACTAGCATTGTTTAGCAGTAATATTAAGTGGGCATCGCTTTACATGTGAGTCAATCTGAGCTTTTCCATTTTAAGAGTTAATAGTAATAACTATGATATTTTATATGATATTATATTTTTTTATATATATATTTCAACTCACCTATAATCACAGATTATTAGATCTGCTTCTTCAATTTTACAGATTCTGACTCAGTGACATGATGAGGAGTGACAATGAAAATTTCAGGCTTCTATCTTAAGTAGTTCCCGAAATATTGTGAATTTCTTTGTGCGAAAAAACAGGCTGAAAGTGAATCCACAGGCAGTTTTTTCAGACTTCATCCTGGTTCCCCTCCGAACGTCTTGTATTTATATATGCTCTATATTGTGCTAACATTAAAATTATTACCTGTATAGCTTAATAAATAGACTAAAGTGGATAAATCCAAATTAAGCTTTTTTTCTGCTCATCCTAGGTCATTAAAATTCATCAATTAATATTGATATTCTCTAAAATTAAACATTTTATTCTAATAAATTTGTCACCTAGTTCTACTTCCATCCTATAAATAAACACCATATCAACATGTAAGCAAATATAAAACTTGATTTTCACCAGAGGGGAGCTTTTTAGCCTCAGCTATACTTTTTTTACAATGCTAATTAGCAAATATTAGTTGTGCTAATACACCAACATGGTGAACAAAGTAAACAGTGCATCCGCCTGAGATCAGCATGTCTTGTTAGCACTGTCACGTTGAGCGCGTTAATTTGCTTACGTTAGCATTTATCTCAGCACAGCACAGCTGCCAGAGAGGCTGCAGACTCTTTGTCCTGCTCTTCCAGCGGTGGGTGAAGGAAACTAAGAACAGCTGGAGAAGCTTTCCAGGGATTCAAGCTCCGTTTATAGAATTTATTAATAGAATCTGAGAATAGTCATCCTACCGCAGATTTACAAAAGCCAGAACAGAGGTGCTGCAGACAGATGAGTCTCTGGGCTTGTCAGTTTCTTCCTGAGTTGACTACCTTTCTGGGAGGATGCAGTTCTTACAATCATCAGGTGTTGGAGTGAAGCCAGATGAGATTTGTTCAACGTGCTTCACAGTAATTATGCAGCCAGCAGATTGGAAACATGGAAGTAGATACCTGGCACGGGGAGGTTTACTGCTCTTACTTTGCTCTTTCCCTACATGAAACCACTCGTTATCCTTTCTCTCCATCATTCATGAATATCTCCTTTTATATTTACAAGCGGGCACGGGAAGATTTTGTTCTTCGTATTCTACAAAGTGGAACACAACCTGGCAGCACAGACGCTCCTTCTCCTCAAGCAGACAAACTGTATCTGATCAGGCATTAGCTCATATCTTGTACAGGATGGCACTCCTCTCTACAACTCTTTTTTTCCTGGAAGTTCATTTTATAGCTTCGCAGAAACCTTGATTCATAAAAGCCCTAATACATCCAAGCATAAATTATGTGACCAATGCACTGTGGGCAGATATGCTGGAAAGTTCATTATGTTGTAAGCACTGGAAAGGATTTGTGGTTGTGGGAACAAATAAATGTGAAAAAAAGGAGACACAGGATTTCATGGGTTTTATGACATTAGTGCTTTTGGTAACATTATGTTCTAAGTGAAAGCTCCGGCTCTGGTGGCTTTAAGGACACTTAACCTTCAATCTCTAAGGGCAGGTCTCAGGAGGGGCTGTGGACAGTGAGAAAATCACTCTGCTGAGATTCCCTTTATTACCAGTGTAGGAAGCAATACAGCTTTCCATCTGCGCCTGAGTTATGGCTCCGTCTTAGATAAGCGCAGCTAGACACACTATAGCGGATGTAATTTATGACGATCAGACAGCACGGTAAAAAAATACACACAGTTACTGTTACTTCCTTTGTTTTAGCCAACAAAGCTACAGTGAGGATTACTGGAGAAAGGAGCAGGTGCTGCTGCTGACCTGAGAGGAAGACAAGGAGTTAACGCCGCCATGGAACGCCGGCTGGGCCAGTCGGTGTCCAGCAGAGTGCACCGGCTGGTCTTTGGCCATCAGAGCCTCGGCCCGTTTGATTATATCACCCAGGCGGTGGATGAAACCCTCCTTCTCTGAGGGCAGGATGAACTCATTGTGCACCTAGAAGACAAAAGGACACATTACACATTACATTAGATAGATAGATAGATAGATAGATAGATAGATAGATAGATAGATAGATAGATAGATAGATAGATAGATAGATAGATAGATAGATAGATAGATAGGTAGATAGGTAGATAGATAGGTAGATAGGTAGATAGGTAGATTATTTGTTATTGATTATTTATGATATATACATTTATTTATTTATTTCATATTTTTTATTTGTTTATATTTTTATATATTGAAATAAATTTTACATTTATTAATTTTCTTTTTACTGTTAGCATTTAGAATTATTACTAGCATTATTATGATTATTATATTTCTGATTATTTTTCTTTTTATTGCTAGAATTAAGATTATTATTATTACTAGCATTGTTATTATTAGTACATTTTTATTATTTTATTTCTATTGTTAGCAGTAAGATTATTATTATTACTAGCACTGTTATTATTAGTATATTTCTATTATTTTATTTCTATTGTTAGCAGTAAGATTATTATTATTACTAGCATTGTTATTATTAGTATATTTTTATTATTTTATTTCTATTGTTAGCATTAAGATTATTATTATTATTAGCATTAGCATTGAAATGTACTTAATATATTACAAATTAATGCACTTTTCTTGCAGAAAAGATCGCTGTGTTAGTTGGTAATACTAACATAATATTGTGAAATACTTTTTGTGGTTTAGAGCTGTAAAAATGCACAATATTTTAGAATTCTATCTGCAAAAATGACTACATGCATCATATAAATGAAGAAGAACAAGAGAGATCATATTTAATCAAAATGTCATGAAGTACAATTATAAATAAAACCTCAAAATGCCTTAAACCTGTACTTAGTTACTTTTCATCACTGCAAAAGGAGAATACATGCTTTTAAGTGCATTTTAAGACTCACTTCTCTTTTTGTGTGTCCATCCATGAAACTCAGCTACCCACCTACCTCCAGCTACTGCTTATTCTTAGGGAAAAACACACCTCATGTAAAATCCACAGTGCAGCAGTTTGTTTACAGGTGGTTTTGCATATTCATGCAGTTTTGAGTTTTGCTGTGAATTGTGGGTCGGGGCGTGGTGATCTTTTCCTGACAGCATGGCATAATTCAGCTCATTTAAAAGCCCTTACTGAGAACCACGGGGCCGTTGTGATGCCAAGCGCCCCTGCTGCGCCAAGACACGGTAAACAAAAGCTCACTGTGTCGGAGTGGAGCGAAACAGCACATTCAGTGAACACAAAGTGCTGCTGCACACGCTGCCTCATCACGCCTTCCTCACACACAGGCTCATGTATGCACAGAGGCTCTACAGCCCTCTAATAAAGACTGTGACAGGGGGATGGAGCTGCTTACCTGCGTCACTCACTTCTCTCTAAGTTAGATATATTATCAGAAAGAGTTAAGACTGACAAACAAAAAGGCAGTTAACTGGAAGAGGATGAATCATGTGTACGTCCAGCTGAGATAGAGGAATCTGCTTATCAGCTGACGAACTGAATGAGTTCATTTCTGTACTAACTGTAGAACGTTCTGGGAGGTTCAGTCCCTCCAGAAAATCAGTTATTTCCATCGTTACCCTTAATATCCTTGCTTTTTCCTTTTTTTTAATCCTCTAAAAATGGTTTTTTTGGCTTCACGTGTTTAGTTTGTAATGACTTTGCCATGTAATTTAAGGCATCTTCCATCTCCTTTAAATTAAATTTATTAAACATTTCAGAGAATTAATAAGATATAAAATAAAAATTTGAAATCAATAAAGAAAGAACTACAAATGCTCAGTTCAATAGTATTCCTTGGTGTGGTATGAGCGACAGGTTTGGTATCACTGCTCCACTGTTTCGCTGTGGCTTTAGCATTTAGCATTAGCACGTCACTTTCATTTGCAACCCTTTGCATCCAGCAAAAGTTTCATAAGACTACTTCAACACTCTAAATCACCCCGTGCAGTTTTTGGGCAATTTCTGTCCAGTTTTTTTTTCACTGTGGGCTCATTTTTCACTGCAGTATAAAGTCCTGCACCTCTAAGGAAACAGCACAACAATGTCTAGAAGCTGAGAGAACTTAGAAATGTCTTTTGTGCAGTGTGACAAAGTTAGAGTGCCATAAACCATAAAAAAGAAAGAACACACATAAGTTGAATTTCTCTGATTACTTAATTTACAAAGACTGATTAAACTGTAATTAACACGTATAACATATTTCCAAGTGCCCACAGGTGCTACCAAAATAAGGAAAAAGGCAAATTATAGATATTTTACTACTTGTCTCCTACCTGCTCTGTATAAACACTGCCTGCAGTTCAGCCTAGTTCAGCTGAAAAGTCCCTGAATTTTTGTCTCGTAAGTGTTTGTTGAAGCTGAGCTACTAATTGCTTCAAGGTTGCGACAAAAAGCGCAGAATTTTTTTGTTATTTGCAAAATCTAATTATAATACACAGTTTATTTTTTAACCAATTTTTAAGGGATATATGTAGAAAAAGGTCATTTTAAAAAAGTATCAGAATTGTAAGCTTCGATTTGGTCACAGATGTGTAGTTCAAGGACCATCAGAAAGCTTGTTTTTACAGTTTCTGGTTCTGAAGATAGCATGTTTTTCATGTTGTTTGAGGTTCAGAGGGTTAAATCTAGCAGGCAGTCACCGAGTTCAAACTGCTGACATCACACTCTTCTGAAATTAAGCAAAATTTCTTCAGAGATTTGGTCCAAAACCAAAAACCACAAAAATCCAATACAATAAATAACTCATAAAAAACAAAATAAATCTTATCAAAGAGTTATTTATAGTCGTGATACCTGTTTATAGCACTAATATCAACTCACCATGACAGCAGCGATGTCTTCTGGATTGTCTCCATCCAGGTCGAACTTAAAAGTCACCATCTTGTCATTGTGCGTCTGCAGCTGACACTCCACCACCCGGTCGACTTTATCAGAGAGCTGCAGGGACGGAGAGGATAAACAACCATGAAATGCACCTGTTTACCTGATCGAAGCTAAACACAGGGGGAACAATATGTTTTTGTATATGTGTGTGTGAGTTCACGCCAACATGCAGCGCGCTCATGTGTGTGTGTTGATCTTTGCACTCTTTGCACCTCGGTATGCACATGTGGTGAAGCCCGATCTGTTTGTCTCTGCCGCCAGTCCAAACACACTCATTAAAAGACCACAGAGTGACCTGATCAGAAGAGTAATGTATTGCGGTAGCCGGGGAAATAACAGCATAGCTACTGATAATGTTGCATAATCAGGGTGGAGCTTCACCGCTCGCTCATAAAGAAAATGCCTCCGCTAATTCAATAATGCACTCCAGCTGATTTATTTGTTTATCATGCGGAAAAAATGCATCTGCAGGCGTGTAATTAAAAGAAGTGTTTGATTTATTGTACCCCGGTGATGCGCAGCCGTGAGCGCGCCCGCCTCCTGAACAGCTTCCCGGCAGTTCGTCTCGCCGCCGTCTTCTCGCTCTTCTCCGATAGGCCCTCGTAGCCGTCGCTCAAGCCCGAAGTCACATCAGAGGCGTAGCTGCGAGGGAACAAACCACACATGCTTTCGGTTAGAAAATACACCCTAACAAGCCACTGAAGCACTAGCAATTTCAAAGTCCATTCATCATGTTCAGCAGAAGCATAAAAGAAGTAAATATCCATCAGCCGGCCGATTGTCTTGGCACCACACAGAATAATAAACAGCACTCCGAAGTGTCAAATAAAGTTTTGATGTGTTACAGCGGCGTGTCAACGGTCGAGTTAAACAATACGGTGTAACGGCGTCTACAAGAAGCTGGAGGAAGCATGTGATCTGTTGTATTTGCACAATGGAGGAGCTTTCAGAGAACATGCAGCACATTTTATAAAAAGCCTCGGTTCAGCTAATTGCGTCTCCTGGGCCTTTTTGGATTGCTGCGGTCACAGACTCCCCTCCGTCCACCTCCCCAGCACAGGCAGCAAACATTTACAAGCCTACTGGTTGGCAGCGTCCGTCCGTCGCTATTTAAAAACCTCCACCTCACGGGTAACTTTAGTTCACAGTGAAAAACCTCTTTGCACCTTCACACACACACACACAGAGTACGTAGGGGAGAAAAAACTGATTCGACATCTGTGTTGATATTATGACGGTTGTTCTCTTTGTGATTTTTGACATGCACATCTGCTCATCATAATCAAGGGCTTTTCTCAGAGGAATTAGGCAACTGGGAGTATGCTTTGGCTCCTAAGCAGTGCATGACTAAGTTGTTACGAAACACGACACTCAACCACTCTTGACATTTGTTTCAATCTACTATGGACAAGTCGGATACTGTCAATTGCAAAAAATGAACTGAGATGACTTTAAAAGACATTTTTACAGTCACCTTGTGGTTCTAAAATGGTAATTTGGAATAAAATATAATATTGTATCTTGATCTTTTTGGTAAATTTGTGACATTAATATTATTTATCCATCAGAAATCACTTTTGTTTAATATCTTTAGCTTTAAATGAATGAATATTGACTTGACTTTTCTAGCTTTTGTCTAAATTCTATATTGATAACCAACATAACTTGTATTAAAGATGGAAAAATACGCAGAATACACTCTATTTAAGCACATGATTAAGAGTGAAATCAACTAGCAACAACTAGTTGACTGTAAAAGATGCTTTGACAGTCGCCTTGTTCTAAAATGATCATTTGGTATAGAATATAACATTGCATCTTGACTTTATCTGTAAATATGTAACATCAATCTTATTTCTATACTGGAAACCACTTTTGCTCAACATCTGTAGCTTCAAATGTGCTACATAATGAATATTGACAAGACTTTCTTTAACTTTTAACTAAATTCTATATTTATACACAACATATTTTGTACTAAATATAGTAAAAATGTGCAGAATACACACAATTTAAGCACACAAATTAACTGTGAAATCAACTAGCGACAAGTAACTGACTGTAAAAGACTTTTTGACAGTCATCTTGTAGTTCTAAAAAGGTAATTTAGTGCAAAATATAATATTGTACCTTAAATTTTTGGGTAAACTTGTAACATTAATCTTATTTATGTATCTGAAACATTCTTACTCAACATCTTTAGCTTTAAATGAGTAACATAATGAATATTGACTTTTTAAACTTTCGCCTAAATTCTATATAGACAACAAAACTTATAATAAATATAGAAAAAAACCACAGAATTCACCCTATTTAAGCACACAAATTAATTGTGAAATCAACTAGCAACAACTTAAATAATCCTTTAAGCCAGATTTTACAGTTTTCCAAGCAATTTGACGGATAATTAGACAGATTGTTTTTGCAATTTTTGACAAGCTTATAGACTAAACAGTATAATAAAAACAATAGAACATTATAATCTGAAATTAATGTAGTCTTTTAGCTTAGATGAACCTCCTGAACAGTCATTGACTTACATTCATTTCCTGGAAACTCATTCTAACCTTAGCTGTAACTACTTGTCTAACCCAAACCTTAACCTAAACCTAATCTCACCCTAACCTGAACATGTCCTCAGCCTAAAATCTAAATATTTCTGTTATGAAGACTTGCTTTTGCACAACACGTCCCCACAATATGACTGTTTAAATCTGAGGTCCCCACAACATGAGGAATACCTGGACCACACACACACATGCAGCAACCTACTAGCCCTTTGTCGGCTCTCCCGCTGAGAGTAAAGCCTCCCTCACTAACATCCCACCAACATGGAAAACATGGCCTCCACAACATCTGAGAGCCAGTCGCACACAAAAAGATGCAAGGGTTCATTCTGCCTCACTGCAATAAAAACAGAGCTGTCGATTCACCTCCAGCGTGGTGCCGCAGCCCCACAGATGTTATGGAGGAGGAGTTACGATTAGAGGATGTTTCTACAACATTCACATTGATTTCCAGGTGTCCAACGTAAACATGAAAGGGACTATAGAGCACTATTGTTCCTTGAATGGCTGTAAAAAGAGCAGAGTAAAGAGGAGAGAAGGCTGAGGAGGTTTACCTGTCCACGGGGGAGTTGAAGCCACTCGGGGGTCCAGAGTTGCCGTGTTCTATGTTGTTGGATACGGCAATACTCTATGAATAGAAAGAGGGATGTGGTAAGGTACACATGGGTGAAGACTTTCACTGATTTCTTTTACATTTACAGATTCCTCAGGTATTTTATTTACTTTAAACCAGTTATCTTTATAGAAATGCTTCATTATGCCATTGTTAATCTAATATTTAACGATTAAATTGGATTTGTTTTGACACATCTGTTCACGGTTTTAGCCATGCTAAGTGTGTAGCACTAAGGTTGGTCCTCAAAAACTTTGGTTGCATGTCAAATTTTTGAATTTTAAATTTAAAACAATGTTTGATTTATGATCAAATCCTTGAAAAATTAATGACATGTCCAGTAGAGTTATCTGTGCTTTGTGTTAGCATGCTAATATGCTACACTAAGTTGCAAATATTAGCATTTAGCTTGAAACAGAGCCAATCTAGCTTAAAACAGAGTCAGTCATCGGCTAATTGGCTGATGACTGGCTATGGTTTTAGGCTAAATGCTAATGCTAATTGGCTAATGATTGGCTCTGCTTTAGGCTAAATGCTAATGCTAATTGGCTCATGATTGGCTCTGTTCTAGGTTAAATGCTAATGTTTAATGTTTGTCAATCTGTTTTAAGAACAGATCTAGCTTAAAACAGAGCCAATCATCAGCTAATTGGCTAATGCTAACCATCAGCCAATTAGCTGATATGTTAGCATGCTAATACCCTAAATTAAGTTGTAAACATTAGCATGTAGCTTAAAACAAAACTGGATAGTACAGTAAGTGGAGCCTCAGACAGCCACTAGCATGGCTATAGACTCTTACAAACTCTACTTAAACTATCTCAGGACATGAAGAAAACAGAAAAACAAACACAAATGTAATGTTTTTTAGAAGAATTCAATGGTTACAGCATGCATTTATAAGCTGACAAGTGTAACAATAAGACACACAAAATTCTGGTTAGTTTACAGTAAATCAGGGAGTAAATATTCAACTTCACCACTGAAAATACTCATTAAGCAACTAAAACTATCCCCAACGGACGTGTTCAGGGATCTGTACTGTTTAATTAGCAGTTCAGCACAGGGGTGGACAGAGTAATGCTGCAAAATGAGGCCTTATAAAGTCCTTCCCTGCAATCTCCACTTTGATAACCAGCTCCTGACTGCAGCCACTCACCGAGGGGAAGCGGAGGGCTGGGATGGGGAGGCCGTTCACCGCTGGGGGGTTGGAGTGCGTGGTGGGAGGGGTCGCGGGCGCGTTGAAGCCGCCGGCCTCCAGCGGATCCTGCAGCCCGGAGGAGCTCAGATAGCCGTCCGTCTCGCAGTCAGCTGTTTCAACAAAGCGCATAAACCATGAGCATGTGACTGGCCTGACAAACCGATGCACACAGAAACCAACACATCTAATGACCCCAAACGGAGGTACACCGCACATGTAAACAATAAAACTTTGAGTATTCCACTTTGTATCAGCTCTGCTCTGTAGATGTCTGACACATTTTCACTGTATTCAAATATTTGGAGCGTTGTTTGAGAAACTTTGAAATAAAAAACTGAAAGATACCCAGTAATGACAGAACAGCATGTGCTCACACCGAGAGAAAAGACTTACAGGGACTGAATAATTTAGTTATCCACAGTTTCACATTTCGCTGCATCCCTCCCATGTGCTTTGAGTTCTGAACAGCTTTTCTGTTCAGTACAGTCGTCCCGCTTAATGCAGTGAGAAGCATTTGTTTTCAAAGTTTATGACCCAAAACAAGAGAGGTCAAAACTTTAAAAGGTCCATTTAATACGCATGTGACATTATGTAAGCTGTTAGAATGTAAATAAATACATCTACTCAAGCACTGTACACTAAAATACAGTTTTGAGGTACTTGTACTTGAGTATTTATGCTATTTTACACTTCTACTCCACGATAGTTCAGAGAGAAGTAGCTTGCATTCTAAATTTATCTTAAAACATACGAATATTTTATAAAATATGATGCATTGTGAGAGAAATAAACTACCTGAAACATACAAATATTAGCTGATTTCAAAATAAAAGGCTGCAAATGCATATTATTTTCAATACAATTCAGAAACGGGTGCTTCTGCATAATTAACGTTTTATTTCTGATGCTTTAAGTGTACTTTGCTGATAATACTTTGTCACTTCTACTAATTCAAATTCTGAATACAGGATTTTAATTCCTAACAGCAACTTTTATTTTGAAATATGCTATATTGTACAGATGTATTTAGATGTTTTATAATGCACAAGCTTTGTTCGTTGGTTTTAACAGAATTCTTTGGTGCCAAAATATTAGAATTTAAGGATGTGAGGCACTGCAAAGCTTCATGTTTCAACAATATCTAATTCTTAAATGAGAAAAGTGTTTGATTAATGCTTGTGAACTGCAAATATGCACATTTTCATAGCACGGGATGTTTAATTAAGAAGCTCACAGTTTGCAGAAGACAAGCTGTTGTGGCGGACGTGGAAGTGCTGGTCGGCCTCGGGCTCCTCTGGCTCTGCGGGGTAGTTGGAGCTGACGCCAGAGTCCACAGAGCTGGTGACGGGGGACAGTATGGGGGCCGGAGGCGTCAGGGCCGGGGTCGGGGACTCTGCTGCGACAACATCGCTGGTCTTAGTCTCCAGTTCTTCTTCTATGGCCTCCTGCGCCTTCTTCCTCTCCTCCGCCTGCCGCCTCAGCTTCTCCCTCTGCCGCTTGATGGTCGTCACTCTGTCCCGTATGGCCTTGGCCACGAGCTTGAAGTCGGCCTCGCACACAAAGCCGAGCACGACCTGCATGACAACACACACGAAAGGTCAGGGCACAACATTAACATATGTGTATAAGTGTGTGCTGGTGCAATATGTAGGAAATGTATGCAGGTGTGCTGCACTTCTTGACCCAAGCTGTGACATTTACAGTCAGTCCTTTCACCGGACAAGAGCTTTTGCACTAATAACATTTGTTTTGTGAAACCGGCACACACAAACTGTATTCTTCTGTCATTTTTAGCCTCTTGAACGGCCTTTTGTGACACTCAGTCCAGCAGAGTGGGTCTGCCTCTCAACACATAGTCAGATTACAGCAGTTCTTGAACAAACCATGTGTGATGTGTGGTCTCATTAGAAAAAATAACTAAATCTAAGCTTAAAATCACAATATTTCTTTCAAAACTTTACATATGTCATTTAAAATTAGCCAGAAAAAGAAATAATTTAAAAGGAAAGGAAATCAGCTATTTGTTTTAACACACTCACATGCACAATTTAACCCTCTGAAACCTAAAACCTGCAGCGAGTTTGAAAGGCACATTATCTTTAGAAAATCTCCAAAATGACACAATTTATCAAAGCCAGAACGTGGAAAAACTGAAAATCTTTCCAAGTTTCTTGAAATAATCCTCTGTGACATCTCAGCTCCTTCGTAACTCAGCTGGGAGCATCTGTCATGTGACAAAAGTAATGGAGTTACTCAGCTGAACTGCAGGCTGTGTTTGCACAGAGTCCAGCAAATTTGTTTCCACTATTGATAATACCTGTGGGGCAATTTGTTTTACAAAACTGACACACACAAACTGCATTCTTCTGTCATTTTTAGTGTCTTGAAAGGGGGACGGCCTCTCAGCACATACCAACAAATCATGTATGATGTGTGGTCTCGACAGAAAATTAACTAAATCTAAGCTTAACATTGTGACATTTTATTCAAAGCTTTACCTGTCATTTAAAATTAGCCACAAAACAAATGCTTTAACTGCATTCTGGAAAAAAACAAAAAATTCTGAGCTCCTTTGCGAAACTGTGAAGCTATTCGTGACCCAGCTGGGAGCATCTGTCATGTGACAAAAATTCATGGACTTATTCAGCTGCAGGCTGTGTTTGCACAGACGTTCATGACACAAATGAGAAATGTGAGTAGTAAGGTGTATTTTATAGGTAGAGTCCAACAAATTTGTTTCCAATATTGGTGATACTTGTGGGCAACTGGGAAAATGTTATTCATGATTGCAGGCTTTGTGTGCTTGTGCAATATGCAGAAAATGTATGCTTGTCTGTTGCACTTCTTGACCCAAGCTGCGACATTTACAGTCAGTCCTTTCATGGGACAGAAGCTTTTGCACTAACAACATTTGTTTTGCGAAACCGGCACATCATCATAGCGTCTTGAACGGCCTTTTGTGACACTCGGTCCAGCAGAGTGGGGCTGCCTCTCAACACATAGTCAGATTACAGCAGATCGGCCCGACTAGATGTCCCCTGCTGATACCAAATTTGATCTTGATGAAAACTACCACAAAGAGGTAAACAAGTAAGGAATTGTGGCTTGCATTTTCATTAAAAGTGACCTCTATGGAAGGGGGGGGCTCTCGAGGACACAAGGGCCTGTTTCGTAACAAGCATCAGAGCCATTATATTATTAAAGACGTGACTTCGGCTGCTTCCTGAGACACACTCTCACATTTCCAACCACTGATGATTAAATGCTGAGCCGTGACCTTGACACACTGTGCAAGGTGTTCCCGTTATGGGCTGCGGTGGGTTTTTCTGCTGTTATAAAAGAACCATAAAAGACACATAATGATGCCGAGGTACATTAGCGAGGCTGATTCCACCGTTTGGGGTGAAGTGTCAGAAGGATAGGTATCTGAAAGAGAAATTTCTCTTTCGCTTATAATAATGATAAGCCCATAACAGGACCTTCAGATCAAATTTAAATCTGGATGTTCTTTTAAATAAAACATATCAATTACAACAACAGTAACATCCTTGGAAGTCCACACTGAAACCGTCTTTTAATTCAAAATTCAACTCTTATTGCTGACAGAGGAGAAACATGAATCCACTTTAGGCTGTCTTCTAACTACACTGTCTTTCCCTCGCAGCATCCAGATAAAGTCATTTCTCCTGTGTCAAAGACTGTGGGGTTTAACTGTACTAGAAGCATGAGGACTTCATACCAACTCCATATTCAGCTTCCCTCCACAAAACCTATAAAAAGCTATTATCATAAATCAAGGATTAGAATGCAGAGAACATGTGGGGGAGGCCTGGAGCCGCCTCTATCTGCCGATCTGGGATCAATTAGTCAATTTCCTCACTAATGGCTGCCACAAACTGGGTCAGTGAAGCAGTAAAGGTTGACCTCGTCATCAACCTACCATCTCCTGAGCCACCTCCTCAGGCACGTCTTTGTAGAGTTCAAAGAGGAACTCGATGGCGTTGTTGTCCTTGTACTTCCCGTGCAGCTTCTTGGTGTCGTCCATGCGCAGCCACAGCTTCAGGCCCGACTTCACCATGTCGTCCTCCTCCGCCAGCTCCACGTGCACGCCGTTGTTCTCCTGGAAGAAGGGGTGATCCAGGAGGTCCTGGATGGTGTACCTGCGGGAAAGGAAGGAAATCAGCCATTTGTTTTAACATACTCACTCACACAATTTAACCGTCTGATGCCCAAAACCTGCTAGTGAGTTGGAAAGGCATTTTATCTTTGAAAAATCTCCAAAATTACACCATTTATCAGATCCAGAAACTGATCTGGATCTGATAAAAAATCTGAAAAAAAACTCAGATTGTCAGCTTTCTAATGTTACTTGAACTAATCATCTGCGACGTGCAGTCTCGTCAGGAAAATTAATGAAACTTAAGCTTAAAATCATGATAATTGAACAAAATCCCTTACTTTAATCATAGATGTCTCGTTGAAAAATTAGCCAAAATATAAATCCTTTGCTCTATCCACATTCTGTAAAAAACAAAAAATTCTCAGCTTCTGTGCAAAACTGTGAAGCTATTTGTGATTCAGCTGTGATTATAAGTTATGTGACAAAAATTCATGGACTTCTCAGCTGAATTGCAGGCCGTGTTTACACAATCAAGTATGAGAAATATTTAAAATGTGAGTAGTAATATAGATTTAGTATCCAACAATATTGATTTCCAATATCATTAATTCCTGCGAGCAAGTGCAAAAATGCTGGACATATTGATTCTGGGTTCAGCTTCTGATTGGGCTTATACACAGTGTAGCAGGATAATTGGAGAAATAAACAGGAACAGTTCATCAAGATTAGATTATTGATTTCTGACACATTTTCTTATTGTGCTATTGTGGGTTAGTGTGTCTGCTTTCAGTTTTACCTTTCATCCTTGTTCATGCGAATGCAGCCCTCAATGATCTCCTTGAGTTCTGGGACTTTGACTTTGTAAAAGCTGTCCGGTTTCATGCCCTGTGAAAACAGTCAAACCAGAATATTAGGTTTTATTTCCTCTGCAGGGCTTCATACTTAATAAAAGAACAGCACAGGAGGGAGTATTCTGAAGGATTTTAAGCAGAATAAGTGATCAGCAACCTTTCCTTGTACTTTTATCCCACATTAGCAGTCAAAGCATTCGCGGCCACTCCCACCTGCACTGCATGTTAACGTAATCCTCCGCTTTGTGACTTCTGCCTCCAGCCAGCATGACATTCGCCTCTGCGATCATGTCAACACCAGAGGAGGACAACGCCGAGAGCTCATGTAAATGGAAAAAACCCAGGATGCAACTCTTCCTCCTTCCTTTCACTTAATCACAATCCTCGGAGGGATTTTAATAACTCATAACAGCTGCAGCTTTCGATGTAGAGTTTATCTCGAAAATATTCAGGGAGGGCTTCTCCTTCATAAGAAATAGAGGAGTTTTTCTGAATGCTATCATGAGAATGTACATAGATTACAGTAGAGTTCCAACTCCTGTAAAAACACCGATAAGAGAGGAAAAAACCCAAGGTCATTTGGCCTGCAGATACCCAAGCAACCTGATGATGTTGGGTCAAACACCCAAATAAGATTTACCAGTGAAAGGCTGAGTGATACACTTTGTTATCACATTTAAAGGCTGACATGTCACATAGTAGCTGCAGCTTTGTTTTGGTTTTAATGACTGTTTCCTCTTAAAGTGAGACAAGGGAGAGGACAAGATGTTTTTTTTTACTCAAGCAACAAGTGCGTTTGACTTTTTCCTTGTCTTTTTTGCCCACTCAAACACAAATTGGATCGCCTCCTTCACTGCAATCACAGACGCGCCGCTTGCCTCGGTGTCCTCCGGGTGCACCTTGAGGATAAATCAGCCTTCCCTCGATCCAAATCTAATTTGTGACTCAGCTCCTTTCCTGTGGTGACAGAGGTCGTGATAAGATCTTAGGAAGCAAACCAGCGGCCCACTGACTTTATTTATTGTGTCACATTTTTAACATTGTTAGGAATGCAAGGATCCATGCATTCACTTTGAACCTGAAACAGCTATTTTGCACAGATTTGACAATAAAACATGGTATTACCCAGTGAGGGAAGTACACTATACGACCAAAGGCATCTCGAAAACCCTGCAAACATGCTTTTAAATGGCATTTTTCACAGTTTTGGCACCATTAGATTAAGTTACGTATCATAATTCTGCAGCATACTTTCACTGTATTTTACTTAATGCTCATTTAACTGCATATTCTGTTGTTTTAGTTTCTGTCCATAGTGTAGATTAGGATCCATGTATTCAATATGAACCCAAAACAGCTATTTTTCAGAGATATGAGAATAAATATGTTTTTTTCTTACAAGAAAAATGTGGTATTCTTTGGCATAAATTTCAGCCAATAAGAGAAGAACAATATATGATCAAAAGCATATAGAAAACCCTGCAAACATGCTTTTAAGTGCTATTTTTCACTGTTTAGCAGATTAGATTGAGTTAAGTATCGTAATTCTACAGCATACTTCCACTGAATCTAACCTAATACTCATTTAACTGTATATTCTGTTCTTAGTTTCTGTCTATAGTGTAGATATCACGGTTAAATTAGTGAGTTATTGCAGCTACATTAATTCATACTGTCATTTAATATCTTGTTTTGCTCATTTTGTGCATATTACAGTTACATCCCATCTATCTGTGTGCACTTTTTCTGCTGTTTGCACTATATTCTATTGCATTTTACTAACCTGGTGCAAACTGTGATGACAATGACACGTATAAATCTAATTTACACACAGCAATAATTAAATTTTATATGTGTTTTTATTTGGCCCGTCCCATTCCCACACATCAGCGCCTCCATGCACAAAGGCAGCTCCATGAATAAATGGTTTTGTCCTAGTTTGGTGTGGAAGAACTTGACACTCCGGGGATGAACGACAAGCGCAAGCCAGGCCTTACAGTATCGCCCATCATCAGCCTCACTAGTGCTCTTGTGTAACCAGGAGCAAATCCCAGCAGCCAGGGTCCAAACTTTGGTGGAGCAAAGAATGTCATAAAAGCACATTAATGACCCAGAATAAGATGTCTATCTACCACATGTGGATGCAATGTTCGAATGTCTGCATACTTTTGGTTATATAATGTATATGAGACAGCACTTTTCCACTGTAAATGGGAAAATTCATCTACTTGCTTGATGTAAATCATACTATAAACAAGGCCAAGGGAAGTCTGTAAACAGCTGTGACAAGAATATTATGTGTTCTGCCTTTTCACATGTCAAGCTGTACTTTTCTGGGCCTCTTTAATAGCAAATGACTTCAAGTACAAGCGTGTCATTTAAACCTACTTCAGGTTCGTAGGTTAGTGAAAAATATCACTGTCGCGCCATTAAACCAACACGTCAGCCGTCGTCCTTATAAAAGTGAAACATTAACAAATCACGAACAGCACAGCTAACGTGAGGTGTTTTCTTTCTCTCTCTTTTTTCAAAAATCTTGCCGCATGGCTAAGCTTCTCCGGCTGCACACGGAACATGACTGCGTTCCTGTTTGTGGAGGAGCCAGACCCACTCTGACTTGTTGGCATTGTCGCTTTCTCACTTTTCCAGCCTCCGTCAGACACTGTTTGCTTTGCATATGCGACACACAAGAAAGAAACAGGACTCTTTGTAGAGCAAAGAGTGAGGCACATTTTCCAAAACATATAATTCTACCGCCGCCTGCCCGTGCCCACCGTGGCGTCATCGCTGTGTTTGGCGCCCGAGAACAGCTTGAAATACAGCAACTTAAAGACGTGGCTGTGATGCTGCAGTCTTAAAAATCAATATTCTGATGAAGTCCTGCTTTTTCTGAATCCAACTGTTAGATATGACCTGAATGCAACATTATTTAGCTGGATTCTGAGTTGGGATTAGTCTCTAGATCTTCCAAGAGAACAGCTTGAAATACAGCAACTTAAAGACGCTGCTGAAATGCCGGGGCCTTAAAAATCAATACGCCGATGATGTCCTGCTTTTTCTGTATGAAACTGTCGGATATGACCTGAATGCAACATTATTTAGCTGGATTCTGAGTTGGGATTCATTCCTAGATCTTCCAAGAGAACATCTTGAAATACAGCAACTTAAAGACGCTGCTGAAATGCCGGGGCCTTAAAAATCAATACGCCGATGATGTCCTGCTTTTTCTGTATGAAACTGTCGGATATGACCTGAATGCAACATTATTTAGCTGGATTCTGAGCTGGGATTAGTTTCTAGATCTTCCAAGAGAACAACCTGAAATACAGCAACGTAAAGACGCTATTGTAATGCTGCAGTCCTAAAAATCAATACGCCGATGATGTCCTGCTTTTTCTGTATGAAACTGTCGGATATGTCCTGAATGCAGCATTATTTAGCTGGATTCTGAGGTTTGATTCATCCCTAGATCTTCCAAGAGAACATCTTGAAATACAGCAACTTAAAGACGCTACTGTAATGCTGCAGTTCTAAAAATCAATATACTGATGAAGTCCCGCTTTTCTAGATAAAATTATCTGATATGACCTGAATGCAACATCATTTAAGTGCATTCTGAGCTTGACTCCATCCCTAGATATTCCAATCCAGTAAAAATATTTAATTTCCTAATGCATCTGTCTTTTTCTGCGAGGTTTAAGCAGCTCAGACAGAAAATGAACATGCATTCTATTCAAATCTTCTCATGACGAAGGGAGTTTTCCAGTGAAAACGATGCCAGTTGAGCAAGATCTTTGAACTAGTAAAGCTGCTGGCAATCAGTGCGTAAAACATGAGCAATCCTGCGTCATGATTGCAGCCTAAATACAGAAAAGCGGTCAGCTTATTGTACACTTCTGCACCCCGAGCTCGTAATGGGCAAATCTGAGCCTTTAATAAACCAAACGGAGCTTTCGTTCCATGTGGGCCCCCCTTCTTTCCAGGCATTCAGAAAATCCAGCCGTACACATGAGATATCCTGGTTCCTTTTGGTCTAATTCCAGTGTGCACATAGAGGAAAGAGAACACATGTAGACAATTACATTAAATACGGGGGGGAAATGAGGTGGACCTCCTCTTTCCCGTACTCACACTGGTGACTTTGCGGTAGATCTGGGCGGCGTTTTGGCACTCGGAGTACGGGTACTCAGAGGTGGCCATCTCCAGGATGCACATTCCGAAGGCGTAGACGTCCACGGCTTCGTCGTACTTCTCCTCGTACATCTCCGGGGCCATGAACTCTGGTGTTCCTGTTAGGATTCAGGGGTAGAAGTGGAAGTCAGAAATTATCCGATTACTTCAAAATCACCAAGCGACAACCAAAAATCTATATTCAGAATGTATGAACGTAGAATTTTTGTGGACTGTTAGCAGTATTAACATAACATATGGGGCAACATTTACAAGAAAGCCTGTATTAACACATTTTTTTCCACTTAATACCATCAGAACAAGCTATAAACCCAAAACTGACAACTAATCATCTTATAAAACTTGATAGGGTGCACTTCTGTTTTGGTCTCTACCAACTCAAGAGGAAAACTTATGGCTCTTTAGCTCCTAAATACTCTGCCAGCTACTCACTGATCACTCTGTCTGACTTTTGATAACATACAGTGGCTGTTTAGTTTCACTTCACTGCAGCTAAAAACTACATTGACAAGGTTGTTAACAGTAAAATAACCAACAAAAGCTGCAGCAGAAAGACGCCAAAATATTGTATGACACTGAGGGAAGTGAAGAATCAGTTGATAATTCTCTGTGGGCCCCTTTAAACTGATACGTTTGACTTTTAAAGGGTCAAGAATAACAGTAATTACTATACAAACTGGAGCTGCAACGATTAATTAACTAGGTTATTAGCTACTGACGTAATCACAAACTATTCTAATGATCAATTTATCCGTTTGAGTAATTTTTTCAAGAAAAAAAGCCTCCTTTATGATCTTCTTGGGCTTTGGGAGACACTAATCAACATTTTTCACCACTTTCTGACATTTTATAAACCAAACAACTACATGATTAATTAACAAACTGATCGACTGATTACTTGACAATGGAAATAATCATTAGTTGCAGCCCTAGTACGCAATAAGGGAACTAACAGATATACAAAACCAAAAGAAAAACATAAATTGTGGCATTATTTCCAGTTGATATAGTCTAATGTGTAAAATTAATTGCAAACTGAACATCAAACAGCATTAAAATGTTTTTAACAAGCAGCTGGTTAAGATAAATGCTTCATATGCGAAACACTAAGTCAGTCAAGACTAGGAATCTGCAGCTATGCTAGCAGCTATGTGAGAAGACTGCACCGATGCACAGCGATGTTTTGAGCTAAATGCTAATCTTTGCATGCCGACATACCCACATTTACAGCGTTAACATCCTGAGGTTAATCATGTATAGCATTTACGATGTTCGTGGTATTTAGTTTTTTAGGATGCTAACATATGCTAATCAGCGCTAACTCAAAGCATATCTGAGGCTGATGGGAATGTCATTGGTTTTGCAGGTATTTAGTCGTAAACTGAAGCATTTGACCTGATCAGAAAGGGAACAGAGTTATTACTATTTGCCTTGAGGGAGGCAAGCATCATGAAAATCCATCCAGTAGTTCTCGGATATTTCAATCTGGACCGAAGTGGTGAACTGACAGACTGAGTAATGTCGCTAGTGTGGCTTAAAAAGCTAATTTCTTTATCTTGTTTTGCAATAAAAAACTACAATTTAAGTAATTTTCTGTACCACCAAGTACACACCTCTTCATTATAAAACAATTAACATACTATGATTCATTTGGAGCTGGTTACACGAAATCTAAGAGCCACTTTCAGCAGGAGTCAACAAGTCTTTATGGTGCGTCTGATAGCTGGCACTCCCTGGTCGTACGTGATGGGAAGGGCAAGTTCCCACCGAAATTAAAGGGAATTGAGGAGTGATGCTGCATTTAAAAAATGAGGTCAGGAATTTAAAGAGGCACCTGAGGTTGCCTGGGTGCAGTGGGAAAAAAACAGAGATAAACAAACAGGGGAAAGTGAAAGGCGAAACCTGTTTCACCTCGCTGATATCTTCCATGTCAAGATTGATTAGACTGTTCCATTTAGGCCAAATTGTGCTTAAGATGAAATATAAATCATCAGTTCAGGGTAAACATGCACACAAACACACTAAACATACTCTTACCAATGACACTTTTAGCAAAAGAGGCACTTTTGAGAGTGGCCAGCCCCAGATCTCCAATCTTGACGGAGCCAGTCGGGCCGGTGATGAAGATGTTGTCGCACTTGAGGTCCCGGTGGATGATGGGAGGAGTGCGAGTGTGCAGAAAGTGAAGCCCTTTGAGGATCTGACGACTCCAGCGCTGCAGCAGCTTCAGCTTCATCTCCTTGAACCTCTTCAAGTACCTGAAACGAAGACTCAGGCAGCTCAGTCTAAACATATCACAGCGAGAAGAGGAAGCTTTTAAAGTGCCGTGAAATAAATCAGCTCGTATTTTGACAGCCAGGGGGAAGCTTGAAAGTTTCCAGAAATCTCTCCCGGAACATTGTATTCAAAGTAGTGCTATTCTCTGGTCTTTTTATCGTCTTTTAAAAGCAGCAGAGAAGCTGTCAAATATCCTTGTTGGTATGTACATGTGAAGCTTTATTTGGAAAGTGCATAAAAAAGAACTGCTTTCAAGTTTGGAGACTGATCTTTTTAAATATACGCCTATAAAAAACTGCAGTTTAAAGGGGAATCGGATGCAGAGACTCACGTCTTCAGCGTGCCTGACGTCATGAGTTCGGTCACCAGGATGATGCATTTGTGGCCTTTTACCGTCGACTTCCAGGAGTCGTGAAAACGTACGATGTTCGGGTGCTGCAGCCCTTTTAGCATCTCCACCTCCTCGCTGAAACGCTGCCGCTCTGCCTTGGTCAGCTTACGGGTCTGCAGAAAAAGGCACATTAAGTATGTTCACATTCTAGGTTTGAGCCTCATAGTGGTTTTGATCATGTAAAACATTGGAGATCTGGTTATTCGGCTCATAAGAACTGTTCCAGCTGCCTCTCCTGATCATATATTGTGACTGAAAGCTCTACAACTAAATGGACCTTGAGGTGAGATTGCTTTGTCAACAATAAAAATGCAGTTGTGTTGACAGTCGAGTTGTAGTGCCATGAAGTTTTAACGTACACATGCTCTGGTCTCATCAGGGTTATAAACGGTTACGTAAGCTGGTAGCAATAAACACAGCACACAGCTACACGGGACCAATTTGATAAATCACTGCTACTCGGGCTAATGAGCTCACTGTGGGGATTGAAAACCACAGGTTCATCCATCTGGGTGACCCTCCGGTTGCATAACCACATTTATTTTCCAATAAGGAGAGCTCTGACTTTACAAATTTAAGGAGGAGGTTTCCTTAAATCCATGCAAAAACCCAAACCAATCACGCTGGATGAACAAAGACATTTTTGTGCTTCCTCAAGGATGAATGGCCCCAATTTAGCAGCCGGTAGAGTAACTCTGCCTGTGGTGGGTGGTTAGTGGAAAACTCCTGTGAGACTTCAGAGCCATGAATCCTGCATTCAGGCAGATTTCTGGGGAGGAAAAAATGCTCTCCACTACATATGTTTATGCTTACAATCAGCTTGACCACTGCGCTAAGCCTTTTCCCAGTAAGTGAGGAGGTGCTGCTGCTAATGCTAAGCTAACATAATCAACACAGGAGGCGGACTGTCTGAAGACCTGCACGGGCTGGAGTTGCACAACGAAAAACCTCTTTTTAACTGCGTCAGTCACCTGTCAAACTGTCGTATTACATCGGCGCCTCAAACGGAAGGCCCCGGGGCTCAAAGTCAGGACGATTTCTGACCAAGTTGATTATTTATAGGTCAAAAGTGACAGTTTATCACGTGAAAACAGGCTGCAGGTCGTTTTTAATATATAAAACCTCAGTCATAAACACTAAAAGACGGCAAATAAAGGAAAATAATTTGGGTTAAGGTTCAAAGTAGTGATCGTAAGATGTTAAAGATGTTGCAAAAACTCTGAAATTGAAGTCTGGCGATAATTCTTTGAGGTGACACCCTGTTTCCCCATCACACACTGGTTTCGTAAAGGATTTACAGTAAAAACTATACAGAGAAACATCAATTGCAGCATTATATTTAGGGACGGCATGGTACTCAGGCATGCTGAGGCGTCTGTGTGGCTTCATTTCCTTATGCATCACATTTTTAGAGTTTTAAATATAACAGTAAAACTATCCAGAAGTGATCTCACACATATACAAAACCAAAAGAGCATCAATTACAGCGTTATATTCAAGTGACATGCTTTTAATGTGAAAAACAAAGCAGTAAACACAGGCTACAGCTTATTCCTCATATGTGAAACCTCTGTTAGGTATGCTATTGGGTTAAAAGTTAAAAATAGAGATCATAAGACGTTTAAAGTGCCGCAAAAGTTCTAAAGTGCTGCATGATACTGAGGGAAACCGAAGAGTCTAGTGATAGTTCTTTGTGGTTACACCCTGTTCCCCATCACACATCGGATTCTTAAAGGATTTACAGCAAAAACTATACAGAGAAACATCAATTGCAGCATTATATTTAGGGACTGCATGCTATTGAGGGCAGCTGAGAAGTCTGGTGGTAATTCTTTGTGGTTTCATTGCCTTTTACTTTACATTTTAATATAATGCAAAGTCAAAAAGCATCAATTGCAGCATTAAAATCAGGTGAAAAATGTGAAGTCTCTGTCAGAAACACTAAAAGATTTGCAAAAAAAAAAAAGAATATTTTGGGTTAAAAGTAAAAAGTCATGATAATTCATGGTCACTGAAAGGAAGTAACAGTAAACACTATACAGAAAAACATCAATTGCAGCATTATATTCAAGTGCTGCATGACACTGAGGAAGCTGAAGAGTCTGGTGTTTGTGGTTTCATTCACTTCCACATCACATTTTTAAAACATGAAACATAATGCAAAACCAAGAGAGCATCAATTGCGGCGTTATATTTAAGTGACATGCTTTTAATGTGAAAAATTAAACCAGAGGGAACACAGGCTGAGGCTTATTCCTCATATGTAAAGCCTGTCAGAAATACTAAATGGCTTGCTCAAAAGACCAATAATTTAGGTTAAGAGTAGCGTTTAAAACGCTGCATCATACTGAGGGAAACCAAAGAGTCTGGTGATAATTCTTTGTGGTTTCTTTCCCTTTCACATTACATTTTCAACCAAAGGAGCATCAATCGCAGCATTATATTCGAGTGACATGACATTTATGTGACAAATTAAGGCAGTAAACACAGACTACAGCTTATTCCTCATATGTAAGACCTCTGTCAGAAATACTAAATTGCTTGCAAAAAGGGGAAAAAGCATCTTGGCTTATGAGTAAAAAGCGGCGACTGTGTTGCGTTTAAAATGTCACCAGGGCTCAAAAAAGCTTTTTAAAATTACATAAATTTCCACACATCTTCCCAGTCAGTCCTCTAATGTGCGCTGGATGCACTTCATTTGGCTTTATGGACATTTGAGGGTTTTACAGCTGCCATTGATCACTGAAAAAATAAGGAAACGCACGCAGGATGACACGAACCGCGGCGTGAATGTGGGAGTGCCATGCGGTTTTTTTGCGTGTGAGCCGGGGTGAGTGAGTCAGTGGGTTTATGGGCTGGTGTGCATCTGGATGTTTGTGTATCTAAGCGCGATAACACCGGACCCCTGCGTGGCGACGCCTCGCCTCCCGCGGACAGTCGCCTGTGCAAAGAAATGAAAAGCTGCACAAGAGTGGGAGTAACTAGCTGTGGCACTGGACACTTCCAAAACCACAAGATTTACTACAGCTCAGCGTTGCAAATTACTAAGACGCTGCTGAATGCGGGCATACTTGGAATAAAAAGTTAAATCACTCTGTGGCAACACTCTTCATAAAACTGTTTGAACAAACTGGAGCTGACAATTATTTCGTGTGACTCATCCGAACCTGTCCTCGACTCAAAACAACCATTGTTCATTTCGAATAAAAGTCATAAAACTGTAAAATGTGGTAGAAAAAAAATCAACCACACATGGAAACAACAAAAAGCAAATTATGCGTAACAAGTCATCTGATTGCATTGTTGTCGGTGCTGGCTAATTTCAGGGTAACGCCTCCTCCTCCCCAGTAAACACATGCACATAAGCTGTGACTAACAGAAGAAATCAAAACCATACAGCAGTACTCCTGAGACACTTTAAGGCAACCATTAGAGAATAGCTTAATAAAAGTGATTATTCTGTCAGACTTCTTGATTTAGTCAGGAGCCCTGTGGCATTTCCTGAAGAAGAACTGCTCACTGTGCATCTATCTAATGTTTCCATGGAACATTAGGCTGCTTTCATGTGTCCCAGCTTCTCTCTGGAAAATGAGGCCAAAAAGCATTGCTCAACTCTAGAGAAAACAGCGCTGAGGGGAGCCATGAAAACAAATGGACAGGCGGCTACATCCTTAAAAACAAGCTAGAAACTTGTGATAGAAGCTTTCCTCTACTCTGCCAGCTGGATGATTTATTCTTAGCCACCAGGAGGTGTGGGTGTTGAACTGGGGGGTCCGGGGGTTTGGAAACGCTCCGCATAAGCAGGGTTACATAAGCAGTGTTGATGGTAGAGGAGCCACTGGCATTAAGAAGCCCCTGTCAGCGCCCCTATTATGACAACCAGGACATGGACACGACATGTCAGCCAGCATTTGTAGCAAAGCCAGGTGGTGCACGCTGCGGCTTAATGCGGGAACGAGCGGTGTCCTGACGTTACACTCAAACGGAGAGTCTGGATGGGATTTGGGTAGCGTCCAGTCGGTGCGGACAGTGTGTGGTATCTGCAGGAATCCTGACTAAACGCAGACAGAAAACTGGGGCATCTGAAGAAAGAAAAAAAGGATCCAGTCATACTACTTATAGCCTGCAGATGTGTGTTAAGGGTTAGAGATGTCTTGGATATTTG